>SJXQ01012708.1:132486-154539 GCA_006408695.1 Aepyceros melampus | reverse complement strand
GGGGTCAGGATGGGGGACACATGTACACCCATGGCTGATTCATGTCAACGTACAGCAAAAAATTACTACAATACTGTAAAGTAATCAGCCTCCAGTTAAAATAAATTTATTTTTTATAAACTGTAATCATAAATATAGTGCTTTCCTGAGTTCTGTTAGTCATTCTAGAGAATTATCAAACCTGAAGGGGTAGTGAGAATTTGTAGCTAACTGGCCAAAAGTGCAGGTGACCTGGGAACCCCAGAGACTGCAGCTGTGACTGTGGTGAAGGGACTGTTAAACAACGCCTGTCCTCTTAACCTTTAAAATTCAATACAACTCCAGGTATTGCCAGAATTGTACGCATGTGGGCAATCAACTAAACACCAAAGACATAAGGAAAGCAGAGAAGACAAAGTTAAAGGACATCAGCAATGATACTAAGAATTGGAAATAATCACAGTAGCAGTTACCCACTGAGTTCAAAATGGATGAAAACTAATAAAGGTGGTATCAAAGACAAAAGAGAAAATTAAGAGATGATAGTGGAACAGTTGATAGAGACAAGAGAAGTGGGGTTAGGGATTCAGGATGGCATGCAACATGTACACTTAATAGCTGAGGGAGTCATTCATTCATTTAACAATTATTAGTCACCTGCTACATGTAAGGCACCATGCCAGGCACTAAAGATACTGTGGAGAATAAGAAAAAAAAAGTCCTTCACTCTCATCTAGAGAGAAAGATAAATATTAAACAGTTACACAATTACTTGTGTAATTGTTATTTGTGATAGAGGCTACAAAGGATAAGCATATAGTTGAACAGAGGCTTAATAAAACAGACCTACAGATCATAACAAGCTAAATCTATAGTCCTAAGACCTACACACCTTCTCTATTTGCAAATATAACACAGCATTATACATGTTAGCAAGGAAGTACAGAATAAGGTACATTTTCCCATGCACCTAGTCAATTAATCTATGACAAAGGAGGCAAGACTACAATGTTGGAAAGACAGTCTCTTCAGCAAATGGTGCTGGGGAAACTAGACAGCCACATGTGAAAGAACGAAATTAGATCATTTCTTGACTCCACACACAAAAATAAGCACAAAATGGATTAAAGACCTAAATGTAAGATCGGACATAATAAAGACTCTTAAAGGAAAACATAGGTAGAACACTCTCTGACATAAATCACAGCAAAATCATTTTTAACCCATCTCTCAGAATAATGGAAATAAAAGCAAAAATAAACAAATGGGACCTAGTTAAACTCAAAAGCTTTTTCACAGCAATGAAACAATAAACAAAACAAAAAGATAACCCACAGACTGAGAGAAAATACTTGCAAATGATGTGAGTGAGAAGGGATTGGTCTCCAAAGTTTTAAACAGCTTATGACACTTAATAGCATCAAAACAAACAACCCACTCAAAAAATGGGCAGAAGACCTGAACAGACATTTCTGTATAGAGGACAAACAGATGGCCTTTAGGCACGTGAAAAGATGTTCAAAATTGCTAGTTATTAGAGGAATGCAGATCAAAACTACAGTGAGATCTCCCCTCACAACTGGTCAGACTGGCCATCATCAAAAACCTACAAACAACAAACGCTGGAAAGGAAGTGGAGAGAAGGGAACCCTCCTGCCATGTTGGTGGGAATGTAAATTGGTATAGACCATTATGGAGAACAGTATGGAGGTTCCTTACAAAACTAAAAATGGAGCTACCAAATGACTCTACTCCCCACTCCTGGGGATAGATCCAGAAAAAACATGGCCTGAAAAGATACACACACCCCAGCGTTCACTGCAGCTCTGTTTACAATGGCCAAGACATGGAAGCAACAGAAATGTCCACTGACAGAGGAATGGAAAAATAAATAAATATATATATGTGCGTATATACATATATATATAGAGAGAGAGAGAGAAGTGGGGAGAATATTACTCAGCCATTACAAAGGATGGAGGAAGGTCATGTGCAGCAACATGGATGGACCTAGAGAGTGTCATACTCAGTGAAGCAGAGGAGATATATCATATGACATCCCTTACATGTGCAATCTAAAAAGAAACAACACAAATAAACTTATAAAACAGAAAGAGACTCACAGACTTAGAAAATGAACTCACAGTTGCTGGGGGGAAGGGACAGTTAAGGACTTTGGGAAGGTCATGTACACACTGCTATATTTAAAATGGCTAACAACAAAAACCTACTGAATAGCTCATGGAACTCTGCTCAACAGTTATGTGCCAGCCAGGATGGAAGGGGGTGTGGGGGAGAGTGGATACATGGATATGTATGGCTGAGTCCCTTCACTGTTCACCTGAAACTGTCACAGCATTGCTAACTAGCTATAACCCAATAAAAAATGTTTTTGGTGTTAAAAAAAAAAGAATAAGTACATTTTGAATAACAAAAAAATTCAGATTAAATACTTTCCTAATCTTCTACTGAAAATAGTACATTCCTGGGAGGTACTTGATATATAAACATTTTGTGTGTATGCGGGGGGTGGTTTGCTGTGTGTGTGTGCGCGCACTCACTCATGTCTGACTCTGCGACCCCCTGGACTATAGACCGCCAGGCTCCTCTGTCCATGGAATTTTCCAGGCAAGAATACTGGAGTGGGTTGCCATTTCCTTCTCCAGGGGATCTCCCAACCCAGGGATCAAACCTACATCTCTTGTGTCTCCTGCAGTGGCAGGCGGACTGTTTACCACTGTGCCACCTGGGTTGGTTCTTCAGACTCACCTTAACATACAGTTAACACTCCCACCAACATTTTAAAGTCACACATTTCCTTTAAACTAACAAGAGTATTTGTTGAGTACTCAAAAACAATAACAAAAAAGAAACCCAAAACTTTGAATAAGCAAAAATAACCATCAAATCACCAGAAATGATACCCTAACTTCTGAGCAAAAAGACTTCAGACACATTTCATCAAGCCACTGAGGTCAATTTCTACTAAATGCTATCACTGATCAGTTCCAAAGTTTTTAGAAAAGCTGGATTAATTCTGAAGTTGTTTTTAATATAAAATTCCAAAAAAACTCTTTCCAAACAGTAGTCAATAGGGTAACTAGAGCTGCTTACCTGGAGTCATCTAACCGTACCAGATACCGTACAATGTCATGATGAGCTTTCAGTACAAGCAGTTCAGTGTAGGGGTTCTGGGTTTGTTCTTCACCTATTGTCTGTAACGGAGATTTCTTGTAATGGGGGTAACAGAAAAAAACATAAAATGATTTATGATAAAAGATCATACTGGAATAAAACTGTATGATATACATCTAAGAACACAAGATTTTAGAAACTGTAATATATGATATCCTAATACTATATATTATTTCCCCCAATATTAAGTAATTGCCAATTTAACATAAAACATTTCTCTTAGCACAAATCCACATCATAAATTAAATATTTTCAGGTCAAAATAAATTTTAAAAGATGCATTTTGTTTTATGGAAATTATACCTCAATAAACCTGATCTAAAAAACTAATGGGCCAAACCAACACAATATTTTTAAATGAGTGTTTATCAAAATTTGGCAGAAATACAACTTTAAGACAAAGATGTAAAATATAACATAGACTAAAACAGTGCCTACCCCATTACAGGCACTCAACATGTGTACTGAATGAACAAAGGAAAAATGAAATAATTCACAGTCAATGAGTTCAATAAATTCAACTTTGGATAATATTGATAAAGATAATTGGTAAATTTACACAGTATGATGCTTAGTCCTAAGACCTACATACCTTCATTTCTATTTGAAAATATATGAGTGGCAGTCCATATGCCAGACACATATGGCTTATAGCTCACTGAATAATTCTGTAAAGGAGATCTTACAATTCCATTCCTATAGTCAAATCCAGTACTACTTCATGATATAACTTGTTTCCTTAACCTCTAAATTGTAGCTTCTCACACATGACAATACTGACATTTTGGACCAGGCAGTTCTTTTGTTGAGGACTTTCCTGTGCATTTCAGAATGCTGAACATCATTCCTGGCTTGTACACACTACATGTCAATAGAAATCCAACCTCTCCCTGAACCCCTCAATAGTGACAATGAAAAATGTCTCTGGACATTGCCAAATGTCCTCTAAGGGGCAAAACCATCCCAGTAGGCAAACACTGCCTTAAACTAGAAGCCTAGGTACAAAGTTCCTGCATAATGAACGAAGAATCACTGGTTCGGATAACGTACAAATTCACAGCAGTTACAAAACACAAGTACTTTTACATGAAGAAATATACAATTTAACACTCGTCAGTGTTTAAAAAAAATTAAAGCAGTAATTTTTTATTTATGCCATCGCCGTTCTAGCAGTGGTCTTGATGAGAAAAAGCAAGTGCAAGAAGTCTGGAGACTGCGCACTGCCTCCTCCTAACGCCAGCTTGCTGAACAGGGCAGAATTAGTTCTCGGATTCTATGATTAAAGAAGAACTGCGTTAATAAGGAACTGTCATATATATCACACACAGCCTCGTCAATTTTCCACAGTTATTCCACAATCTTTAGAATTTAAGCCTATCTGTAAAAAACCTAATTCTAAATAAGAAATACTTTTTAAGACAACGATAATAAGCCTCAACTGCAAAGATATGAGGAAGTTAAAATGGAGAAGACTGCTTACAACGCAAGTTTTTCTTAACAATCAAAAATATTCCCTATTAAAAAAGAGAGAGAATTCAACATGAATCCTATTCTTGAACAGCATTTGAAATAAATTTCAGACCTCAATACTTTCCAGGTTCCAAAATTCTTTATTCTCAACATTTAAGTCTATTCAGCTATTCAGGCCCATGAAGAAAGTGTGACTATGAAACTCAAAATAATTCGAATATAATTTTAACTTTTAAGCAAATTTCTGATTTTTAAAATAATCACATCTTTTTTGGTTTTATAGAATGAATGAAATTAATTTCATATTCCCTGAGCACGCATCAGTTAATGTTGGTAAGTGACAAAATATCAAACAAATCAAAAGTGTAAATCTGCAGTCACACCGTCTTACTCTACTAAACTGGATGTTTTAAAATTAGAATGAGACTGCTTTAAGCAGGCAGAAGACTAGTTGGGCGTCCTTGACTCTGCCGTTGGACCCCATCAGTCTCCGTCTCCACACCTCCTGGAAGCGGGGTCTGCCTCGCAGGGAAAGGGCCCCCACCCGCGCCGACCTCGCCCTCGGAACCCGCCGGCCCCGCCTCCGCCGGGTCTCCCACGTCCAGACGCGAGCCGGGCTCAGACAGCGGCCACAGTTCGGGCAGGCTAGGCCACTGCAGCGGCAGGCGGGGTCCACCCAAGCATTTACCTCGGCCAGTCCCTGTGGTTCTCGGCCGCCCCCGATCAGCCATCGCAACATCCGGGCAGCGACGGCGTCCCGCGGGCCCCGGCCCAGGTCAACCCCAACTCCGCGCAAGCCCGGCCTCTTCCTGGTCCCNAAAACCTGGATAGTGCAGCTGTATGAGAATAAAAAAATAATGGTGAAAAAAAGAATTCAAAACAACACCAACTCAGTATTTCCTTTTCCTCCAGTAACCCATGGACAGAGGAACCTGGAAGGCTACAGTCCATGGGGTTGCAAAGAGTCAGGCACAACTTAGCGATTAAACAATAACAACTGCTCTCCCAGCCTATATCCAGTGCAGCCTCAAATCTAGAAGTAAGCACAGTCATATAGACAGAGGAAAATGTAGGAAAAGCCCTCTATGGCTAGAACAGTCAGAATAGGAATCTTTAAAGTTCAGAGAAAATTGGAGCATCTGATTTCTAATCAGAGATCCAGAAGAGAGATCTCCAAAGAACCAGAAAACACTGAGAACATAGCGGGAAGAGGAAACCCCATGGGGAATTTTACATTAATTCCTGAGGCCACTCCTCTCACCTGAATATGCATCGCTCTACTAGCATACCAAAGACACCGAGAACTTAGCTAACATAAAATTTCACTCAGACCCACGGCTAACTACTGGGGGGTACAAAGAGGACAAATTCAAATGCCACTGTTAACACTTTAAAATTGAACCAAGATTGGAACCACAGTCACATAAGGTTGGAACTAGCCAGGTTAATTGCTTACTAAAATAAAAATATCAATGTTCTCAAGAGGACTTAAAAACAAGTTCTTTGTATATTCCTCTCACCTGAATATGCATGGCTCTACTAGCATACCAAAGACACCGAGAACTTAGCTAACATAAAATTTCACTCAGACCCACGGCTAACTACTGGGGGGTACAAAGAGGACAAATTCAAATGCCACTGTTAACACTTTAAAATTGAACCAAGATTGGAACCACAGTCACATAAGGTTGGAACTAGCCAGGTTAATTGCTTACTAAAATAAAAATACCAATGTTCTCAAGAGGACTTAAAAACAAGTTCTTTGTATAATACACACAAAGGTGTGAAATTCAATCTGAAATTACTTGGCATATGAAGAAATACAAAAAACTCACATGGGAAAATATAATTAAAGATGCCAATGACAAGATGATACAAACGTGGAATTATCTGACATGACTTCAAAGAGCTATTATAAAACTGCTCAAATGGCAACAGTGACACTCTTGAAACGAATGTTAAAATGGAAAGTAAGAGATCAGCAAGGGTTCCCAGGTGGCCCAGTGTAGAGACTCCGCCTGCCAACAATGCAGGAGAGGATCCATGAGTTGGGACGATCCCCTGAAGAATGAAATGGCAACCCACTCCAGTATTCTTGCCTGGAAAATCTCATGGACAAAGCCTGACAGGGTACACCCCATGGGAGTCACGAAACAGTCAAATACTACTTAGCAACTAAACAACAACAAAAGTTATCAGTAAAGAAATACAATATATAAAATGGAAGAACCAAATGAAAATTGCAGAATTAAAAAAAACTAATCAAAATTTAAAACTCATTGGATGAACTGAAAAGCAGAAGAGAGAAAAGAGTCAGTGAACTTGAATGCATAAAATCAATAAACCAAAATTTGGGGGTTTTAAAAGATCATTAAAATATCAATCCCAAAGAAGGGCAATGCTAACGAATGTTCAAACTACCCACAGTTGGATTCATTTCACATGCTAGCAAGATAATACTCAAAATCCTTCAAGCTAGGCTTCAACTGTACATGAACTGAGAAATTCTGGATGTACAAGCTGGATTTAGAAAAGGCAGAGGAACCAGAGATCAAATTGTCAACATTTGTTTCATCATAAAAAAGCAAGGGAATTCCAGAAAAACATCTACTTCTGTTACATTGATTATGCTAAAGCCTTTGGCTGTGTGGATCATAACAAAATGTGGAAAACAAAGAGATAGGAATACCAGACTATCCTACCCATCTCCTGAGAAACCTCTACGTAGATCAAGAAGCAACAGTTAGAACCTTACATGAAACAACTGACTGGTTCAAAATTGAGAAGGGAGTACAAGGCTGTTCAGTTCCGTTCAGTTCAGTCGCTCAGTTTTGTTCGACTCTTTGTGACTCCATGAACTGCAGACACTTACTCCTTGGAAGGAAAGTTATGACCAACCTAGATAGCATATTCAAAAGCAGAGACATTACTTTGCCAACAAAGGTCCGTCTAGTCAAGGCTATGGTTTTTCCTGTGGTCATGTATGGATGTGAGAGTTGGACTGTGAAGAAAGTTGAATGCCGAAGAATTGATGCTTTTGAACTGGGGTGTTGGAGAAGACTCTTGAGAGTCCCTTGGACTGCAAGGAGATCCAACCAGTCCATTCTGAAGGAGATCAACCCTGGGATTTCTTTGGAAGGAATGAGGCTAAAGCTGAAACTCCAGTACTTTGGCCACCTCATGCGAAGAGTTGACTCATTGGAAAAGCTCTGATGCTGGGAGGGATTGGGGGCAGGAGGAGAAGGGGATGATCGAGGATGAGATGGCTGGATGACATCACTGACTCAATGGACGTGAGTTTGGGTGAACTCCAGGAGTTGGTGATGGACAGGGAGGCCTGGCGTGCTGTGATTCATGGGGTCGCAACGAGTCGGACACAACTGAGCGACTGAACTGAACTGAATCCTAAGTTGAGCATCTAGAAGTGTAAGTACCAAGGAACTGATGATTTTGAATTGTGCTGAAGAAGACTCTTGAGAGTCCCTTGGACTGCAAGGATATCAAACCAATCAATCTTAAAGCAAGTCAGCTGAAGCTCCAATACTTTGGCCACCTGCTGTGAAGAGCCAACTCACTGGAAAAGACTCAGATGCTGGGAGAGATTGAGGGCAAAAGGAGAAGGGAGTGGCAGAGGATGAGATGGTTAGGTAGCAACACTGATTCAATGAACATGAGTTTGAGCAAACTGTGGGAGATAGTTTGGGACAGAGAAGCCTGGTGTGCTACAGTCCATGGGGTTGCAGTCAGACTGGACTTCACGACTGAAAAACAACAATAATGCCTTCTTTGGAAAAATGTCTACTTGGGTCTTCTGCCTGTGTTTTGATTGGGCTATATATTTATTTCTGATATTGAGTTTTAAGAGCTATTTTTCATTTTGGATATTTATACCTTGTCAGTTGCATCATTTGCAAATATTTTCTCCCATAGGTTGTCCTTTCAGTTTTGTTCATGTTTCCTTCTCTGTGAAAAAGCTTATACCTTTGATTAGATCCCATTCTTTTTACTTTTAAAAATATTAACTTATTCATTTGGCTGCACCAGGTCTTAGTTGCGGCATCTGGGATCTAGTTCCCTGACCAGGAATCAAACTCTGGCCCGCTGGATTGGGAGCATGGAGTCTTAGCCACTGGACCACTCAGTTCAGTTCAGTTCAGTCGCTGAGTCGTGTCCGACTCTTTGCGACCCCATGAATCACAGCACGCCAGGCCTCTCTGTCCATCACCAACCCCGGAGTTCACTCAGACTCACGTCCATTGAGTCCGTGATGCCATCCAGCCATCTCATCCTTGGTCATCCCCTTCTCCTCCTGCCCTGGGAAGGAAATTTAAATGCAAATCAAGGCATGTGCTACCTCAGCTTTGCTCTTTACTTCAGGATTACTTTGGCTATTCAGAGTCTTTTGTGATTCCATATACATTTTATAATTTTTTATTCTATTTCCATGAAAAAGGTCTTTAGGATTTTATAGGAATTGCATTGAATCTATAGATTGCTTTAGGTAATGTGGACACTTTTTAACAATGTTAATTCTTCCAAACCATGAGCACAGAATGCTGTTCCATTTATTTTTGTCTTCAATTTCTTTCAATGGTGTCTTACAGTTTCCAGTATATTGGTCTTTCACCTCTTTGGGTAAATTTTATCACTAGGTATTTTATTCTTTTTGTTATGATTGTAAATAGGATTGTTTCTTAATTTCTCTTCCTACTAACTCATTGTTAAGTATAGAGAAACACAACAGATTTTGGTGTATTGATTTTGTTTCCTACAGCTTGACTGCATTCATTTATCATTTCTAATAATTTTTGGTGGCGTTTTTAGGGTTTTCATGTTGTATGTGAGTATTGACGGTTTTATTTTTCTTTCCAATTTGGATGCCTTTTATTTTTTCCTTACCTAGTTGCTCTGGCTAGGGCTTTGTAATACTGTTGAGAGTTTTTATCATGAAAGAATGTTGAATTATGTCAAGTGCTTTCCTGCATCTACTGAGATGATTGTATGATTTTTATCATTCATTCTATTAATGTGGCATATCACATTTATTGATTTATGAATGCTGAACCATTCTTAGAAAAATTCCCACTTGATCACGGTGTGTTTCTTTTATTGTGCTGTTGAATTTGGTTTGTTAATCTTTTGATGAGAACTTTTACATCTGTGGTGCTCAGGTATGCAGGACTGTAGTTTTCTTGCAATGACTGTATCTGGCTTTGGTGTCAGGGTAATTCTGGCCTCATCGAATGAGTTAGGATTTTTCTCTTGTCTTTAGTTTTCTGGAAGAGTTTGAAAAGGGTGGTTATCAGTTCTTTCCTTTTTTCTTTCTTTCTTTTGACTGCATTGGATTTGAGTTGTAGCACACAGGATCTTCGTTGTGGTTCTTAACGCTTCTCTCTTGTTTTGTCAGACAGACTGAAGCATGCATGGGCACTCTAGTTGAGGTGCACAAGCTCAGCAGTCACCAGCAGCAGCATGGGGGACCTTAGTGCCCTGACCAGGGTCAAACCTGGATCTCCTGCATGGGAAGGCAGATTCTTAACCACTAGAACACCAGGGAAGTTCCACTATCAACTCTTCTTTGACCCTGGTAGGATTTGGTTCTGGGCTTTTCTTTGTTGGGAAGTTTTTGATGACTAATTCTCTTTACTCATTGGACTGTTCATATTTTCTGTTTCTTCATGATTCAGTCTTGGTAGGTTGTATATTTCTAGGACATTTCCTTTTTATTCCAGATTATCCAATTTGTTGTTGTTCAGTTACCAAGTTGTGTTTGACTCTTTGCAACCCCAAGGACTGCAGCACTCCAGGCCTCTCTGTCCCTCACCATCTCCAAGTTTGCCCAAGTTTATGTTAATTGAGTCGGTGATGCCATCTAGCCATCTCATCCTTCCTCTGCTGCCCTCTTCTCCTTCTGCCTTCAGTCTTTCCCAGCATCAGAGTCTTTTCCAATGAGTCAGCTGTTTGCATCAGATGGCCAAAGTATTGGAGCTTCAGCATCAGTCCTTCCAGTGAGTATTCAGGGTTGATTTCCTTTTGGATGGACTGGTTTGATTTCCTTGCTGTCCAGTGTACTCTCAAGAATCTTCTCCAGAACCACAGTTCAAAGGTGTAAATTCTTTAGCATTCTGTCTCCTTTATCGTCCAACTCTCACATCCGTATATGACTGCTGGAAAGATTATAGCTTTGACTCTAGAGACCTTTTGTCAGCAAAATGATGTCTTTGCTTTTTAATACGTGTCTAGGTATGTTATGGCTTTCCTTCCAAGAAGCAACCATCTTTTAATTTCATGACTGTAGTCACCATCCACAGTGATTTTGGAGCCCAAGAAGAGGAAATCTGTTACTGCTTCCACTCTTTCCCCCTCTATTTGCAATGAATGAAGAATTGATGCTTTTAAACTGTGGTGTTGGAGAAGACTCTTGAGAGTCCCTTGGACTGCAAGGAGATCCAACCAGTCCATTCTGAAGGAGATCAGTCCTGGGTGTTCTTTGGAAGGAATGATGCTGAAGCTGAGACTCCAGTACTTTGGCCACCTCATGTGAAGAGTTGACTCATTGGAAAAGACTCCAATGCTGGGAGGGATTGGGGGCAGGAGAAGAGGACGACAGAGGATGAGATGGCTGGATGGCATCACTGACTCAATGGATATGAGTTTGAGTGAATTCCAGGAGTTGGTGATGGACAGGGAGGCATGGCGTGCTGCAATTCATGGGGTCACAAAGAGTTGGACACGACTGAGGGACTGGACTGAACTGAACTCATATCCCTTCCTCTCTGAAGGTTTGTTTTTGTTGTTTGGTTGTGTATTGATTTGGCTAAACTAAATGAGTTTAGTGGCTTGGCTAAACTAAATTACTAAACTAAGAGAGTAATGTCTAAACTGACAAACCAGTGATTATACCCTTGTTACACACACACACACACACACACACACACACACCCAGGATAAACATTCTTCTCTTGCTCATCAGAGGGTACAGCCTTCCGGATGGGATAGTCACCATGGAATGACTGGTTTTAGAATGACTCTCTCTGCCTCATTCCCTAATCTTTAATCTTTCTTGCCCATTTTTGCTATTATACCCAGCTATCAGTCTTCATTAATTGTTGGCTAATTGTTGCTGACAATGCTCTGGGGTAGAAATTGCTCCAAAATCTGATCCAATAAAGTTCAGGAATGGATACTTTTTGAGCCCAGTGTTCACAGTTTATTTTGTTATTTCCCCAGAAGGGCTCCTCTTCTTTTTTGGAGAGGCCACATCTTGTGGCATACTGGATCTTTGTTTCCCAACCAGGGATCAAACTTGCATCCCCTGCAGTGGAAGCACAGAGTCTTAACCACTGGACCACCAAGCAAGTCCCAGAAGGGCTCTTCTTAACTGACCCTTCCCTTGGTTCTTTCTCTTGAACTAACTGGCCTATGATTTACTTTGCTGCTCTCAATATAATTTTCTAATTGAGCAAACCTATAATATAGCAAATCCATTTTATTCCTGGAGACCTCCCTCTTCAAGACTTCTGACTGCCTACTCCAATCTAACTGATTGCTAAGGCCTGATGCATAGCTGTACAGCACAGGACAGCTGGGGTGTCCTGTGCCATCTACCTGGGAATTCCCTTTGTTTCAGAGATCCCCAAAATTCTACTACTATATATATACCAAGAGAAATGAGAACATGTCCACACAGAAACTTGTAACATGCATGTTTATAGCAGCCTTATTCATAACAGCCAAAAGGAGGAAACAACTTAAATATCCATCAACGGACAAATGGATAAACAAAATGTGATATATACATGAAAATAAAATATTCAGCCATAAAAGGAAATTAAGTACTGATACATACTGCAACATGGGTGATCCTTGAAAACAGTATGCTAAGTGAAAGAAGCTAGTCACAGAAAACTACATACCATATGATTTCATTCATAGGAAAGTCCAGAATAGGGAAATTTATAGACACAAAAATTTGGGTAGTGATTGCTTAGGGCTAGGGGAAAGGGGTCAGAGCAATGGTAACTAAAGGATACAAGGTTTATTCCTGAAATGATAAAAACATTGTACAACTGACTGTGGTAACAGCTGTACATATCTGTAAAGATATTAAAAACATCGAATTGTACACTTTAAATGGGTTAACTGTATGTGATTTATAATATAAAACTATTTTAAAATTCAAGTCATTAAGCCATTTATTGGCAACCTAAAGCTGTCACTGAATTTTGCTCCTCTGCCAACATATGAAAGTGAGTCTTTACTAGAACCTCTTGAGAAACTTCCTCTTCATGTCTTATTGCCCAAGACTGGGTCTCCTCTCCCTTTCTAACCCAGACACTGGTATGGACCTGGCACCCCCAGACTGGATCACGTTTTACCCCATGGGAAGCGGGTCAATTCCTAAATTAAGGTTCTGCCAGCAACAGTGAAGAAGAGAACGGCTGTAGCATAGGACATCAATAATGTTTGCCACACACTTAATTTTAGCATTTTCAGGTTTGAATCCCTTTCCACTACCCTAACTGTTCCTCATAACCACTTACAAAGTTGGTAGGAGAAATACTTCATTTTACAGATAATAAAACTGAGTCTCAAAGATGTTAATCATGGTTATTTACACTGTCTGTTAGATGATGGAGCCAAGATTCAAAGCCAGGTTTTCGTGACTCAAAACTTTAAATTAGAATTTTAAAAACTACACCCATACTAATTAGGATAAAGTATTATAATTTTTAGACCTTCCCATTGAAAGATCCTTTAAATCACAATTCTTATTTAAAGCTCTCTCCTACTTTCCCCTCCAACAAACACAACCAGTTCATTTTCTCCGGCTGACCTCTTTTCAACACACACAATTGCACCAATATATCCTGTGTCCCATTTGAACAAGGAATCGTCCAGCTAAAGATTTTGCATTTCCACTAAAGAGTCTGTTGTATACTTCAAGGAATTCAGCAGAATTTTAAGTTGAGTTCTCAGTCTCCATCTCTAATGGCTTTTCATTCATAAATTATAGTATTTGTAATGAGTGCATTGATGATGACAGAGATCCACCGTAACACATTCCACTGTCTGCATTAGCTTCAGACTCTTATTTAATGCCTTATTAGTCAACCACAGTCATTCAATAGTGTGTCATATTAAATCCCTGAACAACACAAGCGAAGAATTTTTATCTTCTCTCCATGTAAACCGTCGAGCAATCTTTTAACAATACAAATGTGTTCAAATATCCATCCACAGTTCGATTACATCTGCAGTTCTATGAGCAAACGTCAGCTTAAGTTAGTTCACTGTCAGTAGCTAGAAAGTTCCAAGAACAGATGAGCTTAATTGCTTTATTGTTACTATTACTGTAATTGTTTGGAATTCTAGTACATAACACTCTGAGATATTAAATCTCCATTTAGGTCACCAAGAAGCATTACTTAAGTTTGACTTCTTACCCAGAGTGAGTGAGTGAAGTCGCTCAGTCATGTCCGACTCTTTGCGACCCCATGGACTGTAGCCTACCAGGCTTCTCCGTCCATGGGATTCTCCAGGCAAGAATACTGGAGTGGGTTACCATTTCCTTCTCCAGGGGACTTCCCAACACAGGGATCGAACCTGGGTCTCCTGCATTGGAGGCAGACGCTTTAACCTCTGAGCCACTAGGGAAGCCCTCTTACCCAGAAGTCACCCTAATTATTAATACTGCAGATGAGCACATTTAAGACACTTCATAAATCAGTAATAAATAATGTGTATTATATTCATTTTACCACCTATTCCATTTTCACCATCCTTAGGGGTTTAAGCAGTTAGTCAATGAACGAATACAATATTCCATTGTGCACATACACCCAGTAATTATTGGTAAAGAACAACAGTATTATGTCTTTAGGGGGAAAACTGAAATGAATTTATAATTTTGCTAGCTTATTTGTTTATCTAGAACAGTGATTCCCAACTTTGCTGCACATCAAAATTACCTGAAGAGTTTTTCAAATATGTTGACGCTGGTAATTCCATCCAGAATCTGATGTAACTGGCCTAGGGGAGCATCAGATTTTTAAGACATTTCCCAGATGACTGTGACACAAACCCAAAGTTAAGAAAAGCCAAGGTTTATAACTGTGTGTATTTCTGCTTGGCTGTGTGAGTATGCATGTCAGAAGCTGTTATGACAAGAAGGGTAACAAGTAGGAATCCATGGGACATAAAATTGGGGTGGAGATCTCAACATTCCTAGTAGCAGAATGATTTTTTAAACTCTGAAAATAGAAATCAGTAATCAATATATAAATGCATTATTATACTGAAAACTCATATATATAATATATTCCTACTAGATGCCAACCCATTTCTAACCCTCAGGGAATCTCAAGTAGCAATGGAAATTTTCTGATTAAGACCGAATAAAAAAGCTTATAATTTTTTCCTATTTTATTTTTTTCTGCAGCCTAAAGCCCTGAAGAACTATTTTATTCCATAGATGCTGGCTAAAACACTTAGGTCTTTGGAGTACTTTGAGTATACATGGAATTGTTCCACATCTATATTCTTGGAGTAACTACATGTGAACTACATGGCATATGTACTTTTCCAGATTTTTTTCTATTAGCCTTGTTTAAGGAATTCTTATGAAGATTCCTAAGTCTAATTGGCAGAATTCACTGTTTCATTCCTGCTTGGCACTCTACAGATCTGTGCATCTGCCAATGACAACCTGAATTCTTCAGTGGCATTGCCTTTCTTATGTGGCTAATGGTCAGCATTCACCATATAACTAAACTAGCTCTTAAAATCTATAATGCAACTTCCTCCTCCTTTCAAGGTTAGAAAATAACAGCAGAAAAATTCATAGATGTCTGGATACACTGCCATAGCCACAGATCCTGATCCTGCCCTTTTTTCCAATTAGCAAAATGTTCCCTTGGGAACTAAATTACTATTCACCATTCATCCATCTGCCTCCTTCCTCCTTGCATGCAGAGAAGGTATAAAATGTATTTTGCAAACAATTTATAGAGATATCATAAAGAAGTTGCCCAGTTTTTCCAAACCAGGCATTTAAAAGGGCTGATTTTCTTTCCTTTGTAAAAACTTAAACATACCTTAACAGAACAACTTCCAAAAACTGTTCATTTCCACATATTATTTGACAGATTTTACATATGGCTTTTAAATGTTCATGAGCCCAATTAATTTGTCTAGCTCCCTTGATTATGAAAGACCCTCAGAATGATAGAAAACCTTCCTCTTCCTCTTAAACTGAGAGCAGTCAAATTTTTATACCCTCTGCACATGCCCACAGAAGTCTTTTTTCATCAAGGATTGCTTCATCAAACATTTGTTTTCTTTATTTTGTTCTACAAAAACTTTCACTTTTGTCTTTCTTGTACCGTAAGAGTCAAAGCTTCCCTACATTGTTGTGCTATCAGTTTTATATGTTAACATAGTGGGGAAATAGAATCTCTTTCTTAAAAATTTCATAGAGGTATAGCACAATGTAGAAAATTGAGAAAATTTATGAGGGGAAAAAATAACTTATAACCCTACCACTATTTAAATCGTTCTTAGTATTTTCATGTATCCCTTCCAGTATTTTTTCTGTACAGTATTACTGCAAATAATCACATTGTGGATCATTTCTGTGTCCTGAGTTTTCCAGTTACTACAATCTACACATTTTCCATGGTATTACTACATAATGTTTCTATCCATTCTCCTGATTAACCTCCTCCTATTCTGCAGATCTCAATTCAAGGTTACATCTTTAATGTTACCTATCTTGACATTTCAGTCTATGTAAGGTTGCCTTGTTATTTGCTTTCATAGAACCATGTTCCTTTCCTACATAGCACTAACTATAGTGTAATTCTTTCTTTTTTAAATTTTTTGGCTGTGCCACACCCAGCATACAAAATGTGGGACCTTAACTGCCAATCAGGGCTTGAACCCATGTCCCCTGCAGTGGAAACTCAGTCTTAACCACTCCATAGTATAATTATGTCATCTGTTTCCCATGAGACTATAATCTCCAAGAGAACCAAAACCATGTCTGTCTACTTTTGTCCATGAGTAAGTATAAAACCTACAAAAATTCCTGAAATGTAGCAGACACCCACATCCAACAAATATTTATTGACATGGCACTGTATGCCAACAAATATAATATGTTGAATAAGTAATCCTCATTTTCAATGGTCACCTGACAATTGTCTGATATATACTATCACACATTATTTAACCAATCCCTATTGATGGACATTTAGATTTTTCCAAAGTGTCACCATTATTAATAATGCCCTACTGAGTATCTTTGTGTGCATAACATTTTCAATATCTACAATTATTTCCCTAGAACTGTTTCCCAGGGTCAGCTGGATCAAAAGGCAAATATACTCTTGTGGCACTTAACACATATTTCCAAAATGTTTTCCAATTTATGTTGCCACAAGCAATAAATCAGTGTAGCAGTACCCTTTTTTAATGTTTTTGTTAAGTTATTAATAGATATAAGCTACTTTATTGTTTTAATTTACACTTGTAGTTTTAGGTTGAATGTTTTGCTTATGTTTACTATTTGCATTTCTTTACTCAATTGTAACAGTCCCTTTTCTAATAATATTATGATGATGGTATCACAAGGATGGGCAACACTAGTGAATAAACATACAGATATGTTATTTAAAAATTAATTTGAAAATATGAATACACCTTTAGTTACTTGAATCAATAAATGAATCTGCATTTTCCATGACAATTTTATTTTTTCTTGTTTGTTCAGTCACTAAGTCATATCTGACTCTTTTTGATCCCAAGGACAGGCTTCCCTGTCCTTCACTATTTCCCAGAGTTTGCTCAAATTCATGTTCATTGAGTCAGTGATCAGCTGCAAGGTATAGAAAAGCTAAAATAACCGCATCATAGTAGAAGCTGACTTTTCCCCCAGGTGAGTGGCCTAGAGCTGTACGGCTCCACAGACCCTGGCTTGTTCCATGTAGACCCACTCTGTGTCCTCTACCTGACAGCCCAGAGAGCAGCATCTCTGTTCCAGGTGGCAGACAGACGAAGGGATGAAGAAGAGGCAAATGGCTTATGCCACTTAATGTCTCTTCAGAATGTTTTCCAGAAGTTGCCACAAGGTATTTCTATTTACAACCCATAGGCTAGAGCTTAAGTCATAGAAATATAGACTCTATTTGGGGTAGTCAAATGCTCAATTAAAATTCTATTTCTCCTAGTGGTTGCCAATGGGGGGGAGGAGGAGGGGAGAGGTTTGGATTGAGAGTTTGGGGTTAGCAAATGCAAACTGGTATATATAGAATAGATAAACAACAAAGTCCTACTGTACAGCACAGAGAACTATATTCAATATCCTTGATAAACCATATGGAAAAGAATATGAAAAAATTATATATGTGTAAATATGAGTCATTTTGTTGTACAGCAATAACTAATATTGTAATTCAGCTATATTTCAATCCAAATAATTTTTTTAAATTTCATCTCTGTTGAAAAAGATAAACACTGAAGAGCTACAACTAGCTTCTGCCACAGTAATGTAATACAGTCCAAATAACAGATAATTTACAGATGTTCATTTTTATATATTACAAATCTCATCAACTCTAACTAGAGCTTCTGGCAGATGCAATCATGACCAGTTGACCAAAAAACAGATCAGTCTCATCACAAGTTTATTCTCCTTGTTTTAAAGGGCCCTGCAGCAGCTAAACTTCTCTGAGTCCTCTTAACATGTGCATAAAAGAGTCACAGAATCAGGCTGCAAACAATGGACCAAATATGTCATCTCACAAATCCAGCCACTGTCTATTTCAACTTTTTTCTTTTCCCTTATGATATATTAATATATTTTCTGTTGAGACAATTAGAAAACTCCAAAATTGACTTTTCTCATTTATTGAACATCTACTATATATGAAGTTAATAGGTAATTAGCAAAAAGAAAAAAAGATGTGCTAAACTTCTCTGAGTCCTCTTAACATGTGCATAAAAGAGTCACAGAATCAGGCTGCAAACAATGGACCAAATATGTCATCTCACAAATCCAGCCACTGTCTATTTCAACTTTTTTCTTTTCCCTTATGATATATTAATATATTTTCTGTTGAGACAATTAGAAAACTCCAAAATTGACTTTTCTCATTTATTGAACATCTACTATATATGAAGTTAATAGGTAATTAGCAAAAAGAAAAAAAGATGTGAAAAAAATTACAAATAGAATAATGAGATTTAAATTAAATTGCTTACAGCAATACGGATTTGAAAATCATACAATGGGAAAGATATAGTTAAAGCATTAGATAGCAAAAGTCACTCTTGAAATTGTAAAAAAAAATTAATAAACAAAAATACTATAAATAAAACACTAGCAGCTCTTACATGTTTTTATCCCATGTGTATTGTATATACTACCTCCTGATAGCACAGAGGGTCTTTCTTTTTCTTAATAATATTCAGCAACCTAGCATTCAGTTAGGACTGCTAACGTACCGATGCAAATGACCTTTCTCAAAAATGGGTGCTGCACTACAACCACTTCTCAAATGCTACCCTTACTCTAAGGTGGCTCTGTTGGTGTGACTAAGCCAAAAAAGCAACGTATTTTCACTGCCATAGACGCATATTAGTATATGGCTTTTGGTTAAGCTTGTTCTTATTTGGTTTCACCTTGCAATCCTATTGCAAATTATAATGTAAAAATTTTAGACATTTAATGTTGTACATATCCTACCTCTTGAGAGGAAAAAAAACATTGCCTGGCTACAGAAAAGAAACGTCTTGATAAGGTAAGATATTTGAGCCAGTATTCTTCCTGTATAATTACTGTAAATCAGTGAAAGGGGAAAAATGAATGGTAATTATAGTTTCGAAGAACAAAAGGGGGTAACTGTACATTACCCTATAGGAGTCTCAGTTCTAGTGAACTGTGATGTCCCTAAAAGCCCCCAGATGGCATTATAGCCTTGTTTTTCCTAAGTCATTTGTTTTCATATGGCACAGATCAGAAACAAACAAGAAATTCCCTTTACTCCTATGATAAACGTGGATATGAAAAATACAATTTTCTTAATCTGTGCACTTTTTCACCTTGAGGAGGTTCTCTTAATTCTGAAGTAGTTATGAATTTGATTTTTGTTTTGATTAAGAGAAAGCATTTTTCAAATAAAATAGTTCATAAACCAAAATTTCCAGAAAGAACAAAATGTAATTTTTCAGATACAATTTTATCTCTAAAATCCAATAATGTTTAAATAAATATATATGCACAGAATAAATTCAATCTTAAATGAATAATCTCAGTGAGAAAGAGAGCTTTATCAGCACTGTCACTAATTCTATGTGACTGCTGAAAAATTGTTAATTTTCTTAGACTCAGTTTGTCTTCAAAGCAAGATCACTCACTTTTCTTAAACTGAAAACACCTTTGAGATCTCTAGTAAAATGCTAGGAGTAGTGTGAATAGCATGTTTTCAGCTAATACTAAATAATGGAATTTGTGTATTCAATAAATGTAATGTCGGCATGTGACCAATGTAATTCAAGAGTAAATTACTGCATGAATACTAAACTGAAAATAATTTTTATTAAAATGTGCTGCCCAGTTATTTACACTGAGAAAGATAAACTTGTTTAAGTTGCATTTCTATGTGCCTGAATACATAAGCTTTTAACACTACAACCTTCTGGAAGTTATTCTGAAAGTAGGTATCACAACATTTATCAAACTATATTTGACAACAAATATCATCATCAATTCTACAGTATCACTTTCTAAGGACATTAATTTATATATATATTTATTTACTAAATAATCAATATAGTAATTAAGTTGAAGCTTTAGGTTGCAATTTAATTTCAATGTTCTTTCCAAATTTAATCTACCCACTGCTGTATCAAATTATCTCTAACTTCAAATATCACATCACTTATCTGTGGAATCTAAAAAAATAAATGTAAATGAATTTACTTACAAAACAGAAACAGTCTCACAGACATAGAAAATAAAGTTATGGTTACCAAAGGAGAAAGGAATGGGAGGGATAAATTAGGAATCGGGGATTATCAGGTACACTTTATTATATATAAAATAAGCGACAAAGACCTGCTAGGAGCACCAGGAACTATATTCAATAGCTTAGAATAACCTATACTGGAAAAAATATGGAAAAGCATATTTATTTATTTATTTATACATATACATATACATATACATATACATATACATATGCTTCCTCTGGTGGTTCAGACAGTAAAGAATCTGCCTGCAATGCAGAAGACTCGAATTCAATCCCCTGGAGAAAGGAATGGCTACTTACTCCAGTATTCTTGCCTGGGAGAATTCCACAGACAGAGGAGCCTGGAAAGCTAAAGTCCATGGTGTTGCAAAGAGTTGGACATGACTGAGCAACTAACACACACATACATATTTATATATATAAAAGTCACTTTGTTGTACACCTAAAACACTGTAAATGAACTATATTTCAATAAAAAAGAAAAAATTACCTCTAACTTAATGTATAATGAAATTCAAACAAAATTTTATTCATTGAGAATTAAAGATTCAACTTGAAAATAGATTCCTGTGAAAATATAACAGATTTTAAAATTTTTTCTAAAGCAATATTGATAGAAACAGTCTAGTCTGCATCTAGATTAGGTAATTTAAAAGACTTTTTAATCTTTAATTTTCATCTTTATGAGAATTTGCATTTTTATGTTAAATGTAAAGTCCATGCCAAAGTTTTTCCAATTCTAGGCATGCACTTAAATTTTTTTCACAACTATACTTAAAAATTTCATGGTAACAAAAAGCATGAAATATTTTCTGCCATCTAACACACACCGATACACAGAAGAAAGCTATTATATTCAAAATTCCAGAAGTATAATTAAGATGCTGATTATTCACAGCCAATATTAAAGAACATCATTCTTTCAGTGTAATATACTTCAATAGGCATTCAGTTCAGTTCAGTCACTCAGTCATGTCCGACTCTTTGCTACCTCATGAATCGCAGCACGCCAGGCCTCCCTGTCCATCACCAACTCCCAGAGTTCACTCAGACTCACGTCCATTGAGTCAGTGATGCCAACCAGCCATCTCATCCTCGGTCGTCCCCTTCTCCTCCTGCCCCCAATCCCTCCCAGCATCAGTCTTTTCCAATGAGTCAACTCTTCACATGAGGTGGCCAAAGTACTGGAATTTCAGCTTCACCATCATTCCTTCCAAAGAACACCTAGGACTGATCTCCTTCAGAATGGACTGGTTGGATCTCCTTGCAGTCCAAAGGACTCTCAAGAGTCTTCTCCAACACCACAGTTCAAAAGCATCAATTCTTCGGCACTCAGCTTTCTTCACAGTCCAACTCTCACATCCATACATGACCACTG
>SJXQ01012708.1:56782-127911 GCA_006408695.1 Aepyceros melampus | reverse complement strand
AGACCAAGTAGAATAACTAACCCTGGATGGCATACACCAGGATCTGGTGGCAGACAGAGGCAATGAGATCCCTGAAATAAAATTTCCTATATGAAAGGAATAGTATGACTGGTTCTTTAGATAGTATACAAAGGACCACCATGGCAGGGGGCTGGAACGGGAAAGCCCTTACACACATAGCTTTGTAGATGTTATGTGGGGGACCGTCAACAGGTGAACAGTTTTTAGGAAAGTTGTGTCTTCAGACCCTATCATGGAGACCCTCTGGGGCTACCTCGGTAGATAAAATGAATACCTACAAGATTGGGCAAACATAAACATCCCTCAGCAACACAATTTTTAAAAGTGAGAAAAAAAGGCAGTAGTGTAAGGAGTAAATATGAGGTCCTTGTAAACCTAAGTTCAGAAGAGGGTTAACTTTCATTCCTAGAGTTAAGCCTTTAGCGTCTTTCTCAAGAAATTGAGGACAACGTGGGTTGTAGTTGGAAGAAACAGACTTCCTTCTGATAAATTATACAGGGCCTCAAATAATGAGTTAGAAAAGTAAAAAGAGAAATAATTATGCATGATACTTCATAGAAGTTCAGACATAATGATAGAAGCAATTGTTATTCAATTAATTATACTTAAAGATAGCCTGTACTGGTCAATGATCTGCTGTGAATGCTGGCTTCATCCATTTTGAGGAAAGTGGGCACAGGCAGTTCTTCTACTTTGGTCCTCCTCTTTCTCTCCTCACCTGCTTCTTTACCCATTAATTTTTTTTAAACCAAAAGAGGACTTTCTCTGTATACCTCTCATTCAGATATTTCATGAGAGAGGCTCTACCTTGTCAAGTCAGTCACTACGTAGTATAGAACTTTTCTATAGAAAATGGTTCTTGGACTAAACCGTCTCAGAGCTAGCTTCTTACATGAAAGATGCCTGCCTTGGAGATAGGAACTGATCCTTGTTACAATCCTGTGTAGTCAGGATATCAGTACTGATAAATTAAAGTGTAAGTTGGTCCTCATGAAATTGTGACTGAGAGATTCAGAAACATGACTTTATAGCCTTACTAGCTGGGGCAGAAGCTGCTAATACATGGGGCTTAACTTCTAGAGGCCCTGGTTATTGAGAATATCATGATACTTCTGACTGTGTAATCAAAATATATTCATCTGTGCAATATATATCTATAGAGGTCCAAAACAGTTGCAATTTCTTCATCAAGTTTTTTCCCCTAATATTTTGCTCCTGTCATTTCTGCTGCTGTGACTTCAACTTGCAGGAACCCTTAGCAGCTTCTTTGTTCACTGACAAAATACTTCTGAGCAAATCTGAGCCTGTAGTTGGGTAGGAGAGGGTTCAGCTGTGGAGACTTGAAGATGGAGAATTCAGAAGTAAATCATGGACTCATCAATGCTCTAAGCAACTTTGTCCTTGTTTTTAAAGTAGCTCTGGTCTTTCATGTACCATAGGCCTGATACGAGTCTTCAGTTCAGTTTAGTCACTCAGTCGTGTCCGACTTTTTGAGACCCCATGGACTGCAGCACGCCAGGCTTCTCTGTCCATCACCAGCTCCTGGAGCTTGCTCAAACTCACATCAGTTGAGTAGTCCTCTGTTGTCCCTTTCTCCTCCTGCTTTCAATTTTTCCCAGCATCAGGGTCTTTTTCAATGAATCAGTTCTTCGCATCAGGTGCCCAAAGTATTGGAGTTTCAACTTTAGCATCAGTCCTTCCAATGAATAGTCAAGACTGATTTCCTTTAAGATTGACTGGTTTGATCTCCTTGTGGTCTTATTTATTTATTTTTTTAAAATAATGGATTCTATCAGTGAATGGTTCACTAATGGCTCACTAATAGTTTGCCTGTGCCCATGCAAGCCTAACCTTTCATTTTTGCATTTTTATTTAGCTATCTGATTCTAGTGTAGTTTAGGGAGTCATTTGGCTGAGAGAACTAGTTTGGGTCTGAAAGCCAGTTTCTCCTCTCACACTTATTATATTAACCTAGTGACGTCCAATGATAGTGTACCTTTGCAGTGTACCCGATTAGTCTTAAGTGTTTCTCCCTTCTCCCTCCTTCTCCTTTTTAAGAGGTCCCTTAGGAGATGAAAATTAGAAATCTTACAGATCTCTCCTGGGCCTACACTTTCATTCTCAGATTCAAAAGGTACCAACTTAAATTTACTGAAATAGGAAGCAAAAGATGAGAGGATACATAATATTGTAGAAAGAATATATACTTTGAAGCTGGGCAGATATAATCTTTAATGGAATATTCATTGCTCACTCTCTATGAAATTTTAGGCAAGTTCTTATCTTCCTGAGGTCAAAATTTTTAAGGGTGAAATGATGATGACAGTGCATACTTCAGAGTGTTGTTTGATACTAGAGATAATTTAGATAAAATACCCAGCACAGTGTTTGGTGCACAGTCAGTTCTCCATTATTTTTAGGTCTCTTTCCAGATGGACACTCAGGGAATTATTTACCGTTTACTCATCAGCACGTGGCTTAAGTGGTATTTCTTGTGCTTGGCTAGTCATAAGCTAGATTCTGGGAGTTATTTATCATTTTGGACAGCCCATGGAAGCCTGTTTATTTTCATACTATAGCTTTGTTTTTGACACTAAACATATTTGTGGAGAAATAGAAAATAATAACTTTCCAAAATTTGCTTTTATGCAGTGTTCATATTCCATAATTATTTTATTCTGCTCAAAGATATTTACCAGAGTGACTATTTTGTGTCACAGTACCATGGTGACTAAGATAAAGTCCCTGCCCTAATGAAAATTGCATTCTAGTAGCCTGAGATGGACAATAAACCAGGAAGCAAATACATAAAACAAGTGATTACAGACTGTGAAAAATGATAAGGAAATAGCATATTCAATTAAAGGAACTAGAAGCAGAAAGCATCCATTTTTGATTGGGTGGTTGGGAAACTTTCTTCCTTTCTTTTTTTTCTCTTTCTTTCTTTCTGTTTCTTTCTTTCCTTTCTTCTTTCCTTCTTTTCTTCCTCTGAGACTTACCATTTTTTTTGTTTGTTTGTGTGTTTTGTTTTGTTTTTTTAAACCTAGCCATATTAAGGGGATGAGAACTGCTTGCCATGGGAATAGCAAGTGAAAAGCTCTGAGGACAGAAAGAACTTGGCAGGAATGAGCAAAGGAAACCAGTGCGGCTGTGGCATGGTGAGATGTGATCAAGAGATAGAATGATATATTATGAGATAAAAATAACTTGACAGGAGCCATTATTTCCTCCAAAGAGCAATAGGAAATCTTGGAAACATTTCATACAAAATGATATGATTCAACTTATGTTTTAAAAGTGAATCATTTTTGTAGCTATAGAAAATGGCCAGTAGTGAGATAAAAATGGAAGCAGGGAGATGAGAGCGAGACTTGAAGTTGTGCAGGTTGGAAATGCTGATGATGCTTTAACTAGGATGAAGGACAGTTGAAATGAGCTGGCTGAGATATAATTGGGAGGTAAATTTGAAATAATAGGGTGATAAATTGGATAAAAGGAGTGAGGACACTGGAAAAATAAATTAAAAGATGATATGTCACTTAAGGAGATGCTAAAGAATAGAGAAGAGTATTGGGGGAAGAGGGAGCAAAATTTCCTCTTTTGGGGGGAGAAAGTATAAGACAAATAGAAAAGGTGATTCCATTCATAATTGCATATGCTTACAGGAGGAATGGCAGCCCAAGACCAAAAAAGAGACTGGTGAGGCAGGAGGAAACTTTGAAGTGTGTAGTGATGGAGAAGACACCAAGAGAAGAGAGGTGTTCAAGAAGGAGGGGTGAAAAACTATCTTAAATGTCACTGAGCCATCATGTAAGAATATAATGGAAAGATTCAGCTGGATTTGGGGAATGTATAGCTCCAGGGTGACCCTGAAGGCAAAACCTCAATTGTTTTGGTTAGCTAGAAAGAACAGTTTGGTTAGCTAGAAAGCTAATGGTAAAGAATCCGCCTGCAATACAGGAAACGTGACAGGAGCCCAGGGTTTGATCCCTGGGTCAGGAAGACCCCCTGGGGAAGGAAATGACAACCCACTCCAGTGTTCTTGCCTAGGAAATCCCATGGACAGGGGACCCTGGCAGTCAAGGGAGAAAGGGAAAGATATACCCAACTGAATTCAGAGTTCCAGAGAATAGTAATGATAGATAACAATGCAAATAAATAGAGGAAAACCATAGAATGGGAAAAATTAGAGACCTCATTGACAGCTTATGGTGAAAAGGTGTTGGATTCGTGATCTCTGAAGATTTAGCTTCAGGATCAGAGACCAGGCTTGACCACTCAGGGCTCTTGTGTGGCAGAAGTTTTATTACAATGAAAAGGAACAGAGAATTCTTTTGACATAGACATCAGAAGGGGGCAGAGAGTGCCCCACTTGCTAGTCTTTAGAGAGGGAATTATATACTTTTTAATTTGTTATTATGGTGAATCAAAAGAATGTCTCAAGCTTGTGAAAAATTTACCAGACCCACTCCCACAATTCACATTTTTAGGATAACAGGATTAAAATTTAACAATAGAAAAATCCTGCCAGACCCACTAGTCAAGGCTATGATTTTTCCAGTAGTCATATATGGATGTGAGAGTTGGACTGTGAAGAAAGCTGAATGCCAAAGAATTAATGCTTTTGAGCTGTGGTGTTGGAGAAGACTCTTAAGAGTCCCTTGGACTGCAAGAAGATCCAACCAGTCCATCCTAAATGAAAAGAAAAAAGATTATCCTTTCCTCCTCCTTAAGAATTCCAGACCCCATCTTCTCTTTGAGAACCCCAGACCCATCGCTCCTCAGGGACCCCCGGACTTCTTATCAACCTGCCTAGGAATTGACTCTCCCATCATCAAGAAAATTGGAAATATCAAGGGGAAATTTCATGCAAAAATGTGCATGATAAAGGACAGAAACCTGAAGGACCTAATTGAAGCAGAAGAGATTAAGAAGAGGTGGCAAGAATACACAGAAGAACTATACAAAAAAGGTCTTAATGACCTGGATAACCATGATGTTATTAAAGTGCTGCACTCAATATGTCAGCAAATTTGGAAAACTCTGCAGTGGCCACAGGACTGGAGAAGTTTTCATTCTAATCCCAAAGAAGGGCAATGCCAAAGGATGTTCAAACTATTGTACAATTGTGCTCATTTCCCATACTCAAAATCCTTCAAGCTAGGCTTCAGCAGCAAAATTGGGAGTGAAAAGGAAGAAATGTGTAAGATGGTCAGCAAATAGAATGCTAAAGTGGAGATTTTAAATGTAGAGTAGTTATCGACATTGAAAAGTCCAGAGTGTGACCATATGAGTAGGTGGCTGAGGTGGAGGAAAGAAAATGATAGTTAAATATGAGGAAGTCAAGGAACTGAGGCTTGAGTCGTGAGGCAGATCATCTATGTAAATAATGATGTCACCCAGAATAAAGCCAGGCATCATGATGGAAATAAGATGTGGGATAAAATTGCAGTGAAACAAGTGAAAATCTTCAGCCACTAAATAGAGGGTTGGCAGACACCTGGAAGTGAAAGTGAGCAAGAAACCTGTAAACTGTATTCTCTATCTAGTCATTTGATAATTCTGTTTTTGACTTCATCATTACAATAGCCACCTTAAATATAACAGGCTGCAAACACAGGCTTTTACTAAACTGTCCCCATTACACTTATGTGCTTATATATTTGTACCCCACTATGTATGGATGTGAGAGTTGGACTGTGAAGAAGGCTGAGCGCCAAAGAATTGATGCTTTTGAACTGTGGTGTTGGAAAAGACTCTTGAGAGTCCCTTGGCCTGCAAGGAGATCCAACCAGTACATTCTGAAGGAGATCAGCCCTGGGATTTCTTTGGAAGGAATGATGCTGAAGCTGAAACTCCAGTACTTTGGCCACCTCATGCGAAGAGTTGACTCATTGGAAAAGAGTCATTGGAAAAGAGTCTGATGCTGGGAGGGATTGGGGCCAGGAGGAGAAAGGGACGACAGAGGATGAGATGGCTGGATGGCATCACTGACTCAATGGATGCGAGTCTGAGTGAACTCCGGGAGTTGGTGATGGACAGGGAGGCCTGGCGTGCTGTGATTCATGGAGTCGCAAAGAGTCAGACACACTGAGCGACTGAACTGATAGCTGATAGCGACTAGATGTAGCCACCATAATTCCCATTATATTTTAAGTTAATTTTTCCCTGGGAGTGCACTGCAATTGTGTAGGCCATCGTTGCTACCCAAATGTATAAGATGATATTGGTATGTGAATTTCATTTCTTTTTATTTTCTTTTACCAGTAGCACTGCCTTGAGATAAGCTTTATCATAATCTTCATTTCCCATAGTGTTTTTCCAAGTTTGTCTTCTTAATTTATTCCTATTTATTTTAGAATAGTATTTGTTCTTTTTTTTTTTTTTTTTTCCTGAAGGCCTCTACATTATTAGACTTCTTTCATCAATCCTATTTTAGGCTCCAATAACTCTCATTACTTCTTTACTGATTACTTTTTCCCATATAAATTCTTGATTGAATCACATACACAGAAACACATATAAACTATTAGTGACTTAAATGAAGACTGGTCTTTTTAATATCTGTGTGTTTTAAAATGTAACTCTTCCCTTCATTTTTGGTGCTAGGCCAATTATGTTAATTAGAGTATACTGAGCAAAGTACATATTTCCAGTCTCTGCACATATATTATTCAGTTTGATGAAGCTTCAATATATAAAAGCTTTTTGCAAAATGTGGTGTCAAAATGTTACAAGCTTTGGTCAGAATCTTGGCAGATTAAGTCAATTAAAAAGGTCAAGATAATGGTCTCTTATTTTACAGGAACTGTAAATGTACAGAATTTATTATCTAATTAAATGCAAGTCTGTAATTCAGTATTAGGACAGAGAATATAAATGCATCCAAATCAGGAAGTGGAAAACGTTGAGTTTTTATACAATCAAATATAAGATTGACTGTCTAGTTCATTGCCATTTTCTTTATTTTCCTTGATTGTTCTGAAAAACCTTCTTATATAGACATAAACATTTCTTAGTTAACCAAGTTATCTTCATCACTAATTTTTGGTTGGTTGAATATCTGCTGAATTAAGATATCTTGTTTATTTCTTCCCTATACTCAGTTAAAAAAAAAATCATAGTATTGGTGAATTCACCTGTTTAACAAATATGGATGATTTACCTGGTCTCCTTTACAGTTTTCTAGGAAATAAGTAAATACCAGTAACCAAATAAACAAAGAGCAAACTAAAATATTTTGCCCTCATCAGTTTACATGCTAGTGAGGGGAGAAAGATAATAAAATTGTTTAAGTTATACGAGTATATTAGTGTCAATCAGTGTTCCAAAGGGGGAAAAAAGGAAATACTCAGTTCAGTTCAGTTCAGTCTTTCAGTCATGTCCAACGCTTTGCAACACCATGGACTGCAGCATGCCAGGCCTCCCTGTCCATCACCAACTCATGTCATCAGTTTACATGCTAGTGAGGGGAGAAAGATAATAAAATTGTTTAAGTTATACGAGTATATTAGTGTCAATCAGTGTTCCATAGGGGGAAAAAAGGAAAACATCAAATTAGAACTGGAAATACTCAGTTCAGTTCAGTTTAGTCTTTCAGTCATGTCCAACGCTTTGCAACACCATGGACTGCAGCATGCCAGGCCTCCCTGTCCATCACCAACTCACGGAGTTTACTCAAACTGAGGTCCACTGAGTTGGTGATGCCATCCAACCATCTCATCCTCTCGCGTCCTCTTCTCCTCCCAGCTTCAATCTTTCCCAGCATTAGAGTCTTTTCAAATGAGTCAGTTCTTCGCATCAAGTGGCCAAAGTATTGGTGTTTCAGCTTCACTATCAGTCCTTCCAGGGACTATTCAGGACTGATTTCCTTTAGGATGGCCTGGTTGGATCTCCTTGCAGTCAAAGGGACTCTCAAGAGTCTTCTCCAACACCACAGTTCAAAAGTATCAATTTTTCAGCGCTCAGCTTTCTTTATAGTCCAACTCTCACATCCATACATCACCACTAGAAAAAACATAGCCTTGACTAGACGGAACTTTGTTGACAAAGTAATGTCTCTGCTTTTTAGTATGCTGTCTAGGTTGGTCATAACTTTACCTCCAAGGAGTGTCTTTTAATTTCATGGCTGCNATTGCTTTGGATAGTATACTCATTTTCACCATATTGATTTGTCTGATCCATGAACTTGGTATATTTCTCCTTCTATTAGTGTTCTCTTTGATTTCTTTCACCAGTGTTTTATAGTTTTCCATATATATGTCTTTAGTTTCTTTAGATACATATATTCCTAAGTATTTTATTCTTTTCATTGCAATGGTGAATGGGATTATTTCCTTAATTTCTTTTTCTATTTTCTCATTTTTAGTGTATAGGATTGCAAGGGATTTCTGTGTGTTGATTTTATATCCTGAAACTTTACCATATTCATTGATTAGCTCTAGTAATTTTCTGATGGAGTCTTTAGGGTTTTCTGCTGGAAGCCAGCATGAGGAATCCCACCCGTGACAAGGTCATGTGGCAGAGATTTGATGGGCAAGGACGAGTCAGATCTCAGGTTTTCCCCCTGGCATTTCCTAAGCATGTACCCCAAAATAAGAATCTGCCTGCTTTTCTACTCTTCTGACAGTCTTTGGAAAAAGTCAACTCAGGGCTTTTATTCTTCTGCATTTGAAAGGAGTGTTTCAGCTCAACCCCCTTTGATAACGCTCTAACTTAAACGCTCTAACTTGCCTAACAGGTTCCCCGGGGGTTTTACAAGCTTGTGAATTGCTTACAACCCCCAACTGCAAGGGACACTAAAGCTTAAAGTATCTTAAAGTTACAAAACCTTTTCTAAGAGCTAAAAATCCTATTGGTGATAGGATTTCAGTGTTGACTCAACGATTGCTTCCAGACCTCCTTATTCTTTTAGGCACCTAGGAAGAAGTTAGCCAATATAAACAGAATTTGGAAAAAGATATGTAGTAGTTTTGATGTTAGCAGCACTGGACTTTTGAGTTAATTACTTTCTTTTATAAATTGCTGTACTCCTCTTGCTTGTTACAAATTGCTGTGTCCTTGCTATGTAAGAATGTAACTTTGTTTAGTGCTTCCCGAGAATGGCACCAGACCTTGGAAAGAATAACACTAATCAGAAAAGACCCATAAATTGTTAAATTGGCCTTTTGGCTGGAAGATGATGTAAATCACCTAAGACTTGTGTATACAACTAGGTATGCAGAGAAAAAAGCCTGGTCTCGATAAGAGTCAGGGCTGCTGATGCTCAATAATTTTGTGTTACCATTGATGTTTATGTATAAAAGGCCTTCTGAGTAATAAGGGATGGGACCAGTTTCTTGGACTAGTCTCTCGAACTAGTTTCTTGGAAATCTGGCTCCCCCTGTGTCTCTCTCCTTTTCTCTTTCTCCCTCTCCTACTCTAATTTCAGGCTGAATTCCCATCTGGGGCATGGAGGCTCACCATGTCTACTTACTTGCCCTGGCTTCTAAGATCTGCATGAAAGGGAGCCCACGGTGGGGCACCCTTAGAGATTCAAGCGGGTGCTGGTGGCCCCACGTAGATGGTGCAAACTCTGTCTGGAACTTTATTGGCTTTCCATGTAAACCAAGTTATTCAGCCTCTTTTCTCCACTAATTTTCCTACTACACTATTCTAATCTAATCTTATATTTCTAAATAAATAATTCTTTCTAAGACGCCACACTGTCCCCGCCTCGAATTTCCTTGGATCCACCAGGGCTGGACCCTGGCAGTTTTCTATGTAGAGGATCATGTCATCTGCAAACAGTGAGAGTTTTACGTCTTCTTTTCCAATTTGGATTCTTTTTATTTCTTTTTCTGCTCTGATTGCTGTGGCCAAAACTTCCAAAACTATGTTGAATAGTGGTGGTGAAAGTGGGCACCCTTGTCTTGTTGCTGACTTTAGAGGAAATGCTTTCAATTTTTTACCATTGAGGAGAATGTTTGCTGTGGGTTTGTCATATATAGCTTTTATTATGTTGAGGTATGTTCCTTCTATTCCTGCTTTCTGGAGAGTTTTTTTTTTTTTTAAATCATAAATGGATGTTGAATTTTGTCAAAGGCTTTCTCTGCATCTGTTGAGATAAGCATATGGCTTTTATTTTTCAATTTCTTAATGTGGTGAATGACATTGATTGATTTGTGGATATTGAAGAATCCTTGCATCCCTTGGATAAAGCCCACTTGGTCATGGTGTATGCTTTTTAATGTGTTGTTGGATTCTGATTGCTAGAATTTTGTTAAGGATTTTTGCGTCTATGTTCATCAGTGATATTGGCCTGTAGTTTTCTTTTTTTTCTGGCATCTTTGTCAGGTTTTGGTATTAGGGTGATGGTGGCCTCATAAAATGAGTTTGGAAGTTTACCTTCCTCTGCAATTTTCTGGAAGAGTTTGAGTAGGATAGGTGTTAGCTCTTCTCAAATTTTTTGTAGAATTCAGCTGTGAAGCCGTCTGGACCTGGGCTTTTGTTGCTGGAAGAGTTCTGATAACAGTTTGAATTTCCATGTTTGTGATGGGTCTGTTAAGATTTTCTATTTCTTCCTGGTTCAGTTTTGGAAAGTTGTACTTTTCTAAGAATTTGTCCATTTCTTCCACATTGTCCATTTTATTGGCATATAATTGCTGACAGTAGTCTCTTATGATCCTTTGTATTTCTGTGTTGTCTGTTGTGATCTCTCCCTTTTCATTTCTAATTTTATTGATTTTATTTTTCTCCTTCTGTTTCTTGATGCGTCTGACTAATGGTTTGTCAATTTTATTTATCTTCTCAAAGAACCAGCTTTTGGCTTTGTTGATTTTTGCTATGGTCTCTTTTGTTTCTTTTGCATTTGTTTCTGCCCTAATTTTTAAGATTTCTTTCCTCCTACTAACCCTGGGGTTCTCCATTTCTTCCTTTTCTAATTATTTTAGGTGTAGAGTTAGGTTATTTATTTGACTTTTTTCTTGTTTCTTGAGGTATGCCTGTATTGCTATGAACTTTCCCCTTAGCACTGCTTTTACAGTATCCCATAGGTTTTGGGTTGTTGTGTTTTCATTTTCATTCGTTTCTATGCATGTTTTATTTCTTTTTTGATTTCTTCTGTGATTTGTTGATTATTCAGAAGTGTGTTGTTCAGCCTCCATATGTTGGAATTTCTTAATAGTTTTTCTCCTGTAATTGAGATCTAATCTTAACTGCATTATGGTCAGAAAAGATGCTTGGAATGATTTCAATTTTCTTGAATTTAGCAAGGCTAGATTTATGGCCCAGGATGTGATCTATCCTGGAGAAGGTTCCATGCATGCTTGAGAAAAAGGTGAAATTCATTGTTTAGGGGTGAAATGTCCTATAGATATCAATTAGGTCTAACTGTTCTATTTTATCACTTAGAGTTTGTGTTTCTTTGTTAATTTTCTGTTTAGTTGATCTGTCCATAGGTGTGAGTGGGGTATTAAAGTCTCCCACTATTATTGTGTTATTGTTAATTTCCCCTTTCATACTTGTTAGCATTTGTCTTACATATTGTGGGTGCTCCTATGCTGGGTGCATATATATTGATAGTTGTTATATCTTCTTCTTGGATTGATCCTTTGATCATTATGTAATGTCCTTCTTTGTCTCTTTTCACAGCCTTTGTTTTAAAGTCTATTTTATCTGTTATGAGTATTGCTACTCCTGCTTTCTTTTGGTCTCTATTTGCATGGAATATCTTTTTCCAGCCCTTCATTTTCAGTCTGTATGTGTCCCCTGTTTTGAGGTGGGTCTCTTGTAGGCAGCATATATAGGGGTCTTATTTTTATATCCATTCAGCCAGTCTTTGTCTTTTGGTTGGAGCATTCGACACATTTACGTTTAAGGTAATTATTGATAAGTATAATCCTGTTGCCATTTACTTTATTGTTTTGAGTTCGAGTTTATACACCCTTTTTGTGTTTCCTGTCTAGAGAATATCCTTTAGCATTTATTGGAGAGCTGGTTTGGTGGTGCTGAATTCTCTCAGCTTTTGCTTGTCTGGAAAGCTTTTGATTTCTCCTTCATATTTGAACGAGGTCCTTGCTGGGCACAGTAATCTGGTCTGTAGTTTATTTTCTTTCATCACTTTAAGTATGTCTTGCCATTCCCTCCTGGCCTGAAGAGTTTCTATTGAAAGATCAGCTGTTATCCTTATGGGAATCCCCTTGTGTGTTATTTGTTGTTTTTCCCTTGCTGCTTTTAATATTTGTTCTTTGTGTTTGATCTTAGTTAATTTGATTAATATTGTCTTGGGGTGTTTTGCCTTGGGTTTATCCTGTTTTGGACTCTCTGGGTTTCTTGGACTTGGGTGATTATTTCCTTCCCCATTTTAGGGAAGTTTTCAACTATTATCTCCTCAAGTATTTTCTCATGGTGTTTCTTTTGGTCTTCTTCTTCTGGGACTTCTATGATTCGAGTGTTGGAGCATTTAATATTGTCCTGGAGGTCTCTTGTCCTCATTTCTTTTCATTCATTTTTCTTCTTTCCTCTCTGATTCATTTATTTCTACCATTCTGTCTTCTACTTCACTAATCCTATCTTCTGCCTCTGTTATTCTACTGTTTGTTGCCTCCAGAGTGTTTTTGATCTCATTTATTGCATTATTCATTATATATTGACTCTTTTTTATTTCTTCTAGGTCTTTGTTAAACCTTTCATGCATCTTCTCAGTCCTTGTCTCCAGGCTATTTGTCTGTGATTCTATATTGATTTCAAGATTTTGGATCATTTTCACTATCATTATTTGGAATTCTTTATCAGGTAGAATCCCTATCTCTTCCTCTTTTGTTTGGTTTGTTGGGCATTTCTCCTGTTCTTTTACCTGCTGGGTATTCCTCTGTTTCTTCATCTTGTTTATATTGCTGAATTTTGGATGTCCTTTCTGTATTCTGGCAGTTTGTGGAGTTCTCTTTATTGTGGAGTTTCCTCACTGTGGGTGGGGTTGGATGGGTGGCTTGTCAAGGTTTCTTGATTAGGGAAGCTTGTGTCAGGTTTTCTGGTGGGTGGAGCTGGATTTCTTCTCTCTGGAGTACAATGAAATGTCCAGTAATGAGTTATGAGATGTCAATAGCTTTGGAGTAACTTTGGGTAGCCTGTATATTGAAGCTCAGGGCTGTGTTCCTGTGTTGCTGGAGAATTTGCATGGTGTGTCTTGCTCTGGAACTTGTTGCCCCTTGGGTGTTGCTTGATTTCAGTGTAGGTATGGATGCGTTCGGAGAAGGCAATGGCACCCCACTCCAGTACTCTTGCCTGGAGAATCCCAGGGACGCAGAGCCTGGTGGGCTGCTGTCTGTGGGGTCGCACAGAGTCGGTCACGACTGAAGCGACTTAGCAGCATGGATGCGTTTGATGAGCTCCTATCGATTAATGTTCCCTGGAGTCAGGAATTCTCTAGTGTTCTCAGGATTTGGACTTAAGCCTCCTGCTTCTGGTTTTCAGTCTTATTTTTACAGTAGTCTCAAGACTTCTCCTTCTATATAGCACCATTGATAAAACATCTCAGTTAGAGATGAAAAGTTTCTCCACAGTGAGGGACACCCAGAGAGGTTCACAGAGTTACATGGAGAAGAGAAGAGGGAGGAGGGGGTTAGAGGTGACCCAAATGAGATGAGGTGGAATCAAAAGAGGAGAGAGCAAGCTAGCCAGTAATCACTTCCTTATGTGTGCTCCACAGTCTGGACCACTCAGAGATGTTCATGGAGTTACACAGAGAAGAGAAGAGGGAGGAAGGAGACAGAGGTGGCCAGGAAGATAAAAGGGGGGAATGAGAAGGAGAGAGACAGATCCAGCCAATAATCAGCCCCCTAAGTGTTTTCCACCATCTGGAACACACAGAGATTCACAGAGTTGGGTAGAGAAGAGAAGGGGGAGGGAGGAGACAGAGGTGACCTGGTGGAGAAAAAGGAGAGTCCAAAGGGGAAGAGAGCAGTCAAGCCAGTAATCTCGCTCCCAAGTAAAAGTGGGTACTGAAGATTGGGTTCTTAAAGGTATAAAGCTGATAACAAATACCAAAAAGCAAAGATTAAAAATCTAGAGTAGAGATTAGATTTTCAAAAATACAATATTAAAGAAAAGAAGAAGAAAAAAAAGTCACAAAAATTATTAATATATATATATGAAGTTTGCTTTAAAAAATAGGGTCTTTTTTTGAATAGTAATAGTAAGTTATAAAAATGAAAATTAAAGGAGTAATTGAGGACTTCAAATTTTAAAAAGTTTTAAAAAAAGAATAATCATAAAAATAGTAAAAACTATATCTAGGACTTTCTCTGGTGTTGTTGTGGGCAGTGGGGGTCAGTTCATTTTTGGATAGTTCCTTGGTCCAGCTTATATTTCTCAAGATCTATAGGCCCCTTCCTGTGTAGTTGGTACTGACGACAGGGTTTTAATCTATTGCACCTGTCACTTTCAAGATGGTTCCCTCTGTTTTAGCTTTTTCTGTTTGCTGGTCTCTTTAGTGTCTGATTTATGCCCTGACACAAGAGGGGCAGTGGTGGACACTTTTTAGGCTCACTTGTTCGGCCGCGCTGTGGGGAGGGAGGGACACTGCAAACAAATAACACTGGCATGTGCTCGCAGTGTCTCAGCCACACTGGGCCTGTCCCCACTCATGGCGTGTGTGCCCTCCCTGCACACATAGCTTAGGCTCTAGGTTGCTCCACCAGTAACCGTCTGAGGCTGGCCCTGGGCTGCATACAGCTCCCAGGTCTAAGCCACTCAGGTTCAGGCACTCGGGTGGTCCTCAGAGGTGAAGACTCTGTTGGACCTGCGTTTTGTGCCCTTCTCATGTCAGAGCAGCTCAGGTGATGAGGTGTTTGGTGAGCGTGGTTGCTGCAACTTATCACCTCCCCCATCCCTGCCAGTCGGTTTTCTGGGTGTACAACCGGTGCACCTTCTCAGGCGGATGTTGACTGTCCAGAACCCCAAGAAGTCTTAGTTAGCAAAGAAGCCTGCTTGCAGCTTGGTAGATAATGTCTCTCTGGGGCTGTGATTGCCCCCTTCTGGCTCTGGCTGCCTGTAACTGGAGGGGGATGGTCTGCAGCCAGCTAGTTCTGTTCAGTCCTTTTTTCTGTGCGCGGTCCTGGTGGTGTCTTAGGTGCGTGGTAGCTATCCCACAGTCTGGTTTGCTAGCCCAAGTTAATTCACTATGATTGCCCTCGGGGCATTCAGGCCCGGACCTTACTCTAAGCAATGCAGCCTGCGCCTCCGTGCCCAGCCCCTACTTGCTAGCGGCGGATGCAGGCATCTGCACTGCTTCTCCGCTGGGGGAGTTACCGCTGGGGATGTAATCTGTGGGTTTTATTTATTTATTATTTTTTCTCCCTGTTATGTTGCCCTCTGTGCTTCCAAGGCTTGCCACAGACTTGGCAGTGAGAGTGTTTCCTAGTGTTTGGAAATTTCTCTCTTTTTAAGACTCCCTTCAGGGGACGGAGCTCTGTCCTCATCTCTTTTGTCTCTCTCTATCTCTCTCTCTTTTTTTTTTTTTTTTTGGTCTTTTATATTTTTTCCTAGCTCCTTTTGAAGACAATGAGCTGCTTTTCTGGGTGCCTGATGTCCTTTGCCGGCATTCAGAAGTTGTTTTGTGGAATTTACTCAGTGTTTAAATGTTCTTTTGATGAATTTGTGGAGGAGAAAGTGATCTCCCTGTCCTATTCCTCCTCTATCTTAGGACCGCCCCCCCAAATCACTTTTGTTTTGATCTATCACAAAAGGAAGCTACCAAAAGAGAAAGGGATTTCCTAAACTCTGAAAGAATTTCTTTCAAAATATTGAGAATCAGAGTTTAACGATGTACACAAAATCAGTAACAGAGTAAGGAAGAACTTGGGTTCTACTCAATAGAAACACTCTTTCACTCAAACACCCCTTCTATCTACTAGGGGAAGGAAAAAGACAAGAAGACAGGAAATGAGACCCTAGATAAGTGGCTAAAATACCTATGGGTTGTCAAACTTAAGTACCCTGCCATTTCCCCTTCACCCCACCAATAGCAGGAATGGGGATTTTAAAGTAAGAACAGGTAAGTCAAAGAAAATGTAGACCTTTATGATCTTCCAAATCCATCTCTACATTCATTTCCATCACATCATTTTTAAGATATAATAAATATGATCTTAAGTAGGTTTTGTACTACAGATTGCATTATTAACTTAATTTGAAATAAGGACCATTCAAGAGTTATTTCTTTTTCAAAAGTACTCATCAACATTAATTAGATCTTGTTTTGATCTATCTTTCATTTGTGTGGACCCTAATTTATTTTGGTGTTATGTAACAGTGACTCGGAGAAGGAAATGGCAACCCACTCCAGTGTTCTTGCCTGGAGAATCCCAGGACGGGGGAGCCTGGTGGGCTGCCGTCTATGGGGTTTCACAGAGATGGACACGACTGAAGCGACTTAGCAGCAACAGCAGCAGGCTCATTGCCTTATATATTATGATATTTTGGTTATGATATTAGGTGAAGGGATGCCATTTTATTCACTCCTTGAACAGCAGGCATTGAGAAGAGGGAATAGTTCTTTTGGCTTTTTCATGGCCCTCGTCAATTCACATGCATCTGGCTACTGACTTGCTTTCATTCCAGATAATTTCTTTTTTTTTTTTTAAGTGCCAGGTCAAGTTGAAGCACTAAAAAAGAGAGAAAGGAAAGAAGGGAAATAAATAAAATTCTAGATCTGCGTGAAGCTTAGAGATTATTTATTTTCAGAATTAACTCTGTGTCTTACCTAGGGCTCAGCCAGTCACAAGCATCATTTCCTTCCTATTGTAATTTAGTATACTTGCTCTCTTATACCTGTTTATATGAGAAGCTTGCCCTAATTATGATGAATACACTTTTCCTTAAGATTTTTATTTCAATGAATGACCCATATTTCAAACAGGAAATACACATGTCTTTTATACTAATCCTCCATTTATGTATTTTAAACAGAGTTAATGAGCAGCTAATGGGCTTCCCTGGTGGTGCTAGTGGTAAAGAACCTGCCTGCCAACTCATGAGATGTAAGAGACACAGTTTCAATCCCTGGGTCAGGAAGATCCCCTGGAGAAGGAAATGATAACCCACTCCAATATTCTTGCTTGGAAAATCCCATGAACAGAGGAGGCTGGTGAGCTATAGTCCATAGGGTCACACAGAGTCGGACAGGACTGAAAAGTGACTTAGCAATGATCAACTAAAGCATATTGTATACTATCGGAAGAGACTATGGAGAACAGAAAACTGCCAAAGACCCAGTTCATGCCCTCAAGGAGGGACAAAACATGTACACAAGTTCATCATTGGAGAAGGCAATGGCAAGCCACTCTAGTACTCTTGCCTAGAAAATCTCATGGACAGAGAAGCTTGGTAGGTGCAGTCCATGGGGTCGCTACTAGTCGGACATGACTGAGTGACTTCACTTTCACTTTTCACTTTCATGCATTGGAGAAGGAAATGGCAACCCACTCCAGTGTTGTTGCCTGGAGAATCCCAGGGACGGGGGAGCCTGATGGGCTGCCGTCTATGGGGTCGCACAGAGTTGGACATGACTGAAGCAACTTAGCAGCAGCAGCAGCAGGCTAAGTTGGAGATGATAAAGATCAAGGGGATCATGAACTCCAAGTTGACAGCAAGTGGTTTGTAAAGTATACCTGTGCTCCCTAGAATCATGGACTGTCCTAAACTACCATGAAAGGATAGATTTTCTGTTTTTACCGTTTCTGTGCATAATCCTGGAAATTATCCCATGGGAAGACCTTGAAAAAGCTGGCAAAAATGTTTAGAGGTTGGGTTTTTTATCTTGTTGAGGATAAATCACACAGAGGAGTAAAAAAAACTTGGGAGAAATCATATTTCCAAAAAATAACCTATTCTGAGCTAGATCTGTGGATGTATACTCTATATGCACACTGCTCGTTTTGTAGCTGGGAATACAGGTACAGGTGTTATGGGCTGAGAAGGCTTCAATGCAAACTTGAACATCTGGGCATAAGCTTAGGAGGGTATTGGTGTTTGAGGGTGACTGTGAGAAAGAGGGGAAGAGGGTGACTGTGACTCCCGTAATCTTCTCTCCAATCTGAATGGGGTAATTAAAATGTTGAGACAGGGGAAATTTCTTCCTACCCTTCTGGAGTATTTTTGGCTAGTTTAATAATTAAATTGACAAAAGACTGATTAACAGGAGGGAAAAAAATCCATACACACGGAGGTATCATAGACAAGCAACTCCTATAGTGACCCATGCAGGCTACCAATACATTATTTTTAGACAAAGAGACAGTTATTTGTGGAGACTTAACAAAACAATTTTTTTTATATAAAAAGATGTTTTATTATTATTTTACTATATAACCTATTAGTGAATATACCCAACTGTATTTTCTCAAAAGGCAAAGAGATCCAAGATAACATTCTTGTTTGATTCCTGAAAATCTCAATATTATCTCTTTTGGAGGATTCAGTTCCTGTGATGTCTATGATACTGTCCACAAGGATCCCAAGGATGCTTAGAAGTAAAGAACATTTTACTAAATTGTTCTATAATGGGTCCTTGAGCTGTGCTCCCCTTTTTTCTTCTCATCTCATTTTTAGAACTAGATCATGTGTTCCTTCATTGTTATGCACATATGGCCAAGGGATTAGGTTTCGTGTGTTCATATGGAATATCCACGGAAGGGTGATAGCATACTATTGTGCTGGCATCAGGTGTCAGAGCAAGCTCTACTTTGCAATTAAGTCATCTGGAATAGAAGAATATGGAGATTTGTGACAAACACGATAAAAACAAAGAGGCATGTGCTTAAGGTAGCAGCCTAACAGAGAAATGGCAGAGTTCTATAACTTTGTTAGCCTTGAATTTCCTAACTCTGGTGATAAGGATGTTTTCTATCCTCTGGATCTATGGGGGATACCTTCAAATGGGAAATTTCACCCCTTCAAGGGGAACTGGGGTTATAGTGTTTTTTGCCGGGGTCCAGCCCCGGTGGATCCAGGGTGATTCGAAGGTGGAGACGGAGTCAGCGAGAAAAACACTTTTAGAAATATAAGATTAGATTAGGAAATAATAGTATAGTAGGAAAATTTAGATGGAGAAAAGGAGGCTGAATAACTTGGTTTATGTGGAATACCAATCACCACCTACGTAGGTCAAAGGCGTCTTTCTGTTCTCCCGAAGGAGAGGAGGCAATGAGGCCTCCCCGGTCTGATCTTAGAAGCCCAGGCATAATTAGTAGGCTTGGTGAGTACCCACTCCCCAGATGGAGATTCAGCCAGAAGGAGAAAGAAAGAACGACACGGGGGGAATCAGCCTTTCCAGAAACTGATCCCATTTTCTTTATTTTCAGATTTGCTTATATACCTTTTTACACATAGGGATGAATACAGAGTCACGTGGGGGTCAGCAGTCCTGACCTTTATAAAATCAGGTGCTTTGCATAAAAAAAGGTCTTAGGGGTTTTACGTCATCTTCTGGCCATGAGGCCTGCTGACACTTCATGACCCTCTCTTTCTGATAACCAAAAAACTTTTTTTCCAAGGGTGTTTTTTCTTAAACCAGGCACCACCCTCCAGATAAAGTCACATTCCTATAGGGTAAGGATGTAATGAGTTACAATCAAGAAAGGAATTTATCTAACCCAAGGTTAACATGATTAATCTTAAAGGTTAATACTTATTTCTCTTATATGCTAGTTATATTCATTATAAGGGCAGGGAATTAGAAGCAATTATTGGCACAACAAATGAAAAACCCTTCACCAATACAATTCCTAATCAACCCACTATACTAATAAATTCTAACTTCCCAAAAGAATCTGCCTTTAGTAAATCTAAAACATCTTGTGCCTCTCGCTGTTGGGAGGCTGTAAATAATCACATTTGGCCAGACTAACCTACACAGGCAGGCTAGATAACCTTCAGAGGAGTCCATAAGCTGAAACACTCTTGTCACGCCCAGGAATTTTATCAACTGGAGCTGCAAGTTAACTCTTTTTCCAAGAGAAATGGTTATGGGGGAGAGCCCCCCGTAAAGTCAGAGGTGTAGGTGAGAGCATAAAACAGACTCTCGGTTTTGGGGGTAGATGCTCGGGAACAGGGGGTTTCCTGAGACTTGATCACGCCTTTGTGTATGCCAAGCCTCCTTCCTCATGACCTTTGCCACGGGCGGAGTTCCTCACGCTGGCCCCCGGCAGTTTTTTATATCACAACCCTCACTGACTATTTCTCAGATAACTCTAATTCATAATAACCAATATGCCAAAGATGCATATATGGGGACAGTTTCCACTGGACCCCAAAATTTCCTTCCTCTGAACTTTCTTGGAAGTTTCATGTATTAAAAGTTGAGCTGGTAGATTGTTCATCTTCACTAGAGTTCAGTTCAGTTGCTCAGTTGTGTCCAATTCTTTGAGATCCCATGAATCACAGCACACCAGGCTTCCTGTCCATCACCAAATCCTGGAGTTCACTTAAACTCATGTCCATTGAGTCGGTGATGCCTTCCAGCCATTTCATCCTCTGTTGTCCCATATTCCTCTTGCCTCCAATCCCTCCCAGCATCAGAGTCTTTTCCAATGAGTCAACTCTTCCCATGAGGTGGCCAAAGTACTGGAGTTTCAGCTTTAGCATCATTCCTTCCAAAGAACATCCAGGACTGATCTCATTTAGAATGGACTGGTTGGATCTCCTTGCAGTCCAAGGGACTCTCAAGAGTCTTCTCCTACACCATAGTTCAAAAGCATCAATTCTTCGGCGCTCAACCTTCTTCACAGTCCAACTCTCACATCCATACATGACCACTGGAAAAACCATAGCCTTGACGAGAAGGACCTTTTTTTGGCAAAGTAATGTCTCTGCTTTTGAATGTGCTATCTAGGTTGGTCATAACTTTCCTTCCAAGGAGTAAGTGTCTTTTAATTTCATGGCTGCAGTCACCATCAACAGTGATTCTGTTTCCATTGTTTCCCCATCTTTCTGCCATGAAGTGATGGGACCAGATGCCATGATCTTCGTTTTCTGAATGTTGAGCTTTAAGCCAACTTTTTTACTCTCTTCTTTCACTTTCATCAAAAAGCTTTTTAGTTCCTCTTATCTTTCTGCCATAAGGGTGGTGTCATCTGCATATCTGAGGTTGTCGCTATTTCTCCCAGCAATCTTAATTCCAGCTTGTGCTTCCTCCAGCCTAGCATTTCTCATGATGTACTCTGCATATAAGTTAATTAAGCAGGGTGACAATATACAGCCTTGATGTATTGTTTTTTCCTATTTGCAGCCAGTCTGTTGTTCCATGTCCAGTTCTAACTGTTGCTTCCTGACCCGTATATAGGTTTCTTAAGAGGCAGGTCAGGTGATCTTGTATTCCCTTCTCTCTCAGAATTTTCCACAGTTTATTGTGATCCACACAGTCAAAGGCTTTGGCATAGTCAGTAAAGCAGAAATAGATGTGTTTCTGGAATTCTCATTTTTCCATGATCCAACAGATGCTGGCAATTTGACCTCTGGTTCCTCTGCCTTTTCTAAAACCATCTTGAATATCTAGAAGTTCACAGTTCACATATTGCTGAAGCCTGGCTTGGAGAATTTTGAGCATTTCTTTACTAGCATATGAGATGAGTGCAATTGTGCGGTAGTTTGAGCATTCTTTGGTATTGCCTTTCTTTGGGATTGGAATGAAAACTGACCTTTTCCAGTCCTGTGGCCACTGCTGAGTTTTCTAAATTTGCTGGCATACTGAGTGCAGCACTTTCACAGCATCATCTTTCAGGATTTGAAACAGCTCAACTGGAATTCCATCAACTTCACTAGCTTTGTTCGTAGCGATGCTTTCTAAGGCCCACTTGACTTCTCATTCCAGGATGTCTGGCTCTAGGTGAGTGATCACACCATCGTGATTATCTGGGTCATGAAGATCTTTTTTATACAGTTCATCTGTGTATTCTTAACACCTCTTAATATCTTCTGCTTCTGGTAGGTTCATACCATTTCTGTCCATTATTGAGCCCATCTTTGCATGAAATGTTCCCTTGGTATCTCTAGTTTTCTTGAAGAGATCTCTAGTCTTTCCCATTCTGTTCTTTTCCTCTATTTCTTTGCATTGATCACTGAGGAAGGCTTTCTTATCTCTCCTTGCTATTCTTTGGAACTCTGCATTCAAATGAGTATATCTTTCCTTTTCTCCTTTGCCTTTAGCTTCTCTTCTTTTCATAGCTATTTGTAAGGCCACGTTAGGCAACCATTTTGCTTTTTTGCATTTCTTTTTCTTGGAGATGGTCTTGATCCCTGTCTCCTGTACAATGTCATGAACCTCTGTCCATAGTTCATCTGGCACTCTATCAGATCTAGTCCCTTAAATCCATTTCTCACTTCCACTGTATAATCATAAGGGAGTTGATTTAGATCATACCTGAATGGTCTAGTGGTTTTCCCTACTTTCTTCAATTTAAGTCTGAATTTGACAATAAGGTTATGATCTGAGCCACAGTCAGCCCTGGTCTTGTTTTTGCTGATTGTATAGAGCTTCTCCAGCTTTGGCTGCAAATAATTTAATCAATCTGACTTTGGTGTTGACCATTTTGTGATGGCCATGTATAGAATCTTCTCTTTTGTTATTGGAAGAGGGTGTTTGCTATGACCAGTGAATTCTCTTGGCAATACTCTATTAGCCTTTGCCCTGCTTCCTTCTGTACTCCAAGGCCAAATTTGCCTGTTACTACAGGTGTTTCCTGACTTCCTACTTTTGCATTCCAGTCCCCTATAATGAAAAGGACATCTTTTTGGGGTTTAGTTCTAGAAAGTCTTATAGGTCTTCATAGAACCGTTCAATTTCAGCTTCTTCAGCATTATTGGTCAGGGCATAGACTTGGATTACTGTGATATTGAATGGTTTGTCTTTCTCTATTAGGATTCTGTAAATTCTTATCAAGTACAGTGATATGATTTGAAAATTATCAGAAACTTGTGTACTAGAGTACTCATTAGATTTCTTTCTATGAATTTCTCCGAAGATGACACACATTTGTAGGAAACTTTTGTAAAAATATCTGAGTAAAATGATAACTGCCTGTTGAGGATGGAATACTTAAATATTCATTAGTAAAGATCTGATTCATTAGTCAAATTTATAAGGAAATTTGGTGTTTGTTGTGACACATAACATTTTAAGGTAACTACAGTTATGACTGATAACATTATATTAGGACATATCCACATTTCAGGTATGTCATATAATTTTTAGAACATTTGTTAACATTTACTCATACAATATAATTTAAGAAGATATATCCCTATTTATCCCCTGGAGAAGGAAATGGCAACTTCAGTATTCTTGCCTGGCAAATCCCATGGACAGAGAAGCCTGACATGTTACAGTCCAGGGTGTCACAAAAGAGTCAGACACTATTTAGCAGCTAAATAACAATCATTATTTATTTGACAATGCTTCCCATTACAATTCACCATACCAAATAAGCCTAATTAGTTTGATATCTCTCTCATATAAGGAGAGAAAAAAATCTTCTGAGGTGTCTCAGGTGCCCTCTGGTATTATTTCTAAATGATTTAGAATTTGACTTTTGGGAAGTTTGTCAAAAATATTAAAAAGGTTTTAAAACACTTGGTCAAATAGGATCATAAGTCATTTAAAGAATCCATTGTTTGACCGTTGATGAGTAGGATCTTATATTATTTGCAAACAATGACTCAAATGAATAAGCCTTTTTTATGGCTTAACCAAAGATGCAGATGACTCACAGGAGATTAGCTAGACTTCACAAGATACAGAAAGTTCATTTCCAGAGTTAGAGTTAGTGTAAGAAAGTAAAAGCTTTCCATTGCCAAAGGCAGTAAAATGGTGTAGTGAAACGCTGTCTCTGGTTTCCCATGAGAATGTGGGGCACCTCTGGTCATGGTCCACTAACCTGTGACATGGGGCAGGTGCTGCTGGAACGGGGCTTTTCCAGCACTAACAGGCAACAAAGGTGGAGATGGAAACAGCCCCTCATGGACTGGGACCCCTTATGAAAAATTCCCCTGAAAGCTGGCACAGCTGGACTATAGAAGGTGCTGCTTATGAGTTCATGTCTTGGAACCCTAGTTAATTCAACTGTCTTCCAGAGGCACTTCAGTAAGTGCATCTTCTGACTGGTGGAGATTGAGAGAATATTCTCATTGCATCACAGAGCTAAGCTCTCAGGATATAGAACAAGACAGAAGGAAGAGCGTCTTTTGAGTTTTTCCACAGGGGGACCCACGTTAAAGATTGTCTAAACAGACGCTGGTATCGTGCAAACTCAACTCCACTGGTCTGTGAGGTTGCTTCAAACAGCAGACATGTAAAGGGCTGTGCCTGCTGTCCTGCCCTACGATTCGTCTTCATGACAAACAACACAAGAGACAAAGACAAATAGAGACCCTCTCTGGGAGGAAAGAACCATTAAAACTCGAGAGAAACTCATTTACCATACAGCAGATTTGCTATGCCCCAACTAAAAAGGCTCTTGATGAAAATGACAGTGGAGAGTGAAAAAGTTGGTTGAAGCTCAACATTCAGAAAACGAAGATCATGGCATCCGGTCCCATCACTTCATGGGAAATAGATGGGGAAATAGTGGAAACAGTGTCAGACTTTATTTTGGGGGGGCTCCAAAATCAAGAACACTGGAGTGGGTTGCCATTTCCTTCTCCAATGCATGAAAGTGAAAAGTTAAAGTGAAGTCACTCAGTCATGTCCAAGTCTTCGTGATCCCATGAACTGCAGCCTACCAGGCTCCTCTGTCCATGGGAGTTTAAACTCCATGAACACTCCAGTGTTCTTGCCTGGAGAATCCCAGGGATGGGGGAGCATAGTGGGCTGCCGTCTATGGGGTCACACAGAGTTAGACATGACTGATGTGACTTAGCAGCAGCAACAAAATCACTGCAGATGGTGATTGCAGCCATGAAATTAAAAGACGCTTACTCCTTGGAAGAAAAGTTATGACCAACCTGGATAGCATATTCAAAAGCAGAGACATTACTTTGCCGACTAAGGTCCGTCTAGTCAAGGCTATGGTTTTTCCTGTGGTCATGTATGGATGTGAGAGTTGGACTGTGAAGAAGTCTGAGCACCGAAGAATTGATGCTTCTGAACTGTGGTGTTGGAGAAGACTCTTGAGAGTCCCTTGGACTGCAAGGAGATCCAACCAGTCCGTTCTGAGGGAGATCAGCCCTGGGATGTCTTTGGAAGGAATGATGCTAAAGCTGAAACTCCAGTACTTTGGCCACCTGATGCGAAGAGTTGACTCATTGGAAAAGACTCTGATGCTGGGAGGGATTGGGGGCAGGAGGAGAAGGGGACAACCGAGGATGAGATGGCTGGATGGCAACACGGACTCAATGGACGTGAGTCTGAGTGAACTCCGGGAGTTGATGATGGACAGGGAGGCCTGGCGTGCTGCGATTCATGGGGTCACAAAGAGTTGGACACGACTGAGCAACTGAACTGAACTGAAAAAAGCGGCTCCAAGAATATTTTCTCCTGCTAACCTAAGTTTAGAAAAAGAGGGAAAGGATTCTACAAGGTATTCTCTTTCACCAGACACCAGTCCCTGCAGTTAGATTGAGAGGATGCTGTGGTTAAGAACACTTACCTTCTGCTGGGTTTTGTCAGAGGTCCCAGGGTCTCATGGGAAATGATGGGTGGAGGGGGGGGGGGCAAGGTCCAGTTGGTGTCCTGCTGTCCTGGTATGCCAACTGTCAGTTCTTTTGACTAATAATTGTTGTTATTCAGTCACTGAGTCATGTCCTATTCTTTGAGACCCCAAGGACTGCAACTCGCCAGACTTCCCTGTTCCTCACTATCTCCTGGAGTTTGATAAAACTCGTGTCCATTGAGTCGGTGATGCCATCCAACCATCTCATCCTCGGTCATCCCCTTCTCCTCCTGCCCCCAATCTTTCCCAGCATTAGGGTCTTTTCCAATGAGTTGGCTCTTTTCATCAGATGGCCAAAGTATTGGGGCCTCAGTTTCAGCATCAGTGTTTCCAATGAATATTCAGGGTTAATTTTCTTTAAGATTGTATTGTAAAGTAAAATAAAGTAAAAATAAATTTTTTTTTTTAAAAAAGGCAAAAAAAAAAAAAAAATTGACAGGTTTGATCTCCCTGAAGTCTAAGAGACTTTCAAGAGTCCTCTCCAGCACCATAATTCTAAAGCATCAATTCTAACAGGCAAATTAGCAGGAGAAAAAAAACAACAATAGTTTAATTCCTATGCACCAAGATCTCCTAGAAATAGGATTCCTCCCCCCAAATGAGCAAAGTAGACTGTCATATTATTATTAGACAAAGAAACAGTTATTTGTGAAGATTTAACAGATCATAGGGGATTGTGCCTGTGGTAACAGACTAATGAAGAAATAGCAAAGTTTGTTTATATAGTTTTCATCTCACATGCTAGTAAAGTAATGCTCAAAATTCTCCAAGCCAGGCTTCAGCAATGCATGAAATCCGAACTTCCTGATGTTCAAGCTAGTTTTAGAAAAGGCAGAGGAACCAGAGATCAAACTGCCAACATCCGCTGGATCATGGAAAAAGCAAGAGAGTTCCAGAAAAACATCTATTTCTGCTTTATTGACTATGCCAAAGCCTTTGACTGTGTGGATCACAGTAAACTGTGGAAAATTCTGAAAGAGATGGGCATACCAGACCACCTGACCTGCCTCTTGAGAAATCTGTATGCAGGTCAGGAAGCAACAGTTAGACCTGGACATGGAACAGACTGGTTCCAAATAGGAAAAGGGTTACGTCAAGGCTGTATATTGTCACTCTGCTTATTTAACTTATATGCAGAATACATCATGAGAAACACTGGACTGGAAGAAACACAAGCTGGAATCAAGATTGCCAGGAGAAATATCAATAACCTCAGATATGCAGATGACACAACCCTTATGGCAGAAAGTGAAGAGGAGCTAAAAAGCCTCTTGATGAAAGTGAAAGAGGAGAGTGAAAAAGTTGGCTTAAAGCTCAACATTCAGAAAACAAAGATCATGGCATCTGGTCCCATCACTTCATGGGAAATAGATGGGGAAACAGTGGAAACAGTGTCAGACTTTAGTTTTTTGGGCTCCCTAATCACTGCAGATGGTGAGTGCAGCCATGAAATTAAAAGACGCTTACTCCTTGGAAGAAAAGTTATGACCAACCTAGATAGTATATTCAAAAGCAGAGATATTACTTTGCCGACTAAGGTCCGTCTAGTCAAGGCTATGGTTTTTCCTGTGGTCATGTATGGATGTGAGAGTTGGACTGTGAAGAAGGCTGAGCGCAGAAGAATTGATGCTTTTGAACTGTGGTGTTGGAGAAGACTCTTGAGAGTCCCTTGGACTGCAACGAGATCCAACCAGTCCATTCTGAAGGAGATCAGCCTTGGGATTTCTTTGGAAGGAATGATGTTAAAGCTGAAGTTCCAGTACTTTGGCCACCTCATGCAAAGAGCTGACTCATTGGAAAAGACCCTGATGCTAGGAGGGACTGGGGGCAGGAGGAGAAGGGGACGACAGAGGATGAGATGGCTGGATGGCATCACAGACTCAATGGACATGAGTCTGAGTGAACTCCAGGAGTTGGTGATGGACAGGGAGGCCTGGCGTGCTGCAATTCATGGGGTCACAAAGAGTCGGACACAACTGAGCGACTGAACTAACTAACTAACTAGTGTGTATCTGTTATTACCAAATTCCTAATTTATCCCTCTCTCACTTTCCCCTTTAGTAACCATAGTTTGATTTTTTTGTATCTGTGAGCCTATTTCTGTTTTGTAAATAAGTTCATTTGTATCATTTTTTAGATTCCATTTATAAGTGATATCATATGATATTTTTCTTCCTTCACTTAGTGAAGACTTACTTTGACTTACCTCACTTAGTATGATAATCTCTGGGTCCATCCATGTTCCTGCAAATGGCAGTATTTTGTTCTTTTTCATGGCTAAGTAATATTCCACTGTATACTATATATCATACCTTCTCTATCCATTCATCTGTTGATGGACATTCAGGTGCTTCCACGTCTCGACTACTGTAAACAGTGCTGCTATGAACACTGGAGGTGTGTACATCTTTTCAAATTAGAGTTTTCTCCAGATATACACCCAGTAGAAGGATTATAGGATTGTATGGTAACTCCATTTTCAGTTTTTTTAAGGCACCTCCATTCTGTTCTTCACACCAGCTGCACCAATTTACATTCCTACCACCTGTGTAGGAGGGTCCCCTTTTCTTTACATCCTCTCTAGCACTTATTATTTACAGACTTTGTGATGATGGTCATTCTGCTTGGTGTGAGGTGATACCTCACTGTGGTTTTGATTTGTATTTCTCCAATTATTAGTGATGCTGAGTATCTTTTCATGTGACTGTTGGCCAACTGTACGTCTTTTAATAATTAAAGATTTCTATATTCCCCAGAGATCCTACTTCTAAGAATGTTCTTACAAGAAAAAAAAAGGAGGGGAGTAAAAAACTCATATCAGCAAAGTTCATGACCATCATATTTATAACAAAAAAAAAAACCCCAAACACTGAAACCAATCTTAATCCTAACAACTAAAATAAAAATAATATATCAACTCAATGGAATATACCCAGCTCTATGACTCAGTAGTTACCAGCTTCACGTCGTAACAATACTCTGATAATACAGAGAAAACGGCAACTTGATAGGACTGTTTTCAAGGAACATCTCATATTCTATGATGAAAAATTGTGTGGGATTTCCCTGATGGTCCAGTGGTTAAGATTCCAAGCTTCCACTGCAGGCAGCACAGGTTTGATCCCTAGTCAGGGAACTAAGATCCCATATGCCATGCAGTGCATCGAAAAAAAAAGGGGGGGCAAAAATGGGAGAGTGATATCAAATGTTCTTATTTGGCTTAATAATCACTTTTGTGACTTCATCTATAGAGGATATCTCACTCCCACTCAATGTCAATATCACACACAGATGCTACTGCTGTTTAGTTGCTAAGTCATCTCTGACTCTTTGTGACCCCACGGACTGCAGCCCGCTAGGCTCCCCTGTCCATGGGATTTCCCAGGCAAGAATGCTGGAGTGGGTTGCCATTTCCTCCTCCAGGAGATCTTCGTGACTCAGGGATCAAACCTGCATCTCTTGCATTGGCAAGTGGATTTCCTTACCTCTGAGCTGCCAGGAAAGCCTCATCATCACACATAGATACTCTGGTTCAAAATTAACAAAGGGCAGGTAAGTAATTAAACTATGTTAGGTACGGAAATTATTTTAAATCATTGTGAACACTGTTAAGGATGACTAGAATCTTCACTTTAATTACCTTCAAAATAAATATGAACTTTAATTTCCAGAAGTAGAGTGGACTAGTTACCCACCATAATGACCTGATGAATCTCCTAATATAAACATTAAAATTCTATGTGAAGTATTAAAACCTCCTTTTTAAAGGAATCAATGACCTTGTAAAACATTAAAGAATATTCAGAAGTCAAAAACTAAGTAAACATGGGGATCAAGAGAGTAAATGTGCCACTAAACTCTACTCTTCTTTTGGGAGTACAATCAGCCCTCCTATCTTCACACACACATCCACAGATCCAACCAAACCCTGATCAAAAATATTCAGGGAAAAAAAAAATCCAGGGAGTCTGAAAAAGCAAAACTTGAATTTGCCAAATATCACAACTATTTACATAGTATTTACACTGTATTTCCAACTATTCATGTAGCATGTACATTGTATTAGGTATTACAAGTAATCTGGAGATGATTTAAAGTATACAGGAGAATGTGAGTAGGTTATAAGTAAGTACTACACCATATAATATAAGGAGCTTGAACATTCATTGATTTTGGTATCCTCAAGAGGGTCCTAAAACCAATTCCCTGAGGATATCAAAGGATAGTTCTATATGCCTAGTTAAATGACCTTGAGCTGAAATTTTCATGGCCTCCTAGGAGTTGAGAGAGAGAAGAAAAAGATCAGGGCCTGCTCAAGGTATAATTAATGATTCCTCCAGTAAAGATGAGACCACAAAGCACTACACTTCCTGTGTAAATATATCATATAAAATTATCCCAACCCTCTTCCTCCATGCCTCCAAAGAGAACTGCAGGGAAAATCTCCCTACTTTAGTGCATAATAAATGAAAAGTGGAAAAAAAACTTTTAAATCTTAGGTACTAATATCTACAACAACTTTCTCATGGCGTGCATCCTGAATTCATGCTACCTAGGTGGTCAGAAAAGCTTCAAACCAAGAAATAGGAGTGGTTCCAGCCATACAACAGAAGCAAATATAAATCCTCTTTGCAGCAACCACCTTCAAGATAGACCTTAAGGAATTCCTAGTCTTCTAAGAAACACCAACTCCCAGTCACCAAAATTCACAAAACATATAAGAAAACAAGGCAGAGTATATTTATATTCTGCGATTGATATTGATATGTAATTTTCATACAGTTGATACTGCTATTGGTTATATCTGCTGGTTCTTAGCAGATATAACCAATAGCAGTATCAACTGTATGAAAACTACCTATCAATCACAGAATATAAATATTTTAATATCTTTAGTGAAGTAGGAAATTAAAATGAGCAAAAAACAAGAAAAAATAAGTTACAACATCTGAAAAATAAACAAATATATAATAATTGAAATTCAAACTCAATGAGTAAGTTCTACAGCAGATTAAAAAGAACTAAAAAGACAGATAGTGAGCAACAGGATATATTTCAATAATCTGTCCAGAATGCTGCAGAATCACATGTCTAGATAAGGAAATAAAAATATAAAAGAAAGGTTAAGAGATATGGAATATAGAGTGAGAAAATCTTACATGTATGAAATCATAATGACGGTAGGATAAGTTACATTCAAAACTATATTCTTCAGTTCAGTTCACTCAGTCGTGTCCAACTCTCTGCAACCCCATGGACTGTAGCATGCCAGGCCTCCCTGTCCATCACCAACTCCTGGAGCTTGCTCTAAAACTCATGTCCATCGAACCAGTGATGCCATCCAACCATCTCATTCTCTGTCGTCCCCTTCTCCTCGCATCTTCAATCTTTCCCAGTATCAGGGTCTTTTCCAATGAGTCAGTTCTTCTCATCAGGTGGCCAAAGTATTGGAGTTTCAGCTTCAGCATCAGTCCTGCCAATGAATATTTGCCAGAAGCCAGCGTGAGGAATCCCACCCGTGACAAGGTCATGTGGCAGAGATTTGATGGGCAAGGACGAGTTAGATCTCAGGTTTTCCCCCTGGCATTTCCTGAGCATGTACCCTCTAAAAATAAGAATCTGCCTGCTTTTCCACTCTTCTGACATTCTCTAGAAAAAGTCAACTCAGGGCTTTAGTCTTCTCCATTTGAAAGAGTGTTTCGATCCAAAAACCCCTCTGATGGCTTTCTAGCCTGCCTGCAGGCTGCGCATGTGATTGTTTGAGGCCTCCGGACATCGGACATCGGAGGCACAGGAAGCTTAAAGCATCCTAGGAATGTAGGGGCTTCCGGGGAGTCATAATCATTAGAATAGGACTGATTAAAGGTTTCACTTGTTGAGCCAATGCTTGCTGCCAAATTTTTATATCTTTTATTTGTAAGATATAGTTGGTATATAGAAAAACAGGTAGTAGACCTGGTATTAGCAATATTAGATCTTTGAGTGAAGTACTTTCTTTGTTATACTCACTGCCCCTTTGTCCTACAGGAATGTAACTTTATTTAGTATTTTGAGGGTAATGCAGAGTAAAGAAAGGGAAAAGGAGTTTTCTGGTTGATAGACAATTATCCAGGAAGAGAGCCATAAAAACTTTAACAGGCCTCTTGGCCAGAAGATAATGTAAACTACCTGAGACCTTTTGTAAACGGGAGGGTATGCAAAAAAGAAAGCCTTGTCTCAATAAGGGTCAGGACTGCTGCCCCTGCATAACTCTGCATATTCCATTATGTACAACTTGGGGTATATAAGCTAATTTTGAAAAATAAAGTTTTTGGAGTCTTGCACCGATGCTCGGCTTCCCCATGTCGTTCTTTTCCCCCCTTTTTCTCCCCTTTTTTGGCTGAATTCCCATCTGGAGTGGGGAGGCTCACCACGTCTATTTACTTGCCCTGGCTGCTAAGATCCACGTGAAAGGGAGCCTAAGGCAGGGCACCCTTAGATATTCAAGTGGACACCAGTGGCCCAACGTAGATGGTGCAAACCTCTTGTCTCGAGGTTTTATTGGTTTTCCCCGTAAACCAAGTTATTCAGCTTTCTTTTCTCCATCTAAATTTTCCTACTATACTATTAGTTCATAATCTAATCTTATATTAATAAATAAATACGTTTTTTCCTCGCCAACACCGTCCCCGCTTCGAATTCCCTAGATCCACTGGGACTGGACCCCGGCAAATATTCAGGACTGATTTCCTTCAGGATGGACTGGTTAGCTCTCCTTGCAGTCCAAGAGACTCTCAAGAGTCTTCTCCAACACCACAGTTCAAAAGCATCAATTCTTCAGTGCTCAGTTTTCTTTATGGTCCAACTCTCACATCCATACATGACTACTGGAAAAAACACAGCCTTGACTAGACAGACCTTTGTCAGCAAAGTAATGTCTCTGCATTTTAATATGCTGTCTAGGTTGGTCATAGCTTTTCTTCCATGGAGCAAGCATCTTTTAATTTCATGGCTGCAGTCACCATCTGCAGTGACTTTGGAAGCCCAGAAAGTAAAGTCTGTCATTCTTTCCATTGTTTTCCCACCTATCTGCCATGAAGTGATGGGACTGAATGCCATGATTTTCATTTCTTGAATGTTGAGATTTAAGCCAGCTTTGTTTCACTCTCCTCTTCACTTTCATCAAAAGGCTACTGTGTTCCTCTTCGTTTTCTGCCATAAGGGTGGTATCAATTGTATGTCTGAGGTTATTGATATTTCTCCTGGCAATCAGCTTGTGCTTCATCCAGCCCAGCATTTCACATGATATATTATGCATGTAAGTTAAATAAGCAGGGTTTACAGTATACAGCCTTGTTGTACTCCTTCCCCAATTTGGAACCAATGTGTTGTTCCATATCCAATTCTAACTGTTGCTTCTTGACCTGCATACAGATTTTTCAGGAGGCAGATAAGGCGGTCTAGTATTCTCATCTCTTGAAGAATTTTCCACAGTTTGTTGTGATCCATACTGTCAGAGGCTTGAGCATAGTCAATAAGCAAAAGTAGATGGTTTTCTGGAACGCTCTTGCTTTTTCTAAGATCCAGTGGATGTTGGCAATTTGTATCTGGTTCCCCTGCCTTTTCTAAATTCAGCTTGAACATCTGCAAGGTCTCAATTCACGTACTATTGAAGCCTTTCTTGGAGTATTTTGAGGGTTACTTTGCTAGCGTGTGAGATGAGTGCAATTGTGTGTAGTTTGAATGTTCTTTGCCATTTCCTTTCTTTGGGATTGGAATGAAAACTGACCTTTTCCAGTCCTGAGTCCTGTGGCCACTGCTGAGTTTTCCAAATTTGCTGGCATATTGAGTGCAGCACTTTTGCAGCATCATCTTTGAGGATTTTAAATAGCTCAACTGAAGTTCCATCACCCCCAATAGCTTCGTTTGTAGTGATGATTCCTAAGGCCCACTTGACTTTGGACTCCAGGATGTCTGGCTCTAGGCAAATGATCACACCATCGTGGTTATCTGGGTCATTAAGATCTTTTCTTGTATAGTTCTTTTGTGTATTCTTGCCTCCTCTTCTTATATCTTCTGCTTCTCTTAGGTCCATACCATTTCTGTCCTTTATTGTGCCCATCTTTGCATGAAATGTTCCCTTCTTATCTCTAATTTTCTTGAAGACATCTCTAGTCTTTCCCATCCTATTGTTTTCCTCTATTTCTTTGCACTGATCACTGAGGAAGGCTTTCTTCAGATAGAGAAAAACATTCTTCAGATAGACAAGAATAATCTCAAATGGAAGTCTTACATGCAAAGAAAATGGTAGATATGTGATTAAGTAAGCATCAATACTTATAAAATAGCAATATTAATGATTTTTGGAGCTAAGCAAAAAGAAAAAATTATAATGCATAACAACAACAACATATAAATCAAAGCATGCAAGCCAGGAGTGCTGTGAATAGAGTTAAAATAAGGACTCTGAATGTTTAATAAGAGGGGTAAAGACAGTAATTATAATGTTAGATTTTGATAAGTTAGAATTCAAAAACTAATTCTAGAGTGATCAAAATTAAAATAACAGAATATACAATTTCTAATTAATAGGGAGAGATTAAATGAGAAAAAATATGCAATAGATTCAAAGGAGGACAAGAAAACGTAGAATGAGCTCAACCCAGTGCTCTGTGACAACCTCAAGAGGTGGGACGGGTAGGTCACGAGGGAGGCTACCTATGTATACCTGTGGCTGATTCATGCTGACGAATATGGTAAAGCAATTATTCTTCAATTAAAAAAAAGGAAAAACATTTAAAAAATATAGAAAAGGCAGGACAAATAAAAAATAACTTTAAAAATTAAGATAAATATAAATAGATCAGTTATTTAAATAAATATGAAAGGACACATAAGGATCAATTATACTAACAATGAACATGCCAATACTGAAATTAAAAACACAATCAATTTATAATCACTTCAAGGAAAATTATATGCTTACATATATACTTAACATATACAGGATCTATATGCTAAAATTACAAAATACTGAATTTTAAAAAGTCAAAGAAAACTTGAGAGAGAAAGAATGTTCATCAGTTGGAAGCTCATTATAGTCAGCAGGTAAAATCTCCCAAATTGGTCTATCAGTTCAGTTCAGTCGCTCAGTCGTGTCGACTCTTTGCGACCCCATGGACTGCAGCATGCCAGGCCTCCTTGTCCATCAACAACTCCCAGAGTTTACTCAAACTCATGTCCATTGAGTTGGTAATGCCATCCAACCATCTCATCTTCTGTTGTCCCTTTCTTCTCCCGCCTTCTATTTTTCCCAGCATCAGGGTCTTTTCAAATGAGTCACCTCTTCGCATCAGGTAGCCAAAGTATTGGAGTTTCAGCTTCAACATCAGTCCTTCCAATGAATATTCAGGACTGATTTCCTTTAGGATCAGTCTATAGTTTATTGCAATTCATACCAAAACACAAACAAGATTCTTTTCATAGCAAGATTATTCTAAACTCTATGGAAAGGCTCAGGTGCTAAAAGAACTAAAACAATAATGCCCAAAAAAGAAAGAGAATGAAGATGTGGCAGAAAGTACTCTGTCTCTGCTGCTGCTAAGTTGCTTCAGTCATGTCCAACTCTGTGCAACCCCATAGATGGCAGCCCATCAGGCTCCGCTGTCCCTGGGATTCTCCAGGCAAGAACATTGGAGTGGGTTGCCATTTCCTTCTCCAATGCGTGAAAGTGAAGTCACTAGTCGTGCCCAACTCTTAGCGACCCCATGGACTACAGCCCACCAGGCTCTTCCATCCATGGGATTTTCCAGGCAAGAGTACTGGAGTGGGGTGCCATCACCTTCTCCACTCTATCTCTACTAAGGCTTATTATATGGCAAAGTAATCAAGACAGTGTGATATGAGCAGAGAAAGAAATACATAAATACATAAATCAATGGAACAGAATAAAAGGCTCACAAACAGATCCCTACAAATATGCCATACTGACTTTTGACAGTGCAAAATCAATTCAATAAAAGAAGGATAGCCTTTCCAAAAAATTTGCCAGGACAATTGCACATCCACAGGCTAAAAAAAGACAGAACCTCAGCCTAAGTTCCACATTATACAAAGGTGGCTGAAAATGGATCACAGACTTCAATACAATAGAGTACCCCTCATAGTCAACAAAGGTCTGAAATATAGTACTTAGGTGCAATCTCAAAAACAACAGAATGATCTCTGTTCATTTCAAAGGCAACTCATTCAAAATCACAGTAATTGAAGTCTATGCCCCAACCACCAAGGCCAAAGAAGCTGAGTTGAACAGGTCTATGATGACCTACAAGACCTTCTGGAACTAATACTAAAAAAAAAAAAGATGTCCTTTTCATCACAGTGGACTGGAATGCAAAAGTAGGAAGTCAAGAGACACCTGGAAACAGGCAAGTTTGGCCTTGGAGTACAAAAAGAAGCAGGGCAAAGGCTAACAGAGTTTTGCCAAGAGAACACTCTGGTCACAACAAACACCCTCTTTCAACAACACAAGAGCTACTCTACACATGGACACCACCAGTTGGTCAATATCAAAATCAGATTGATTATGTTCTTTTCAGCTGAATATGGAGAAGCTCTATACAGTCAGCTGGAGAAGATGATGGCACCCCACTCCAGTTCTCTTGCCTGGAAAATCCCATGGACGGAGGAGCCTTGTAGGCTGCAGTCCATGGACGCTAAGAGTCAGACACGACTGAGCGACTTCACTTTCACTTTCCACTTTCATGCACTGCAGAAGGAAATGGCAACCCACTCCAGTGTTCTTGCCTGGAGAATCCCAGGGACAGGGAAGCCTGGTGGGCTGCCGTCTATGGGGTCGCACAGAGTCGGACACGACTAAAATGACTTAGCAGCTATACAGTCAGCAAAAACAAGAAGGGGAGCTGACTGTGGCTCAGATCATGAACTCCTTATTGCAAAATTCAGACTCAGATTGAAAAAAGTAGGCAAAACCACTAGGCCATTCAGGTATGATCTAAATCAAATCCCTTACAATTACACAGTGGAAGTGACAAATAGATTCAAGGGACTAGAGATGATAGTCAGAGAGCCTGAAGAACTATGGACATAGGTTCATAATGTTGTATGCTGCTGCTAGTCGCTTCAGTCGTGTCTGACTCTGTGCGACCCCATAGACGGCAGCCCACCAGGCTCCGCCGTCCCTGGGGATTCTCCAGGCAAGAACACTGGAGTGGGTTGCCATTTCCTTCTCCAATGCATGAAAGTGAAAAGTGAAAGTGAAATCGCTCAGTTGTGTCCGACTCTTAGCGACCCCATGGACTGCAGCCCACCAGGCTCCTCCGTCCATGGGATTTTCCAGGCAAGATTACTGGAGTGGGGTACCATTGCCTTCGGAGGCAGTGATCAAGACCATCCCCAAGAAAAAGAATTCAAAAAGGCAAAATGGTTATTTGAGGAGGCCTTACAAAAAGCTGAGAAAAGGAGATGCTAAAGGCAAAGGAGAAAAGGAAAGATATACCCATTTGAATGCAGAGTTCCGAACAATGGCAAGGAGAGATAAACAAGCTTTCCTCAGTGATCAATACAAAGAAGTAGGGGAAAACAACAGAATGGGAAAGACTAGAGATCACTTCAAGAAAATTAGAGATATGAAGGGAACATTTCATGCAAAGATGGGCACAATAAAGGACAGAAACGATTGGACCTAACAGAAACAGAAGATATTAAGAAGAGGTGGCAAGAATACACAGACGAACTATACAAAAAAAGATACTAATGACCCAGATAACCATGATGGTGTGATCACTCGCCTAGAGCCTAACCCTATGTCTATCCTGGAGTCTGAAGTCAAGTTGGCCGTAGGAATCATTACTGCAAACAAGCTAGTGGGCAGTGATGGCATTCCAGTGGAGCTAATTCAAATTCTCAAAGACGATGCTGTGAAAGTGCTGCACTCTATGCCAGCAAATGTGGAAAACTCAGCAGTGGCCACAGGACTGGAAAAGGTCAGTTTTCATTCCAATCCCAAAGAAAGGCAATGCAAAAGAATTTTCAAACTACCGCACAACTGTACTTATCTCACACACTTGCAACGTAATGTTCAAAATTCTCCAAGCAAGGCTATCCCAGTACACGAACTGAGAACTTACAGATGTTCAGCTGGATTTAGAAAAGGCAGAGGAACCAGAGATCAAATCGCCAACATCCTTTGCATCATAGTAAAAGCAAGGGAGTTCGAGAAAAACATCTACTTCTCCTTTATTAACTAAGCTTAAGTCTCTGTGTGGATCCCAACAAACTGTGGAAAATTCTTCAAGAGATGAGAATACCAGACGACCTTACCTGCCTCCTGAGAAATCTGTATGCAGGTCAAGAAGCATCAGTTAGAACTGGACATGGAACAACACATTGGTTCCAAATTGGGAAAGGAGTACAACAAGGCTGTATACTGTCACCCTGCTTATTTAACACAGATGCAGAATACATTATGCAAAATGCTGGGCTGGATGAAGCATAAGCTGGAATCAAGATTGCCAGGAGCAATATCAATAACCTCAGACATGCAGATGACACCACCCTCATGGCAGAAAGTAAAGAGAAACTAAAGTGCCACTTGAAGGTGAAAGCAGAGAGTGGAAAAACTGACTTAAAACTCAACATTCAAAAACAAAGATCATGGCATCTGGTCCCATCATTTCATGGCAAATAGATGGGGAAACAATGGAAGAATGACAAATTTCATTTTCTTGGGCTAAAATATCACTGCAGATGGTGACTGCAGCCATGAAATTAAAAGACATTTGCTCCTTGGAAGAAAAGCTATGGCCAACCTAGACAACATTTTAAAAAGCAGAGACATCACTTTGCCAACAAAGATCCATCTAGTCAACGCTATAGTTTTTCCAGTAGTCCTGTAAGGATATGAGAGTTGGACTATAAAGAAAGCTGAGTGCTGAAGAATTGATGCTTTTCAACTGTGGTGCTGAAGAAGACTCTTGAGAGTCCTTTGGACTGCAAGGAGATCAAAGCAGTCCATCGTAAAGGCAATCAGTCCTGAATATTCATTGGAAGGACTGATGCTGAAGCTGAAAAGACAATACTTTGGCCACCTGATGTGAAGAACTGACTCATTTGAAAAGACCTTGATGCTGGGAAAGATTGAAGGCAGGAGCAGAAGGGATGACAGAGGATGAAATGTTTGGATGGCATCTTTAACTCAATGGACATGAGTTAGAGCAAGCTCTGGGAGTTGGCGATGGACAGGGAAGCCTGGCGTGCTCCAGTCCTTGGGATCACACCTGAGCGACTGAACTGAACTGAACCCTTATAGGAAAACATGTTAAGAGAAAATTATCAGAATCTGGGGCTAAACTAATGACTCTCAGACATAACACCAAATACACCATCCATTTTAAAAAACTGATGAGTTGGGCCTACTGAAATTAGAAATTATGCTCTATGAAAGCCAACATGAAAAATATAAAAAGACAAATTACAGGCCAAAAGAAAGTATTCGCACACCAAATATCTAACAAAGGACAAGCATGTAGTCTATATGAAGTGCTCTTGAAATTCAACAGTAAGAAACAAACAGTCCAGCTAGAAAATGAGCAAAAGATAACAGACATTTAGCTGAAGAGGACATACAGATAAAAACTAAATGTCTGCAAGTATGTCCATCATCACTGACATTAGAAAAATTTATATTAACACCAAAATGAAATACTACTATATACAGATCATAACAATTAATATTTTTAAAATGAACACCAAACGCTGGCAAGGATGCCGAGAAAATAGCACATGCATGTAAGACTGCTGAAAATGTGAAACGGTACAACCACTCTAGAAACAGTTTTTTCAAAAAAAACTAAACATGGGACAATCGTGCAACCTACTAATTGGACTCCTGGACATTTATGCCACAGAAATGAACATTATTTTCACTCAATGATCTGAATGTAAATGTTTATAGCAGCCTTATTTGCAATTGCTAGAAAACTGAAATTATTGGGTGAATGATTAAAGACACTGTGATTTTTTATATAGCATGAAATACAACTAAGCAATCAAAATGAACAGACTATTGATATATACACAGCTTGAATGAGTCTCTAGAGAAATGTGTTGAATTTTAAAAAGTCAGTCCTCGAAAGATACAAAGTGTATGATTTCATTTATGTAAATTTTTTGAAATGACAAATTTTAGAAATGGAGGACAGATTAGTGATTACCAGACGGTAGAAAGTGACAAGAGGAGGGAGAAAGATGGTGAAGTTATAAAGATAGGAAGGATCCTTGTGGTGTTGGAAATACTGAGTATCTTCCATAGTGACAGTGGATACACAGCAGAACTTACACCAATACAATTAAAATGGAAAATTTGAATAAATCAGTGGCTAACATTAATCTCTTGGCTGTAATATTTTATCATAGTTTTGCAGAAGGTTATCATTGGGAGAAAACGGACAAAGTGTTTGCATGACCTCTCTGTATTATTTCTTACAACCATATATGAATCTACAATTATCTAAAAAAAGATATTACAACAGCATCAAGAAATATAATGAGTCTAAAAATAGGCATATGGATCAACGGTACAGAGTAGAGAGGCCAGACATAAACCCACACATCTATGGTCAGTTAATCTTCCACAAAGAAGGCAAGAATATACAATGGAGAAAAGACAATCTCTTCAGCAAGTGGTGCTGGCCAAGTTGGACAGCTGCATGTAAATCAATGAAGTTAGAATACATCCTCACTTCATACTCAAAAATAAGCTCAAAATGGCTTAAAGACTTAAATATAAGACAGGACACCATAAAACTCCTAAAAGAGAGCATATGCAGAACATTCTCTGACATAAATTATACCAATGTCTTCTTAGGTCAGTATACCAAGGAAACAGAAATAAAAGCAAAAACAAACAAATGGGACTTAATCAAACTTACAAGCTTTTGTACAGCAAAGGAAACCATAAACAAAACGAAAAGACAGCCTACAAGATGGGATAATTTGCAAATGATGTGACTGGCAAGGGATTAATCTCCAAAATATACAGACATCTCATACAACTCAATAACAAACAACCCAAGTGAAAAATGGGCAGAAAACCTAAACAGAGATTCCCCCAAGGAAGACATGCAAATAGCCAACAGAAACATGGAAAAATGCTCTTCATCACTAATTATCAGAGCAATGAAAATCAAAACTACAATAAGGACCACCTCACATGAATCAGATGGCCATCATCAAAAAGTATACAAATAACAAATGATGGAGAGAGTGTGGAGAAAAAAAAACTCTCCTACAATGTTGACGGGAATGTAAACTGGTACAGTCACTATGGAAAACAGTATGGAGATTCTTCAGAAAACTAAAAATAAAGTTGCCATATGATCCAGCAATCTGACTCCATGGCATATATCCAGATACAACCATAAAATGATGCACACACCTCTATGTTCACAGAAGCACTATTCACAACAGCCAAAACATGGAAACAACCTAAATATCCACAGAAAGATGAAGAGAGAAAGAAAATGCATTATATATAGATACACAGTGCAATACCACTTAGTCATAAAAAAATGAAATAATGCCATTTGCAAGAGCATGGGTGGACCTAGAGATTATCACACTGAGAAAGACAAGTATTATATGATGTCACTCATATGTAGAACCTAAAGTATGACACATGACCTTATCTATGAAACGGAAACAGACTCATAGAGAGCAGACTTGTGATTGCCAAGGGGAAAGTGTGGTATAGATTGGGAGTTTGGGATCAGCAGATGCAAACTATTATACATAGAGTGGATAAATAACTCAGTCTTACTGTAGCACAGGCAACTATATTCAATGTTATATGATAAATCATAATGGAAAAGAATACTGAAAAAGAAACAATGTGCCTGGACATAAAATCACTTTGCTGTACAGCAGAAAGTAACACAACATTGTAAATCAACTATACTTCAATAAAATTTTTTAAAAGATATATAAATGTGCATAGAAATAACTTTAAACAATGTATAAACAATATGTAAGATTCTTAGAGAAATTTTAAAATTTTGTTGACACTAAAGAACTACTACATAAATTGAGCTATATCTTATAATGGATCAGAAGACTTAAGTTCATAATGTTATAAAGACTCAAAGCTATTCCAATCAAAATCACAATAAGATTTCCTTGTGGAAACAGGCTGAGTCTAAAATTTAAATTCTAAAATTTATATAAAAAAACTAAGATTTTTTAAGTAGGAAAAACAAAATGAGATTTGCCTTATCAGATATGAGGTGCAATATTACAAAGCTAGGACAATTAAGACAGTGGTATTGGCAACTCAAACAAAAAACCCAGCAGAGCAAAATAGCCCAGAAACAGACTTGATTTTTGACAGAAATTGCACAGCACACCATAGGGGAAAAAAACTTCCATTTATCAAAAAATTCCACAGAAAGAGTAAATAGATGAAGCACACACTGGGAGCATTATTTGTAATACCCACTAAATGATCAAAAAAAGCTGTACCCAGAATAACATAAAGAATCACTGTAAATCAATAAGAAAAAGAGATAAAATCCAATAGAAAAATAGAAAACTTGAACAAAGCATTTCACAAAGAAGCACAAATAGCCACAAGCAATAGAAAGACAAAAGATGCTCATAATAAGGTAATATTTCACATCTGCCAAGTTTGCAGAAATGTTAAATTCTGACAATATTATGTTACGTTGAGGCACTAGAACACAGGTAGTACTGGTGAAAGCAGTGAAAGTGAAGTTGCTCAGTCGTGTCTGACTCTCTGCGACCCCATGGACTGTAGCCTACCAAGCTTCTCCATCCAAGGGATTTTCCAGGCAAGAGTATGGGAGCGGGTTGATATTTCCTTCTCCAGGGGATCTTTCCCACCCAGGGATTGAACCCAGGTCTCCCGCATTGCAGGCAGACGCTTTATTATAGTCTAAGCCACCAGGGAAGAAGCCCAGTAGTACTGGTGGTAGTATAAATTAACATAAACATTTTGGAAAATAATTTGGCATTACCTAGTAGAATGGGAGGTATGTAATTACACTTTATGTACCTTAAGAAATTCATCCACATACACACCATGTAAAGGAATATTCATAGTATAGTAGCACTACTCATAATAAAAAATAGCAAACAATCCAAATATTTACCAACAGTAGAATGAACAAATTGCAATATATTGTATAAAACTATATGACAGTGAAAAGTAATCACTCATAGGAGAAACAATAAGTCACAAAACAATATGTACAGTAAAAATTTCTTTATATAAAGACAAAAAGATGGCAGAATTAATCAACATATTGTATAGAAAAAAAAGTATGTTAGAACTGTAAATAAAAGCAAGCAAATGAAAGTTCCAAGTCAGTATAAATGGTTCTCTCTAGATAGAGAGAAAAGGGATGGGTACACGGGGTACAAATGTTTTTTAAAAGAAAAAAATTTAAAAAATGGAGTGAACATATACATAATCATCAAAATTTTATTCTTCAGATCTTGACATTTTAATATTTAAGTTAAAAAACCTTTTATAAAGAAAATACCATAGATCTTGAATTCTTTTTGTTTAGGGGAGGAAAATTTAACGTGGCTACATTTTAAGGGGATAATGAGCTATTTCTCATCAGTGAGTGTAAAACCAAGAACAAGAGAAAAAAGTAAGGAAATGGAAAACGGAAAATTCTTACATAAGGGCACGGCAACAGCAGATAGCCCACCTTTCCCAGGGAGTCTGGTTATACAAACGGCCTATGGAAGCAGAGCAGATTGGTACACTCACCAGAAAAGTCTTGCTGACCTGGGCTGTGTTCCCCAGAGGATGGGGCCTCCCCTTACTTTCACATCATTAGCCTTCTTAGGATGGGCTGACATTGCTTCCAATTTGAAAATTACTTTGGATCACAAGCTGAGGTTTTTAACTTGTTTATACTGATTATTAAGCAACCTGAGATGGGAATACCAGACCACCTGACCTGCCTCTTTAGAAACCTCTAGGCAGGTCAGGAAACAACAGTTAGAACTGGACATGGAACAGACCGGTTCCACATAGGAAAAGGAGTACGTCAAGGCTGTATATTGTCACCCTGCTTATTTAACTTATATGCAGAGTACATCATGAGAAACGCTGGGCTGGAGGAAGCACAAGCTGGAATCAAGATTGCCAGGAGAAATATCAATAACCTCAGATATGCAGATGACACCACCCTTATGGCAGAAAGTGAAGAGGAGCTAAAAAGCCTCTTGATGAAAGTGAAGAGGAGAGTGAAAAAGTTGGCTTAAAGCTCAACATTCAGAAAACTAAGATCATGGCATCTGGTCCCATTACTTCATGGGAAATAGATGGGGAAACAGTGTCAGACTTTATTTTTTTGGGCTCCAAAATCACTGCAGATGGTGACTGCAGCCATGAAATTAAAAGACACTTACTCCTTGGAAGGAAAGTTATGACCAATCTAGACAACATATTAAAAAGCAGAGACATTACTTTGCCAACAAAGGTCCATCTAGTCAAGGCTATGGTTTTTCCAGTGGTCATGTATGGATGTGAGAGTTGGACTATAAAGAAAGCTGGGTGCAGAATTGATGCTTTTGAACTGTGGTGTTGGAGAAGACTCTTCTTCAGAGTCCCTTGGAGTGCAGGGAGATCCAACCAGTCCATCCTAAAGGAGATCAGTCCTGGGTATTCACTGGAAGGACTGATGTTGAAGCTGAAACTCCAATACTTTGACCACCTCATGCGAAGGGTGACTCATTTGAAAAGACTCTTATGCTGGGAAAGATTGAAGGCAGGAGGAGAATGGGACGACAGAGGATGAGATGGTTGGATGGCATCACTGACTCAATGGACATGGGTTTGGGTGGACTCCGGGAGTTGGATAAAAAGCCTCTTGATGAAAGTGAAAGAGGAGAGTGAAAAAGTTGGCTTAAAGCTCAACATTCAGAAAACTAAGATCATGGCATCTGGTCCCATTACTTCATGGGAAATAGATGGGGAAACAGTGTCAGACTTTATTTTTTTGGGCTCCAAAATCACTGCAGATGGTGACTGCAGCCATGAAATTAAAAGACACTTACTCCTTGGAAGGAAAGTTATGACCAATCTAGACAACATATTAAAAAGCAGAGACATTACTTTGCCAACAAAGGTCCATCTAGTCAAGGCTATGGTTTTTCCAGTGGTCATGTATGGATGTGAGAGTTGGACTATAAAGAAAGCTGGGTGCAGAATTGATGCTTTTGAACTGTGGTGTTGGAGAAGACTCTTCTTCAGAGTCCCTTGGAGTGCAGGGAGATCCAACCAGTCCATCCTAAAGGAGATCAGTCCTGGGTATTCACTGGAAGGACTGATGTTGAAGCTGAAACTCCAATACTTTGACCACCTCATGCGAAGGGTGACTCATTTGAAAAGACTCTTATGCTGGGAAAGATTGAAGGCAGGAGGAGAATGGGACGACAGAGGATGAGATGGTTGGATGGCATCACTGACTCAATGGACATGGGTTTGGGTGGACTCCGGGAGTTGGCGATGGACAGGGAAGCCTGGTGTGCTGCGATTCATGGGGTTGCAAAGAGTTGGATGCGACTGAGCGACTGAACTGAACTGAGGTACAATTATTAATCATCTACATAGAGAGAGAAACTTATTTTAACAAAAATGGTCTTTGGCATGGCTCTACTATTTATACTATTGCAGTGAGTTTATTTCACAAACCTGTTTCCTAACACATTGAATCTAAGGATTGTTTTTCAGTCCCATAAACTTAGCAATAAACTGCCTGGTGAATTAATATGGAAGACATGAACTGCTAAATAAATTATCAACACGTGATAACTTTCCTCCTTTCAAAATAGTGAAGACACTGAAGAAATGTTTTTCTGTATTTTCCAAATTATCTACTACGCTATAAGGAAAACCTTCATTTTTAAAGTTTAACAAGAATTAGGGCTAAAGTTCCCTAGGGAGTCAAATATTTATCAAATGTTTATATATTGCTTTTTGTAAAAGCTCTGGGAAAGCTATTATTACTCTCTTGGAAGGACTCAAGAATAAATTACAGCGAACATGTGCTGAGTTGTTACGTGCTGTGATTAAAGTAGTGGTGTGCTGGTAAATGGTTAGCAACCAGTTCTGTGGCTGGGGGAAGCGGGGTGGGGGGTCTTGACTTGCCAGCATTTGCCAGTTTCCCTGGTGTAAATACTCCCACTACAGCCAATCACAAGCTACCAATCAGAAGTCACTAAATGTGGAGCTGGGAAGAAATACCCAGCAGCATGTCACTGTCTAATATTTTCACCATACATATGTAACAGATAGATGTAAATAACCTTAAGCACATAGATAACAATAAAATGTAGCACAATAATTAGGAAGTGATGTTTCAGCATTCACTGCCTTTGTTTTCAGTATAATTTATTTTAATGTTAAGTTTATGTGATTTTAATTTTAACAACAGGCTGGCAAAACTCCTGACACTTCGTTGCAACTTATCACTTATGAGGCTGCACTCAGTAATGTCCCCAAATTGGTACAATCAGTAAATGATGTGAATGTGACTATATACACATTCTCATCCATTTAAGACCTGTACATGACAGAGTCACAACATTCTCCTTCAAGGTAACTTCTCAGTAAAATACATACACAATTCAAAAATAGCAGTGTTAATGGACTGTTTCACAGATAGCAGACTTAATTTTCAGAATTGACCCTTTAGTCCAGCCAGATCAGACAGAGCACTGTAACAGAGCATTTCTGAATTCTTAAAGTCATGCAGCAGGCCTGAAAAACTCCAGTAACATTCCCACTCTGTCTAGTCAGTGAATGAGACACAAGGTAGGTAAGAAAAAGGGCGTGGGGGGCTGGGGAGAGAGACTCCCAAAGGATCCCTTCACAATTAATTATGCAAATCACAAGTAAATTAGACACTAAAAATTTAAGATTGATTGAAAGGCTTGCTCAAATTGCTCTAACTGTGATTCATAAACCAATCACGCAAACTCATGTGTTAGGCTATGCAAAAGAAAAAAAATTGGAGAGATATAGAATGGAATAAGATTACCTTAATTTAAATGTAAAAGACATGGTTGCTGATGTATGAGTCTCTTACAGTGTTAGCACTAGCCCATCAGATGTTAACAAAATCTGATATGCAACAGTTTTACATGTCCCCTCGTGGGAGAAAGATCAACTTGTGATCTGCTTTATAAATCAGCTACAGTGTTAGTGTTCGGCTACTGTAGCTAAATGGCTTTTAGATATGCTTCCTGTTTTAAGCTACCATATTTACAAATGAAAGCTTTTTCAAACCATGGCTTTTAATATAATTTGCATATTTAGTAATACATTGATTAAAATTAAACACGGATTATTGCAATTTATTTCAGAAACAGATGGGATGCATTAAGTGAAAAGCCAGAGCTTTTAAATAGAACAGACTCACTGGTTGACTACTGATGAGTGATGAATACAAAAACTTTGTAAATTGGCAAAAAGGGGAAAAAAGCCCTTTGCACCCATTTCGTTTCAAGGCTTTCCTGACAAGTGATGCCATGAAATTAGTAATCAAGTTAATTTAAAATGAATAATGTATATCAAAGGTATGCATCAGCCTAATGAAAGCAGATTTCTCAAAATAGAAAAAAAGACACTTCCACAAACTTTGAATCTTTTTCATATGCAGTGTTTGTGTCCTCAGATTTTCCTAATTAAATATGGATTTGATAGGGTTCACCAGCAGATGGCATTCTTCCATTACATACACTCCTGCTAGACTATTTTGATTTTACAGTTTCATGAAACTTCACCTAGTATAAATTAGCCATGAATTCACTCAATGGTAGAGTTGGTTGGGCCCAGTAACTTGTTTCTAAAATAGCATATTCCCAAATTAGTCTTGGTCACTGTGAACCTGATAGATTATAAAGAGTATTTCATTTTTTTCTCTGATCTCTGTATCCATTGCTTTGTTGAATATCATTCACGAAACCTAATTTGTTAAGATAACATATATCTCTCTAATGTTAACCCCTTGTCAGTTTTTTCTTCAAAGGTAGAATAACTAAACTTTTGCCTTGCCCTACTCCAAAGCAGTGGATATAATTCAATCAGGTCACATTAATAAGCTAGTTCCACTTTGAAAGTAATGTTTGGATATAAGCTTTTCATTTTTATAAAGCATAGGCATTTTCCAAGTTAATTTAGCAAAATCTGGCTTAGTTTGCTTGGCTACCCAATTCTTATTAATCTAGGCAATTATTTCTCAGAATGCCATTAAAAAAAAAACTTACCAAGTAGGTAGAGAATTTATAATTTTAAACACTTTTCCTCTTGGATTTTTTTTTGAGCTAGAGGTGAATAAGGAATTTGACTCATAACATTTAAATAATATTTGTATTGTTCAAAACCTTCACTGGACAGTACAGAACGTATTAACATTCAACTCAAATTCAGTTGAACTGGACTGCTGAAGGTAAAGTTATACTAAAATCAGACTAGTTCTATTATTTCCTATCTAATAAATGCTAATAATAAACTCTCAGGATAAGCAAAACTGGATAATTTAACACAAAAACTGCTCCTCTCATACTGGATCAATGGCACATATTTCAAGAAAGCAAATGTAAACTAGTTTTATATAAAGTTTCTGATGACTTTGTTTCATTAAAGCATTCATGAATAGCAAAAACAAAAAAGAATTTTTTGATCAAAATCCTAATTACAGTAACACCATGCTGGGAGGTTTTATTTTGCTTTGTTTTAAAATGTAAACTATTATCAAAAATCACCTCCAGCTTTTTCAAAGTTTGATTAAATACTCAAAAGTACTTAAAAGGTCAGTTCCCAGTTTCAGAGCTATGGATTACTCTAACATGAAGTCTCTGTCACCTATTGTGAGTTGTGAAAATCCCCCTGTATCCAATGTGTTTTGTTTGGATGAGATGGCATGCAGTTGATGGCTGTGACCTTCATGGTGGCTTAGATCCCTGGCTGGCACTGATTTTTGATTTAGTGCCGATCTGCTGCGCTTGTCACAGGCTGCAAGGTGCTTTCCATGCACTAATGGAACAGCTCAAGGGCAGAGGGGCCCTGTAAATGTCTATCTCTCCCCAACCACGGACTAAATGGAGAAGTGAGTTTTCTACATGTGAATGACAGACTCTGAGATTACATGCAGGAGGTAATGCAAAGTTTTAAAACCTGCTCTGACTTCATAAAATAACAAGCATTTGCAAAATGCGAACTCTAAGGTTATTCTGTGTGCTAATGAATATGTATCTGCACTGTTAAAATGGAATATTTAACACAAATACTGATAATATATCTTCATTTGATGGCAGGGAACTAACAATCAGTTGGTGTGTCCTTTGGTTCAACTATAGTTGCTAATAAATTCTCCTTCTTAATGATGTCTTCAACAGAAAATTGCGTATGTCCAAATCTTTTCCTTCTAAAAGCACACAAAATGGTATGATAACTGTCATAGGAATAGATAATTTAGAGACAAAATATAACATTTTGGCCTATGTGTCTTTTTGCCTAGGCATCTTGAACAAATGAAGGCTGTTTCGTATAAGCAGTTTATAAACACACACACACACACAGGTGAATTTTGCCATCTAAATCTACAGGTTACTTGTGTTGGCTTAGATGACAGTAATTCATGCCAAGAGACTAGTAGACATTAGTCATACATCAACTCAAGTGAGCAATTCCTGACTCTCCCAAGAAGTAATTTTTCCTTCCTTGAACTTCTTACTGGTATTTAATTTGTGATTTTTTTAAACTGTTACTATTGCTCTTTACCATGTATAATAGATATCTCTCATTCCCTGCCATAGACTACAAGCTCCTTAAGAGAAAGTCCCACTTCTATTTTATTTTTTATCCCCATCACTTTGCCTGGCCCTGTGCTTGACATTAAGTGCTCGTCGTGTTTTTACTGAATGAATGTGTGATAATGCATGACTACAGCGTGGTAGCAGTCTCTAGTTTGAGGAAACGTTAAAGCTATCAGACTTTATCATTAACATTAATGCCTGCATGACTTGCTCAATCTCCACTTTTTCAATCACCACACATGGGTGAATGGCCCCTCTAACATTCAGCAATCTTACTCTGATAGTCCTGATGTCCAACTCTGACTTCCATTGGCAAAACCACATGCTAGACCTTATTGTCATCTAAGACAGATCCACAGCCAAGCTCACCAAACTAACACTCCTCTACATATACTATTCAGATTCCTTATATGTATAATATCCCTGGATTCCCTCACTGACCACATGGTAATTCAAATGATATAAACTTCATCCATTTCTGACAAATCCTTAAAAAGTGTTTCAAGAGAAATTATCTTCCTATATTCAGCTACCCTCTCTGAACCTTTGACACATTGATTTATCAATCCTTTACTGAATACCTACTATGCACCAAGCAGTAAAGTTAATTAGGATATAATGCTATGCACCCTCACGAGGTTGTACTAGGCAGTGTGCCATGGAATACTTGAAAGTCACTAAAAACAAACAAACAAAAAACAGTGGAACATCTTACTGGGTGGGGAAGTTAAGCAATTTAAAACATTATTTTATATTATGATAAACACAGATAAAGTAAGGAATAGAACGCAAAATTTACATGAATTTTTAAACCATAAGAATTCAAGAAGTCTCTACTTTTAGTAGACTACTTCTGATCCTCCCGGATATTCACATTTCTTCTGCCATTCAAGACAATGCAGTGAAAATTTTCAATAAATTGTATGAAAGGACACTATTTTTAGAATAAGGAAGTCTTGATTATTGCTTTACAGTAATTAGAGGAAAATCCCAACTACTCCTCTCTCTAATTATGCTTCCCTGGGCAAGTCAGTCAATCACTATGTACCAAGCTGTTGTCATCTATGAGATGTATGGAGAGAGTAACATGGAAACTTACATTACCATATGCAAAATAGACAGCCAACGGGAATGTGCTGTTGGCTCAGGAAACTCAAACAGGCACTCTGTATCAGCCTAGAGGGGTGGGATGAGGAGGGAGACGGGAGGGAGCTTCAAAAGGGAAGGGATATATGTACACCTATGGCTGATTCATGTTGAGGTTTGACAGAAAACAGCAGAATTCTATAAAGCAACCATCCTTCAATAAAAAATAAATTAATTTTAAAAAGCAGAAAGAGAAAAGCAACTTTAAAATATATATATATATATATGCATAATAACACTTTCTGAGGCAACTGTAAAAGTTAAATAAGTTACACAAGTTGATACATGTAAGTGCAAAGACAGCATCTACTACCTAGTAAGTGACATTTTTCTCCTTCCCATTTCCTTCCTTTAGGAAACTTACTCATCCCCTAAAAGAGACCTACCGAATCCTAACGCTCTTGTTTCACAAGTCTGCCACTTCAAATCCTTGCACTTGAACCACTGGACAAACAGTATGATAATTTAACCATCAAATTGCATTCTTTCACAATACATTAATATTCTGTGTGGTGTTGTTCAGTTGCTCAGTTGTGTCCAACACTGTGCAACCCCATGGGCTGCAGCACGCCAGGCTTCCCTGTCCATCACCATCTCCCAGAGTTTGCTTAAACTCACGTCCACTGGGTCGGTGATGGCATGCAATCCTCTCATCCTCTGTCACCTCTTTCTCCTGCCTTCAATGCTGTGTGTAGAACAGCCCACTGATACTTCATGGATAATGTGCAGATGGTCTACTAAGTTCTGTCACCACTATTTAAACTTTCAGAATCCTCCAGTTCAATCATCTCACATTCTAAATGGACTAACTTCTTTGTCTCCCTTGCTGGCTGAAATCATTTTACTGTCTCTCTCTCTCTCCAGTCGATAGGTATCACATCCAGGTTCTACTCTTTAATACTTGTCTTCTTCTCTTTCTGCACTTATTCCTCTAGTGGGGGCATGCTCTAATGGCTTCAACCACCAACACTATGCTAGTGACCTGAAAATATTTGCCTCCAGTCTTGACCTTCAACTGTGCTCTGGGCTTCAGGTTCTACCTGGCTCCAGGATCAGTCAGTCAGTTGAGTTCAGTCACTCAATCGTGTCCGACTCTTTGCGACCTCATGAATCGCAGCACACCAAGGCCTCCCTGTCCATCACAAATTCCCAGAGTTCACTCAGACTCACGTCCATCGAGTCAGAGATGCCATCCAGCCATCTCATCCTCTGTTGTCCCCTTCTCCTCCTGCCCCCAATCCCTCCCAGCATCAGAGTCTTTTCCAATGAGTCAACTCTTCACATGAGGTGGCCAAAGTACTGGAGCTTCAGCTTTAGCATCATTCCTTCCAAAGAAATCCCAAGGCTGATCTCCTTTAGAATGGACTGGTTGGATCTCCTTGCAGTCCAAGGGACTCTCAAGAGTCTTCTCCAACACCACAGTTCAAAAGCATCAATTCTTCAGCGCTCAGCTTTCTTCACAGTCCAACTCTCACATCCATACATGACCACTGGAAAAACCATAGCCTTGACTAGACGGACCTTTGTTGGCAAAGTAGTGTCTCTGCTTTTCAATATGCTGCCTAGGTTGGTCAGGATAATGCACTGTTAAATGAACTCGAGCTCAACTGGCTCACAACTTATCTCTGCATGCCTTCCTTCAAACTACCTTTCTTTCTCAGAGTGGAAACTTTCTATCACCAGTTTCTTTTCTAAGACATCATCCACCTCTGAATGGTCCTTTCAACTCCCACTGCCATGACTCTAGTCCAGGGTCTCATGCCTAGAGGGTTTCAATGTAAACTCAGATTTAGATGAGGAAATAAAGACAGAAGTTACATAACTTAGCACCCTTACACAGTTCACAAGTGGGAGAGCTCAAAGTCAAACCCTGGCCGTCTTTTCAAAGCTTGAGCTCTTAACCAACAGAATGATAGAATATTAGCACCAGATGGGGCTTTAGTGGCCATCCAGCTCATCTGCCTACTATTAAGAAGACATTACTCTATTTATTAATCTTTAAAAGCATCTGTGTTCTATTCACTTTCCTGTATGTCCCTAAGTCTCTCAGATCTCTCTGTATACCCTTATTACATAACTCTTCAGATGACTCTAAATGTATACTTATTAGTTGCAGTGATGAGTACCTAACAAAATCTATGGCAAATAAAAATCCCCACTGAATCAAACTGTCCATTTTGAAGGGCATTAGAGCAGGCCGAGACATGTATTTCATTAGAGGGTTTCCTTTTCAGCATTTTTGGACTTTTGCTGTCCTTTTTGGTAGGGAAAGCATGTGGTAAATCAGCATGTTGGGGTTGTGTGTGTATGTGCTTGGTTGGTAGTGGGGCAGGGGACCCAGGGGCTTAAAGAAAATGCTTTTGGAAGCAGATGTCAAAGTCTGTTATGTCAGGGTAATAAGTGACTTGTTTTCTATGCTGCTTTTATGTTGTGTACTACTTCTGACACACAGACCTGTTATATCTCAGGATGTGTGAGCTGACTGCACTCAGTTCACATGTCTAGGCCTGGGGGTCTAGGATTCCTGACAGTCAGCATGATCTGATGGGCACAAGTCACTGGGGTTAAATGGCACTCCATGTGATGGAATAAGACACTTCTGTCAGCTCATGTCAATGGGAAAATATAAATTCCAACATTCAGAAGAGAGTCCAATATGATAGTACATGAACCAGATTTCATAGTTTGGGCCAGATATGCTGAAACTTTGAGCCCTATTAAGATGCTAAAAAACAAATGGGGTGGAGAGACATTGTCCATTGCTCTCACTTACACCAACACTGGCTTCCATACACTTATTGGTGGCTCTACTAAAACAAGCAATAAGCTCCAGATTTTTCATGCTTTCAAGTTTTAGAACAGCATGAATAATTGAAATCTATAGGTAGTACCACAATTTCATTTTAGTCAAGTTTTAAGTCATCTCTCCTCAATGAAGCTTTTACATTAGCTAACCAGCGCAGCTGGCTGGCCTGCATTTCCGGTTTCAGTCTTTTGTCTGCACCTTCTAGAGCTCTTAGGTGGGTGTTAATGAGCCACCGGAAAAGAGACGCGCCCTCCACCTTGTCCACTATGACCAACTAACTACTGTTAGCAGGATGGCTGGCTGATGCTGGGACTGAAAAAGCACTACCATTTTTCATTCTCACAGAGCTGCTTGACCCATAAACCTGGAGACACTGCAGAATTAGTGTAAACTTCTCATTCCAAATAGCAGTCCAAGTATTTCATGAATGCATCACTTGAAAGTATCACCTTTACAGGCTAATTATGTACTAAAGTAAATGTGATACAGGTACCCTAAAGCACCTATCAAGAAAAAAAAATTCAAAGCTTGGAACTACTGCTATTTTGAATCACCTAAAAATTTTGTTTAAAAAAAAGAAAAAAAGATTCCCTAAATTCCCTTCTGAGCGTCTGACACAATAGATTTGAGCCCAAGAATCTCCATTTTAATAAACACCTCACCCTCCTCACCACAACCATCACCCTAGTGATTTATGTATGGAGGGTTCATGGACCACACTTTGAAAATCACTGCACAGGACATAAAAAGAGAGTTGGTTCCATAAGAAAGATGATTTTTTTTTTTTTTTTTTGGTTGCTTTTCTGGTTCTACAACCCCCAAGTGAGTTGAGTCTAGATCAGCTATGCTGACTTACAGACCATGTTAAAGATCCAATACACACTTCCTCTAAAGCAAGAGGTGATAAAAGTGTTCACTTACTGGGTGTATGAAGGTTTAAGGTGTAGCCTCAAGGGCTGCTTAAGGGCAAGATCAGGCTTATAGATAATGAAATGTACAAGACAGTGATACTGTCCAGCCAGAATATGATCCTGCCATCATGCTCTGATCCAGGCAGAAAAAGCAGCTGCTGAGGCCAAACCGTGACAAGGGCTATTTTTGCCTGACATTGAAGAATTTATTCAAGAACAGTTCCCCTTGGTGCCAGGATTTCCACTGTACAGCTCCAAAGGTTGCTTAGTCCCTTGGTTGACCTACTGTCTAAACTTCCTCAAATTTCTAAAATAAAGCTAATCATTCCTCCCAGAATTATAGATTTGTATAACTCTGCTAGCTGGGACAAAACTTCTGGCCCCAATTTCCTCTGGTCCATATACTTTGAAGAGTGGTCACTTGGTAGTAACTGTGAAAAACCCAAATATTAACAGCTCCTTGCATTGGTATTATGATTTGTGAGAGAAGATGACTTCCCCTAACATTCCCATAGTTCACAAGGGTCTCTGTGAGGATTAAACAATACCCATGAAAGCATTCTGCATACTCTCAGATGCCATGAAAACACTAAAAATTATTAAATAGTACGTAACAGAAAGATTCAAACCATAAATATTTAAGGAAGGTTATTCTAACACAGAAGTCAATCAACACACTGGGATCTCCTAGAAAAGCTCCTGTGTGTGTGTCTGCCTTCCCCACACCTAATCTGGGAATACAAACAGTATATGCTATGTGTACTAGATTTCTGTGGACTATGGCAGAAAAACCCTGAGCAAGAAAATAAAATTGTTTTGTCTTCATTTCAGCAGTGATAGACTGTGATGTCATGGAGATTTTCCAGAGAGAGGAATCTCCTCAGACCTCCCCACGTCGCTGTGCTCTGCCTTTCTCTGCTGCTTTCCTCCTATCTGAACACTTTTGACACGTTGTAGATTATGTTCTCAGGTTCTTTCATCAATTTAACATTAAAATTCCTGTGAAATATTAATGAAAAAATGTTTAAAAAAAAGAAAAATGTTCCTACAATACTGCAACATTTTAATGCCTCATTAAAATCATTAGCAATGCTAATACTAAAGAACTTACTTCATCTTTCAAGGAGCCAAAAAATAAATCATAATAAAATGTTTGTTAGTGTTACATCTGGAGAAGTAAATTATACAATGCTTTTCTATATGGGCTTTACATATTCTAAAGATGGCGTGCTAAGGTCACACTATTAAGTATATGCAACTAGTTTTTTCTATGGAAAACTCACAGTGTATTATTTTATAATATTCATTAAACACTGTGAATATTGTCTGTGTTTTTCATTTATGAGAAAAATATATGGTGTGCCTATCAACCAGCCAGCGCTCTCATGAACTCAGGTTGCAAACAATGACATGCCTCACTGACCTGAATGACTTGCAAAAGCTATTTATATTCAGTACTCTCATTTATGCTTCCTTTAAAAATGAATAAGAGACATATATTAATAGCAAGAAACTGGTAGGATTGCATCACTGCCCATATCCAGACATTGCAACACTTCATTCTCTATCAGTTGAACTGACATGGGAATGTAAATGTCATATATAATAGTCATATAAAATTTTACTACATGAGTGACTTAGGCAAGTATAACAGTTTCCTTCTTTTGTTGACCAACTTTTATTTGGAAAGTAAAGGGGTTTAATGACATGGCAAAGTTCTGGCTAGCTTGTCACTGAAGGAAATCTTATACCATTGAGTGGGGTATGCAGCAGAAGAATGTTCTCTTAGATAAATCTACATATCCCTGGGGGAGTGTGTTGCACCTTACAATATAGCCTCAGTATGTGGGCAGATCCGGAAGATCTTGGGAACTTCTTTTTTACCTCAGAATAATTCAGTGTGTAGTAATGTTAGAGACAAAGATACAAAAAAACAAAACAAAATAAACACCACCCATAAAAGTGCTCCCATATCTCCTTAGGAAAAAATAAGCAATAGGAACCTAGCGAGATCCACTTTCAGCCACAGCTATTTAGTACTGTATTGCATTAGAAATTAACATTTGCTAACAGCATGATTTTCACCTGGGCCTGATTTCTCTCAGGCTCTCCATCATAGGCTATAATGTTTGAATGTTTCTTTAGGGGTAAAGAGTATCTATGGATTTATATATTTTCTCATGAAAAAGATAGCATGCAAACACCTATAATTATTTACTGTTAATGATTATCACTGTCACTCTAATCATTATATGACTAAAAGATGATTGGTCTCATTCAACGGTGAGCACTAGGAACTGCTGCTTACTCATGAAACCAAAGTAACTATTAATATTTGCAAGAAACAACACTTGTCAAGTAGGGGGGAGAGAAGAGATTATGCTTTATTGTGCCATAGAGTATGTACTAATCACAGATGTTGCTAATTTCACATTAGTATATTCAATCCATAGTGCTGAAATGTTAGATAATCTTAGCTAAGTAATTTTTTAAAGAAAATATAATCCTAAATTCTTAAAATCCAAGGACTTAAAGGCACAATTTCCAAATCAGAAAACCTAGTTCAGCACTTCCAATTCAAATTATAATTTAGTTCTGATAACTAGGTAAGGGTTTTTAAAAATCACATACTTAAAACATAAGCAAGCTTTAAAAATGATAAAATCATTCATTAAAAATTTCAGCTACATCTCCCTTAGCCATCCATCTCTTCAGAGAGCAAGTTAATTGTTCCAATCTAGTAAGCAACAAAGAAATAGTCGACAAAGGGTGAAATATGATCATCAATGGTAAGTTCTGAATTTACCCTATTTATCTTGAATGTAAGCTCTCATGACCCACTAAAACTCAGTTCACAGTGTTTTATGAAAAATAATGGCTGAAATTGAATGTCTTAATTTACATTTAATGCAATTAAGAATGGTTTAAATTATGACTGATGAACAGCACACACAGATGTCAGTCAGTTTCATCAGAATAAATTGAAGTCAGTGTCAATGAATGCTCCACTGATAAATCCCACTTTACATAAAATTAATAAAAAATAAGGAAATATAGTCCTTAACTAATTGCAAAATGGTCTGGAATTCCCCTGAATTTTGGGAGAGAAACATAACCGAGAAAACCACAGCATTGTTTGGAAAAGGGTTTTGTTTCTTTTAATAGTGATTCTATCACCGAAAAGTCCTAAGGAGTTACAGGATACAAAATTCTATAATGAATCATGCAAATATCTGTGGTAAGAGGCCAAAAGAAGGAGAGGAAAGGAAGGAAGGAGAAGAGAAGGAAGAGGAAGGGGAGGAGGAAGGAGAAACTGAAATAACATTTGTGTGAAGTAAATGCGTGTGGCAGCACCTGTTTCAGATGGCTGCACTTCCACGTTTCCTCAGTCAGGCTAAAGCGTAACACTGGGTTCACATCTCGCTTTGTAAACTTCTCCAAGTTTTTGCTGTAACCAATGCTCTCTCTCAAGTGTTTTAATATCAAGCTAGGAAGACTGTGGACACAACTGCTGGCTGAATTCTTGGCCTGCAGACAGAACTCTTCCTCCATGGCAGACTCTAAAGCTTTGTGGATTGCAGCAGATGTTACTGCTTTTGAAGTTAATAGAAACTTTATGGACCATTTTTCACTCTCTCTTCCAGGAGCAAATGTCAACCGTAGTTTTTATCAAAACCTGAATTCTTGGCTCAAGTACTAATTGCTGTTAATGTGTTTAAATCCCAACTCTCACTGAAGGGGGGAGGGAATGTTTTTCTGTTGGAAAAACCTGGGTTAATATTTGCATTCTTAGGACCTGAATAAGTGAGAAAAACGGTACGCTTCTGGGTCACATAATTCTGCAAGCAACCATGGGAGGTCCAAGACCAGGTTCTTCTGGGCTTACTGAGTTAGTAAGATAAGGATTAAATGGATGCTGAAATTTCAAAAAATGTGGAAAATTGTTGAGGAAGACAGGCTTAAAACTGAATGAGAAGGTTTCACTTTATAATGCTATCTTAATAATAACACCAACCACTATTCCTATTACTATCTGCACAGCACTTTAAAACTAATAATAACAATGTACTTCCATTGTTTTTTAATGTTATTCTACCCATTTCACAGATAAGTACTCAGAAATTAAGAGACACAGCTAGGAAGCAGTAATGCTGAAATATGAATCCAGACCTTTTGACTCTAAATCTCATATTCAAAAAAATTCTGACATGTATCTGCTCTAGCTATACGAATTAATAGTAGTTTGAAAAGCTCTCAAGAGTATTCAGCATTTAAATGGACAACAGGCATATGAAAAGGTATTCAACATCACTATATTACTTTGCCAACAAAGGTCCGTCTAGTCAAGGCTATGGTTTTTCCAGTAGTCATGTATGGATGTGAGAGTTGGACTGTGAAGAAAGTTGAATGCCGAAGAATTGATGCCTTTGAACTGTGGTGTTGGAGAAGACTCTGAGAGTCCCTTGGACTGCAAGGAGATCCAGCCAGTCCACTCTGAAGGAGATCAGCCCTGGGATTTCTTTGGAAGGAATGATGCTAAAGCTGAAACTCCAGTACTTTGGCCGCCTCATGTGAAGAGTTGACTCATTGGAAAAGACTCTGATGCTGGGAGGGATTGGGGGCAGGAGGAGAAGGGGATGACCGAGGATGAGATGGCTGGATGGCATCACTGACTCGATGGACGTAAGTCTGAGTGAACTCCGGGAGTTTGTGATGGACAGGGAGGCCTGGCGTGCTGCTATTCATGGGGTCGCAGAGTCGGACACAACTGAGCAACTGAACTGAACTGAAGCACAAGGGAAATACAAATGAAAACCACAATGATGTATCAGCTCATATCTGTTAAAATCGCTGACACTAAAATGATTAAGAGATAAAAAGGGCTGGTGAGGATGAAGAAAAAAGAAAACTCTTGCACACTGTAGGTAGGAATGTAAACTGGTATAGCCACTATGGAAACAGTATAGAAGTTTCTCAAAAAATTAAAAATGGAACTACCATGTGGTTCAGCAATTCCACTTTTGGATATATATCTGATGGAAATTAAATCACTATCTCCAAGATATATCTACAGCATTATGCACAGCAGCCAAGACATGGAAACAACTAAGTGTTGACAAATGAGCATAGAAAGAATATGTGGTTTATATATATATAATGGAAAGTTATTCAGTCACAAAAAGAAGGAAGCCCTGCCATTTGTGACCACATAGATGAAACTTGAGGGCATTATGCTAACTGAAATAAGTTGACAGAGAAAGACAAATACTGTATGATCTTTCATATGTGGAATCTAAAAAATTCAAACTCATAGAAACCAAGAGTAGACTAGTAGTTATGAGGGGTGGGAAGATAGGGGACAAGGGAGAAAGTCTGACACTGTTTCCACTGTTTCCCCATCTATTTCCCATGAAGTGATGGGACCAGATGCCATGATCTTTGTTCTCTGAATGTTGAGCTTTAAGCCAACTTTTTACTCTCTACTTTCACTTTCATCAAGAGGATTTTTAGTTCCTTTTCACTTTCTGCCATAAGGGTGGTTAAATGTCAATTATATCTCAATGAAGAGGGGAAATTTTTATATGAAAGAGTATTCAGTGATTGCTGGTTTACATGAGCTATAACCATTAAAACTGTTAGTTCAAGGGAGTTTTATTTTCTTGTATTATGGTACAAACCTTTAATCTGATTTGGAACTCTTAACATTTAATAAATACATTGAGTAATTGTTGATATTTCCCACTGACAATTTTTACCTAACCATTTCCTAATTTCGTGACATAGTTTGAGGGTAAATGAAGGCCAGTCTTAATGAGAGTGAAGTAATAGGTAGTCAATCATCAAAAGTACAGAAAATTTTGCCTGTCAAGAAACATCTTCCCCGCTATTCTAACACTTTACATTTCAGAAACATTTATCTGCAGCAAGGCAAAGTTTCTCAAAGTAGTCAATTTTTTTAAAAAAATTCCTCAAGCGAGCTGCTTGGCACTTATTTGACCAAAATCTATCTGCTGGCAATTGAGTTTTTCAGCAACCATTAAGTATTTGATCCTCATTGCATGTCTCTTTCGTTAGTTCAATCCAGTCCCAAAAGTGATGTATAAAAACAGGAGTCTCTTTGTGTATACAAAGAAGTGAGCAGTCTCTGTATTTCCTACACCTCTCTTCCTCTTTACTAGTCTTCCTCTCCAATCCCCATCAAACCAAAACAGCAGGTGTCATCGCAGCTGCTCGTGAAAACAGAGACGCTGTTCAGGTGTCACTGCCCTCAAGCTTACAATCATAGGTCCTTTCTTATCCAGGATAGAACTGTTTCTACCACTTTGCCCAGCTACCTGCAAACCTTAGGGTTTCTAGAAAGTAATGGGATCTCAAAAGACTAAACCAGGCACAAGTCAAGTGCTGGACTTTTCCTTATCTACTCCAAGATACTCCTGATTTAATGGGTTCTTCAGGACATTGCCAGAACATTCATAAGCCCCACTCAATATAGAAATACAGGTTATTCCACTTTATCCCAATTCTCTAAACTTGAAGAAAGGACTTACATAAGAATCAAATACACAACTTAGTAAGAACTGATAGCTGGTAGACTTTCCTCCACCAGCTCTTCACAGTGCCTCTGCAGGCTGAGGACTGTTCTGCAAGAAGTCACAGGATTTCCAGCTCTAGCTAATGCCCATCCAGTGCTGGATCCAAAGCTCAGAGGTGCATCTAAGCAGCTTTATAGGAACTGGGAAGAATCAGAGTGGGGAAAGGTTTAAAAGACACTGACCTCAGCAATCTCCATTAGAACTAGCTGTGGTTAAGGCAGTATCAAACACACTACCCACCCTTCCCCTTTCTAATACCTCTGCCTTGCCTCTCTGAGCAACACTGAACAGGTTGTGAAAGACACTGTAACCTATGTTATTTGACTCAAATTTCATATCTAGCACCACAGGCCAATTTTTCTAGGAGTGAGAACCTAGGCCTCATTAACCCTTGCTTCTCCCTTCTACCCACCCATCACACCCCAGGTAAGAGCCATTTTCTAACAAAGATCCTGTTCAATTAAAAGTCCTATGTGCACGTGATTGTGTTTAGCAAACTAGTTTCTGACTCTACCTCTTTCTCCATTCCAAACTCCTAGAAACACAGCAGGTGTAGCAGAGCCAGAAGTCAAGAGAGGAGGAAATCAGATACTACAAATATTCAGCGTGGGTGACATATCAGCCAATAAACACTGTGCAGGTTTTTTATGTACATTTTTTCATTTGACTTTAAGGGATCATTACTCAATGTTATTTCTCATATTGAAGAATCTAAGGCTAATGCTTTGACTTGATTTTAAAGACTGCATTTTTTCTGCTGGTATAAACAGTGTGGACACAGTAAAAGTACTTGAGAGGGCCTAATGAGCCATTTCCTACACCCCATTACCTTTAGTCTGATATGACGGAGCGTGCAGGCACTAATTATCCTCTCTTTCACAGACACCGACACAGATCTACAGTAGCTCTTAAAACACAATTTCCCAACAACTCAACACTTCCTTGCATAATACATTCTTATATTTTTCTTGTTACACTTTAAATGAGGAAGGCCAAGTTCTCATCTTTTTACAACTTTTCTAACAGCAAACAGCCTATACAGTTATTGATACTTCTTAATTTCCAGAGCCCAAACATAAATTATGCACAATTGGAAATGAGAACTTTTTTCAAATTACAAAAATAAAATTTCATAAAGGTCTCAGTCCATGGAAGAAAGGTCTAAAATGCATTTAGGAAATTAAAAAATAAAGATAACTTATTTCCTACTAGGATATATGAATTATTTTATTAATTAACTTATGTATTTACTAAATTAATATATATTAATACACTTAAGTATAGTAAGTATATACTGCAATATAATGCCTGATACAATGAACATATTTTCTCCCAGCCACTCTAACTTGTCAAAGAAATAACTATAGTTTCTGAAAGAAAATGAGTCAAAGAATAAGCTATGACATATATCAGATTTGATGCAGTGAGAAACAGAAACTTCACAGTGAGGTAATTTAGAGACTCACAAAATATATTTGAATGTAGATGGTTCTTTAAGATAGTGTGTACATTTATGAAGGTGATATGTAAACAGCAAACATTTGATTTCAGCATATAAGCATCCTTCCATATTAGACATTGAATAATTTGTGAAAAAATTTAATAGTAGAAAGGAAGAGTCTTTTATCCTACAGCAGAAACTAAAAAGCAGATTAAAGTGTGGGAGAAAGCAGCATGCTCTCAAGTGTGGGAGAGCAGAGACCTCAACTGGCACGCCATGGCACACCAAACGGGTTACAAGCGTGTGTAGGGCTGTGCTCAAGCTCTTAGGGCAGTCAGGCAGGAACCCTTGGTGCCAGCTGTGAAAAACTGTTCCCACCAGTGTGCAGGACAAATACTATCCTTTTTTTCCCTGTATGTTACGATGTACTAAAAAAAAGGTTGGGAGGCACTGCAAGAGAAACTTCTTAATTCATATCCTGCTGAAGAACTGAGACTTTTCCCATGGGTTGTGTATAGAGATAGGGGAAAAAAGGTAAGCAAGATTCCTTTTCTTTCCCACCTGCCACATTTTAATGTAGTGGAAGAAAAAGTGCCCTAAAAATGCATCAAGTATACAATATCCTTGATCCCAAAGACAATGAAGTGGCAAAGCTCATGCCTGTGGTTCCTTGGGTATTCAGGCTACACAGAGAAGCAGTTAGTTGTTTTGGATCAAAATGAACTTCACCAAATGGATGAAGTCTTCAAGACACCATGAAAATTTAGTAGCTCTCTCCTTCATAACTTATCACTTTGTACATATATCATAGCACATCTTAAACATTATGTAATTATTTGCTGCATGACAAAACACATCCTTATTCTCTTTCCTTCTTTGAAGAAACTGTGCTCTGCCCTATTTCCTCCTGTTTCCTGGAAGTCATATTCTATTTTGCCTATCTTTATTTCTCCTTTTGTTCTCTTTCCTTCACATGTAAATATGTACAGCCTATCACATCTTTAATCACACCCTCTCCAACCTCATATGCCCTTCCAGATATTGTTTTCTCTCTCTGCTTCCCTTCATGACATCAAGTTCCCCAAAATAATGCTCTACCCTCACTTCAACATTCTAACATGTCATTTATTCCTTGATTTTCTCCAGGATAGTTTTCAACCTCTGACCAAGCCAAGGTCACATTTATGACCCCTCATCATCAAATATTACTTGACCTGTTATCAACTACACCCTCCTTGAAATTCAGGCCTTCTATTCCTTGCTTAACTATTGCCTCCCTCTTGAAGCTCTTCTCACTCCTAGATTCTATGAGTTCTACAGCTCTGATTTCCTCAACTCAGATCGCTTTACTGTCTCCTCCTCTTCCTATCCTGTTAGGTGGATTTTTGTTCTTAACCCTTTCTCTTTTCATACTCCAAACTCTTCCTGGACAGTTCTATGTGGACACTTTTACAGGCAGCACAACTCAACACGTCCAAAACTGCAACAATCACCTTTCCACAAACATTACTCCTTCCTCCTCAATAACCCTATTTTGATTAACAGCAATACTATCAGACCAACTTGAGAGTTGTATTAAAGTTGGTTGGGTTTTTTTAATCTGTTTTTGTGGTTATAAGCAAAAGGAAATTGACTCCAGATTGCATAATACTTTTTTTTTTTTTAACCTAAGTGAGTTTTGAAAGGATACTGCAATATTTCACAGACTCAAAGAAAGAGCCAACATTTTAAGTGAAGGAACCAGGACATCCAGTGTCCTGGAGACTTCAGGAGATGACCTTTTTCCTCAAAGCCTAGCTACAAACACAGTTCCAGGTTCTCTTAGCGGGTGCGGGTGGGTGTGTGGACGGGCGTCCTCTAAGTTCCTTTTGTATTCCCTAGGAAAGAACTATGCTGGCCCGACTAGGCTCACGTGTCACTTGCAGCTCAGTCAGCTGTGGTCCAAAACTGGAAAAAGTTAATTTGCAACCCATAAAACCAACAAAGAATCAGTACCACAATACAAAAATATTCCCTACAAATCTTAATCCCCATATTCCATCCCCACATCACCCACAAAAAAGAAAGGGAAAGAAGGTGGGCATCATTTACAAAGCAGGAAACAATTATCAACAATAAGATAGAAGAAGTTGCCCAATATCAGTACTAATCAAGAGATATAAATTAATAAAAAAAGAATCATTTCACATTAATCAAAATTGAGAGTTCAGAAATAAAATCATAAACTACAGACAACTGATTTTCAACAAAAGTGCCAAGACCATTCAATGAGAAAAAAATAATCTTTTCATATGCCAAGACAACTGAATAGCCACATGCAAAATAATGAAAGTTGGATCCTCACACTATACACAAAAAAGTAACTTCAAATGTTAAGAAACCTAAACATAAGAGCTAAAACTTTTAAACTGCTAGAAGAAAACATAGGATAAATTTTTATAACCTTGGATTTGGCAAGGTAGTCTTAGATATGATACCAAAAGCGTGAGTAACGAAGGAAAAATAAATTCCATTTCATCAAAATTAAAACCACATTAAGCCACAAAAGTCTAACAAATTTAAGAAGACAAAAAAAAAATCTTATCAAGTATCTTTTCTGAACACAACAGTATGTCAGGAAAACAAAACTGGAAAAGTAACAAACTAGCTTCTGAATAACCAAAGCCCATTCTGAACCTTCCACAAATGTAATCATACAGTATGCAGGCTTTTGTGATGGGCTTCTTTCACTTAATGTTTTCAAGGTTTACCCATGTTATAAGATGCATCAGTTCTTCACTTATTTTCATTGTCAAATAACACTCCATTGTATGGATACACCACATTTTATTTATCCTTTTCTCAGTTACTGGTTACATTCAGGTTGTTTCTACTTTTGGGATACCATTAACTAAAGCTGCTATGAACATTTGTATACACGTTTTTGTGAAGATGTATGTTTTTATTTCTCTTGGATATGTACCTCGGAGTGGGATTGCTGGAATCATATGGTAACTATGTTTACAGTTTCTGAGAAACTGTCAAACAGTTTTCCAAAACAGCTATGCCACTTTACAGTATCACCTACAATATATGAAGGCTCCAATTATTTCACATCCTCATCAACACTTATTTTCTATTTATAAAATTATAGACAGTCTTCAGTTCAGTTCAGTCACTCAGTTGTGTCCGACTCTTTGCAACTCCTTGAATTGCAGCACATCAGGCCTCCCTGTCCATCACCAACTCCCGGAGTTCACCCAAACTCATGTCCATCGAGTCAGTGATGCCATCCAGCCATCTCATCCTCTGTCGTCCCTTCTCCTCCTGCCCCCAATCCCTCGCTAACGCTTCCTTTAGTAGAACATTTCAGATTTCAAGTTGGCACTGTTTTTCTGAAAGGCAATATGATTACACGCTGAAAGTCTTAAAAGTGTCAGTACATTCTGATCTAGTGATTCCAGTTTTAGCAATTTGCCCTAAATAGCTCATGGATACGGACACAGTATAAGGAACTAGCTGCAGATGCTTGCCACCATGTTTCCTATAGCGACCTCTTCTATGCTGGATAGGATTTCTGCAATCCCCCCTTCCTCTTGCAGTAAGCAATCCAGAAGCCTCCCTGTAACTTTTGGCTTCATTTCTGATTCTGCTGAGCATTCATTCTACTGTACAAACTATTCCTTTATCATCACTTGGGTTATGACTAAAGCACTTGTTGGTGTTGTTCAGTGGCCAAGTCATGTCCAACTCTTTGCAACTCCAGGGACTGCAGCACGCCAGGCCTCCCTGTTCCTCACCACTCCCGGACTTTGCCCAAGTTCATGTGCGTAAGACATGGCTTGTCTTGAGTTCCCGCAACAAAACACTGCCATGAGGTAGCTATGTGATGGGGAGATTTGGGTATTAATGGGTGAAGCTTATACTGGTGCATGACTATACGAAATGTCCCTATTCTTTAAAAAACTCCCCCAGTCACTTCTGCCTACTGGTACTTCAGCCTTGGTTCTAAGTTCATCACCCTCTCACCACTCATCCGCCTATCCTCTTCATCTCCTCTCTCCTACTCTCAAATTATTATTCACATTTTTCAAGTTACTTTTAGCTATGTCTCTGTTGTTTTCTTTCAACCCATTTCCTCAGGGCCACACTTCTCATGTAAAGAGGCAATCAAGATGTTTTCCCAAACAAAGGCAATTGACAAAACAATAACTTTTCTTATCCTACTATATTTATAACAGAAACATGCTGAACAAACCTTCAGTCATTCAGCAAATATTTTTCACAGGCATAGTTCTTGGTGCTGGGGATCTTAAAGAGAACCAAACAGATGTAGTCCTAACCTCAAGGAGTTTAGCTACTACTGACAGGGAGGGGTGGAGGGAGCAAAGGAAGCGAGGCAGTAACGTCAGAAGAGAACAGCCGTGGAAGCAGAGGCTGGGGCGCAGCGGCTGAGGCACAGTGCAGAGAGAAGGTTCCAACAGGCCAACTAAGGATTCTGGAGTTCAGCCTAACGGTGGTTGCAGAGCTGTATTTGATTGCCATTAAAAAGAAAAAGATTTACCTACTTAACGATTACAGACTGTAGGGGGCAAGAGCATAAATGGAAATGTCAAGAATAAACTATGGCAGCATCACAAGAAAGATATGGTGATGCCTTTGAGTGTGTCTAGTAACAGAAAAATGGTTAAATGAATCACAATAAATCCATATAATGGAATATGATACAGCCATTGTACATGATGTCCAATATAAATGATGTGAAAGAACACATAAGGACACAGAAAAATGTTTATATTAAACATAAACAAAGCAGGTTATAAAAGTAGACTATTATCGGAGTCATAAAGTTGATTCATCCATGTATAGTATGATGCTATCTTACAAAAAATTTAATATGCATGGAATATTACAGCTGGAAGGCTTAGAGCTCATCTAGTCTACCAAAACCAGAAAAGCGTCAGAACTTAATGCCAGTAAAGACAGAACAAAGATCTAACTCTCAGAACAGCACTTATTCTTTCTCACCCATGGTCTCTCTGTTACATTGGCTCTCACACATACACTTCTGTTAGTCTGACATTAAAATATGAAATTAGAACAGAATTTTTTCTTTTACTCATATTATACTATATATAACATAAATTTGGTTAAATCTAGATTCTTAAAAGTTTATCTATAATTGACAGAAGTCTTGACAAATTTTAAAAAGGTAGGAGGGGGGATAATCTCAAAATAAGCCAAGAACATATACATATTTTTGCTGTTTGGTCACTAAGGCATGTCTGACTGTGACTCCGTGGACTGTAGCCTGCCAGGCTCGGTCCACAGGCTCTCCCAGGCAAGAATACTGGAGTGGGCTGCCGTGACCTTCTCCAGTATGCATATTTACATATATACACACACACAAAGACATACATATATTTGCAGGACTTTGCATTAATCAAGTCATCGACTGTTAACAGATACACTTCATGCTAGCACACGTTATTAAAATGTCTGTGGTCAGTGGTTTTTTTAAATTCTAACAATGGTACACAGAATCTCTTAAGGAAATAACATTCTTGGGCAGCAAAATACTGTTTCTGTGACACCAGTCACCATTTCTCCTTTGAATCTGCACGTTTCCCTGGCTATCTTTTATTTTAGGCCAGGAAGGGCAGAGGCTCCCTCTAGAAACCAGTAACCTAACACCCTCCTTTCTACGGTAATATAGCACAGCCATTCACTGTCTGACCTACAGGAAAAAACCTGCTGTTAATTAACCATTAATTACTTGAATACAGCCTGCATTATGTGGAAAAATGTGTTACCTTCATCTTAATTTAAAAGACATCTGAGGTTCAAACTGGCAAGAAGATACACTTTATAAACACATTTATACCATTATTCTCCTTCAAAGAATTAGAAAAGAGATTTCTTTTCCTGTGGTTCTGCAGGGCTTGAAATGGTAAGAAAGGTACAATATGAGAAAATGATGGTTTCTCCCTGAAGCTTTTTGCCAGGCAGAAAATACATTTTTTTTTAATTTGAGAGGTTTTTTATTATTGTCAGTTACCTGAATAATGAAGATGGGATTTTATTGAGAGTTAATGAAGTCTATTTGAAATTTAAGATCTTTGTGTTGAATTTGCCTTAAATACATTAAAGTTATCTGAATTTGTGAACTAAATTAGATCAAATAGAAAATAGAGAGGATTTGTCACAGGTATAGAGTGCATGACCAATAAAATCAGGTTCAGCTATAAGAAAGAATGTTTATAAATACAGAGGAAAGTTGCCTCAATATTTTTATAATTTTATGTGCATTATTTTTCACATCTTAAAGCTGCCCAAGTATAGAAAAATATAGGACTTCAATAACAGTTACCAGCATGATTTGCTTTTATTACCTTTCTGTTCAAGACCCTTGTTTCCCCTTGTAGCATGTCAAATTGCCCCCAAAACCATATTATACAGCAGAGAAATGTTGTTCACACTTCACTGGCTATTGATTTACTTTATTTATTGGCACAAAATCAGCTTGAGATAAACATTTTGTCCCCCATTTCCACTATTGTAAGTGGTGTTCTTCATTGCAAGATAGGTAAGCCCAAATGTGCAGGGTCACAATTCGACATGGCTTTCTAATCAATGTGTGAAAAATTATCTAATGAATAAGGGTTGCACATTTCCACAAACAAATTAACCAGGGTGAGACTGAAACTAATGATTATATTTATCTAATGTAATTTCACATCTGTTACTAGTGGTAGTAATTTTTTTCTCTTTCATCCATGGTGTCCTCAAAATTACAACTTAGCTTTTCAGATACAGTTATAGGACATCAGTTTAACTAGAAAATAGACAATTTTGTGGAATGTTCTTTTTTTCATTGAATACCAGCAGCCCTGAGAAATATGATGCTATTTTATAAAATTTGTGAATTCAGGTACTGCTTGATTATTACTTCTGTTGTGTTTAAGCATGCCTGTGGGCTTAATTTCATAGCCTATGGGTCAAATCTTATAAAGAGCAAATGACCCCTTTCTATCACTGTAAGACCATTCTTAATTCTGTCTGTCCTTGTAATAAAATTAATATTTATCCTGATTTAAAGTGTAGAATTTTTTAAGTAGAAACAGTTCCCAACTTAGAAAAAAATTAAATCCTAAACATTTCATTTGGAATTCAGGGCACTCAAGGCTCCCAGGCAAGCCCATAGAAGTCTACTGCATCCACAGGTAACTTCATCATAGAAGCTAGCCACAATTGGTGTTGTATTTCCTACAGAAGAGAGCATTCAGAATTTAAACCAAGAACACTTGTCTTTCGGCTCTGGATTCCCACTCTCCTGCCATCTGCCAGGGAGTTTAGGGAGTCTCCTACCATAACATACAGATTTTGGCATCATTGGAGAAGGGACCTAAAAGGATGAGTTTGAGGTAAAAAGGTAATTTCACCTGCAAAAAGGTGAGGAGCTTTAGGAGCATTTCTTGAAGTATATACCAGAGAGGTTTCTTGGCCCTATTTTTGCTCTCTAACCAGACAGACTTCAGCCTGATTCTGAAACCAAATCCTCTGATTTTAATAAAAAGTTCCAGTGATTTGTATTCTAAGATTTCCATTATTAGAAATTAGACTCTGATTGAGAAGATCTGCAAATTCTACCACATAATTTAAGAATTCCCTAATAAATTTTCCTTTTGTGAGGGACTCTTTGGTTAGGTTCACTATGAAGAAAAAGTAGAGAACTAAGAAACATCTTTTGATCCTTAGTAGGAAAAAACAGCCCCGAAGACAACAATTCTCAATGTTTGAGTTCTCAAACTTTCCTGGGCCCCTAAAGATTATTGAGGACTTCAAAGAGCATTTGTTTATAAGTTATATCAAGTGCTATTAGGAACTAAAACTATTAAAACTGCTATTAGAAAAGTTTTAAGTACTCATTAATTCATTTTGAAACAAAAGTAAACTCATTATATGTTAACATAAATAAGTAATTTATTAAAGATATAGTTGATCCTCAAACAACATGAGGTTAGGGATACTGACCCTCTGCACAGTCAACAATCTGAGTGTAATATAGTCAGCTCTCCATATCCTCAGCTCCACACCTGAGGATTCAACGAACCATGAATAGTGCAATACTGTATTTACTACTTTTAAAAATCTACACAGAAGTAGACCCATGTAGTTCAAATTCACATTGTTGAAGGGTTAACTGCAAACGTGTGTGCACTGTGCTGTGCTTAGGCCCTCAGTCAGCTCCGACTCTTTCCCACCCCACGGACTGTAGCCCGCCAGGCTCCTCTGTCCGTGGGATTCTCCAGGCAAGAACACTGGAGTGGGTAGCCTATCCCTTCTCCCGGGGAACTTCCCAATCCAGGAATTCAACCAGGGTCTCCTGTATTGCAGGCAGATTCTTTACCAGCTGAGCTACCCAGGAAGCCCCAACTGCAAATGTATCCCCTCCAAAAAAATGTAATAAAAAGATTGTCTTAATAGAAGACAGCTGAATTCTTTCTTTTTAATTAATTTTTATTTTTTTAGTTTGTTTTGCTTTACAATACTGTATTCGTTTTGCTACACATCGACATGGATCAGCCACGAGTGTACATGAACTCCCAATCCCGACCCCCACCTCCCCCCTCCCGCCCCACACCCTCTCTCTGGATTATCCCCGTGCATCAGTCCCAAGCGTCCTGCATCCTGCAT
>SJXQ01012708.1:26256-55466 GCA_006408695.1 Aepyceros melampus | reverse complement strand
GCTATGTTCTCCTCTAAGAGTTTTATAGTTTCTTGTCTTACATTTAGATCTTTAATCCATTTTGAGTTTATTTTTGTGTATGGTGTTAGAAAGTGATCTAATTTCATTCTTTTACAAGTGGTTGACCAGTTTTCCCAGCACCACTTGTTAAAAAGATTGTCTTTAATCCACTGTATATTCTTGCCTCCTTTGTCGAAGATAAGCTGTCCATAGGTGTGTGGATTTATCTCTGGGCTTTCTATTTTGTTCCATTGATCTATATTTCTGTCTTTGTGCCAGTACCATACTGAAGACAGCTGAATTCTTATAAATGAGCTTCCTCTTTGTCATGGTATATTGTTTTGACTAAAGTATACTTAAAGAGAAAATTCAGCCCCAGACAGATATGTAGCTGGAAAGAGGTTATTTTAATAGTAATTTTGGATAATTGTGGATATTTTGCTTTGATAAAAAGCTAAAATGTGTCAAGTGATAGTTTCTTTTTAATTTATTTAACTGGAGAATAATTACAATATTGTGATGGTTCCTGCCCACATCAACATGAATCGGCCATGGGTATACATGCACCCCTCCCATCCTGAACCCCGCCTCCCCTCTCCCTCCCCACCCCACCCCTCTAGGCTGTCCCAGAGCACTGGCTTTGAGTGCCCTGCCTCAGGCATCGGGCTCACCCTGGTCACCTACTGTACACAGGGCGATGTGCATGTTTCAATGCTACTTTCTCAGATCACCCCCCCCTTTCCTTCTCCCACTGAGTCCAAACCTCTGTTCTTTACATCTGTGTCTCCTTTGCTGCCCTGCATGTAGGTGCATCAGCACCCTCTTTCTAAATTCCATATTATGTGTTAATATACAATATTTGTCTTCCTCTTCCTAACTTACTTCACTCTGTGTAGTAGGCTCTAGGTTCACCCACCTCTTTAGGACTGACTCAAATGCACTCCTTTTTATAGCTGAGTAATACTCCATTGTGTGTATCTACTGCAGCTTCCTTATCCATTCATCTGCCAATGGACATCCAGGTTGCTGCCATGTCCTAGCTTTCGTAAATAGTGCTGCAATGAAGTTAGCTGCAGTACAGACTGTGACACCATATCAATGGAATTTTCATCTTTTCTGACACTAAAAATATATTGGCTTATTTTGTACTTTTTTTTAAATTAATTTTTATTTTTTAGTTTGTTTTGCTTTACAATACTGTATTTGTTTTGCTATACATTGACATGAATCAGCCTGAGTGTACATGAACTCCCAATCCCGACCCCCACCTCCCCTCTCCCGCCCCACACCTTCTCTGTGGATTATCCCCGTGCATCAGTCCCAAGCATCCTGCATCCTGCATCGAACCTAGACCGGCGATTCATTTCACTTATGATATCATACATGTTACACTGCCACTCTGCCAACCCATCCCACCCTCTCCCTCTCCCACAGAGTCCAAAAGGCTGTTCTATACATTTGTGTCTCTTTTCTGTCTTGCGTACAGGTTTATCATTACCATCTTTCTAAATTCCATATATATGTGTAAGAATACTGTATTGGTGTTTTTCTTTCTGGGTTACTTCACTCTGTATAATTGGCTCCAGCTTCATCCACCTCATTAGAACTGATTCAAATGTATTCTTTTTAATGGCTGAGTAATACTCCATTGTGTATATGTACCACAGCTTTCTTACCCATTCATCTGCTGATGGACATCTAGGTTGCTTCCATGTCCTGGCTATTATAAACAGTGCTGCAATGAACATTGGGGTACACGTGTCTCTTTCAATTCTGGTTTCCTCAGTGTGTATGCCCAGCAGTGGGATCGCTGGATCATAAGGCAGTTCTATTTGCAATTTTTAAAGGCATCTCCACACTGTTCTCCATAGTGGCTGTACTAATTTGCATTCCCACCTTATTTTGTACTTTGAATGGATTCTCTAACTTGCATGATTTTGTACCACCATATATTGGTTATTTGGAAAATATTAGTTCACTAATTTATGCAGATCCTTCAAACGTTGACACATTTCATTATACAGTGTTTAAAGAACACATTTACCAATCTTATCAGAAAACTTTAAATACTGGAATACTATCAAGCTCATAGTGGCTAATACAAGTCTTCCAAACTTCTAATTTTCACTTGAAAGGTCAAATTTTTATCACTGGCAACAAAACTTTCCATTGTTTCCTTCAACTTTCCTTGAAAATCACTTCGTTCATTTTTGAGAAAATATCTGTCAGACACCCAACTCTGTATAGCCAGAGTCATTGCTCTTGCAAGTGAAAATAGTATTCCATGAAAAAAAAGACAAAACAGCCAGATGAGCTCACAACTTAAACAATCACATAAATGTTTTTCCTCAAGAACCACTGTACTTTGGTATGCAGGCAAAAGTGTTTTATGTACATTTCTCATTTCATCACCAGAATATTAAAAAGAGATATACTCAAGAGTTGAGACAATAAAATAAATTTTTATTGATCAAACTGTTCTGAAGTGAATCTTTCTTTCTTTCCTTTTTACTTTAAGTATACAATGACTACTGGTACAGTTTGGTGTCATTGTACTGATTCATTCTAAAACATGAACAGCTTTTATCCACCATTGCTTTTGTACCATCAAACCAAATATCAACACAGCAAAAAAGGTTAATCATATCCTAGTCTTACAATGAAAATGGCTTTAACCTCCCAAATCTCCTCAAAGGGGACCCTCAGATATCTTCAGCCTACCTTTGAGGATCACTGCTCTCAACAATGTATGGACGGAAGGTAGAGGTTGGGGGAGGGATAAAGTCTTTCTAAAAGCAATCCAGAATTGAAGAAAATGTGCTCTGAATATAAATGAATATTTAATTCATTAGGTTTTCTTACAGTTTGACTTTAAAGAACTACTTCATTCAGTTTTCTACTTTGCTTCTGGCCCTGATCAGAGACTGGCCTCAATGAGCAGTTTATCAAGAGTCAATACTAGGCAAATGATGAAAGAAATCCCATGGCTCCCCAGAAAATAAATGCCTGTGAGGGCTAGTGCCATCAGTAATCTAAATAAAAAAGGAAGCCTCTTGATCATCTGACTTCATATCTCCCCTTTGGTGTTTTGTCTACACCAGAACGTAAGCTACTCCAGATGCTCCTTGAGCTCCTTGTTTTACTCGCAGCTTTATCCTCAGTTCCTAGGACAGTTACTGGCTCATAACAGGCACTCAACAAATACTTATTGGATGAACGAAGGCAGCCCATATGAGCATATACAAGGAGTAAACTAGAAAAAATATAATTCATCATTTACAAACACATCCAGGTGAGTGTTTCAATCTTCAAAATAATCAGAGAGACTACAAACATTTTCCAGTGATGCTGCAGCTACTGCTCAGGGTATTTTTTTAAACACCAGAGAGGAAGTGCTGGAAATGCACTGCAGCTGGATTCAGAAAGACTGGCTAAATTCCTGGTTCTAGCAATTGCCACTGATACGAAGCTGGGCAGTGACGTAACCTGAGATTATCTCCTTAACTCAAAGCTGAGAGAGAAATAATTATTTCACAGAGGCATCATGAGAATGGAATTAGATGAAACTACATTTGTGAAAGTGTCTAGCTCAGTGCCTAGCAAACAGAGCATGCCAAGCATGTGTGAATGCCAGTGCACCGGCATTTGGTAATGGGCTCTCATACATCTAAGAAGCGTGAATTTTACTACATAAAATTTTCTCTCTATATCATCTATCTACATATTTTATAAAGCCTTAACCACTCTATATATGGTCATCATCCAAGGCATGGATAAATTCATCAAAGACATTGTCAATAAAGAGGTTCAAGTAAAACTCAAACACTGGAGTTCTGAAAGCTCGTAAGGGTAGCTAGGAGAAACAGTCCCTGTGAGACTGAAGGAACTATAACTGAATGAAAAGCAAGGCACAGAACTGATAATAAAGCGGGAATGGTATGATTACCTAAAATATTTTTTAAATTATCAGAAGGTAAATTTTAGGGTGAAAACTTGACCCTTCATAGAATTCTAATTTTGCCAACACATACTACCTGTGATGAACCCCAAACTAAACTGGGTCTGAAAGTTGGAAATCACTTTATTTTCCAACTGTTGGGAATCAGTCAATTGCTGATGTCCAGGGGATGAAAATGGTAATGCTATTTCATCTTCTTGAAAGCCTCATCGGAAAGAATTGCAAGCACGTCAATAAAACAGAGAAACTATGCATAATATTAATGCTTAATTTTTCACAAAATTTAGATTGCAAGTTTAGAAGAGTAGAGAAAAGCAGCATGGAGACACGCTGTATAAGCTCCTAACACACTGTGACCAAGAGTTTGGGTAGCAGAAGAAAAACCTCTGCTGCTCCGATCAGAAGCTGCTTCTCTGAATGTTACCGACGTCAAGTTCACTGCTCAGGAGCTTATCTTTCCTTACCTCTGATATCTCCCCCGGAGACTGAGAGTGGAAATAAAGTAAAAAATAATTCCTCCTCAGTCTCTTTTTCTATTCATAAATCTCCAGACTGAATCTTTAAAAATCATCCTCATTTGTGGGAGGACCAGAATTCTCATAAACTGTTGAAACTAAAAACTAAAAACTCTTGGGGAGGATAATTTGACATTATCTTAAAAATTAAAAATGCAAAACTGTTTAGCCAAGCAATTCTGCTTCCAAGAATATCCAAAAGACACAGACACCAGAAACAATTTATGTTCAACATAATTTACTACAGCATTAGGTGTGGAAATGCTGAACAGATGTAGAATAGAAAAAGACCAAAATCAACTTACATGTCCATCAACTCTTGTTCAGTTTCTAAGTCATGTCCAACTCTTTTGTGATCCCAGGGACTGTAGCCCACCAGGCTCCTCTGTCCATGGATTTCCCAGGCAAGAATACTGGAGTGGATTGCCATTTCCTTCTCCAACACATCCATCAACAGGGCATTTAAATAATTTGTATTATATCCATACAATGAAATACTATGTGAAAAGAATGAAAAAGCTCTTTGTGTGCTGGTATAGAAAGCTTTCCAATACACATGAAAAAAAGCAATCCACAGAGTAGTGGAACAGAATGTTAGTTACCAATTTTGCACAAAAGAGGGAAGAACAATATATAGTTACATCTGCTTACAATGCAATTTTTAAATCCTTAGCATATACACGAAACTAATGACGATCTGATAAAAAGGAGAATTTCAGTGTTTGGCAACAAAGGTGAGAGGAAGGCTTTGTACTACAGATCTTCTCATGTTTTGATTCTTTTTTTCTTTTTAAAAATTTTAATTAGAGGCTAATTACTTTATAATATTGTGGTGGTTTTTGCCATACATCACATGAATCAGTCATGGGTGTACATGTGTTCCCCATCCTGACCCTCCCTCTCACCTCCCTCCCCATCCCATCATGTTTTGATTCTTTACCATACAGATGTATTACATACTTTAAAAAAAATTTTTCTTACCTTTAAAAAAATCTAGCCTCTCCAACTGGGGGAGCCAACTTCTACTTTCTGGATGAGACATCAAAGACACGCTCCTGGCAGTATCCAGAGGTGACAGCAGCTAGCTGGGCATACTGTTTTGGTTGACCCTCGGGCTCGGGGCCCCTTTGGCTCCTGCTCATCTTCTAAGCCTCCACCTTCTACTCTGGGTCCTATGCCATTTCCGAGCCTCCACCATCCTTCTAAGGAAGCTGTGCACTAACAACTGTAAGGCATTTTCCTGTTTCTTTTCATGAAACACCTTGGCTCTCTCCAACAAAAATGTGAGTTACCTGTTATGAGCAGGGGAGGATACACAAGTATAAAATACAAATACTATCACTGTTCTCAAGGAGATTATATTCAGATTTAGAGTCATAAAGAACTAAAAAATATGTGTTAATGAAGGGGATGGTCAGAGGACAAGGAATGAAATCAGCGATTTGAAGTAGTCAGGGAAAGCTGGATGACGTGGCTCTCCCAGGAAGAAATGACCATACCTGCCCTCCCAAGCAGAATTCATTACTCTTTACAACTGTCCTTGTTTATTTATACTACTATTAAAGTTAGCTATTTATATACCAGTTTCTCCCACAGTCTCCACTGTCTGAGTTTCTTGAAGCAAGATTTTTAAGAGACTAACTTGTACCAGAAAAGTTCATTCATCCAATAATTCCACACACAGTGCTAGAAACTGGTCATAACTATGATATGAGCCAATTTTCAAGGTATTTGCATAAGGGTAAGAGAGAAGAAAAGGCACAATGGTATTAGAAAATGGATAAATGTTTCCTATAGGGGAGTAATAAGAAATAAAATTGGTAAAATACACTGCAGGCATTATTTGGGGCACTGAAGACTATGCTGAACATAGGAAAGGTGGCATTCTCATAACAGCTACGGAAACAAATAGAGAGTGCAGATGAATGAAGTGAGTTGGCTAAAAGAAGCATAATCAGGCAAACTGGAGTGAGTCTATGCCTTGCCTAAAAGCATTCAAATTTAAAAGCAAAAAGAAAACACACTTTGTAGTCACTAAATAGTTTGCAGGCCACAGACTTCTGGGAGGCCATGGAGAAGCTTTTGAGTAAGAAGGAAGCAAGATCAGAAGGATGTGTTAAGAAAAACCAAGCAGTAGCGCAGAGAGAAAGCTAAAAAGCTCAAGAGGACAAGCAAGAAGGAATAAGGCTCTGAATTAGGAGCAATATTCTTCAACGAGTGAAACCATTAGACAAAAAGTTTAAATAAGGAACTAAACAGTGAAGGTAAGGCTGCCACCACTTGAACCCGTTGATCAATCATGGCATTACTAAAAGTGAAAGAATAGAGGCTGCAATAAATGCTATGAAGAAAAACTCCACGGGGACAAGACCCAGCTCCACCTACCACTGAGCAGAAACATGAGATTAAATGAGATGCTTGCTCTGTATGACTCTTACAGATCTGATATTCCACAACAAGTTTGGTCTAAATGTGTTTAAAATGTCACAGACTACTGAGGGAAAATCGATTTTTTAATGACATAAATTTTTTACAATACACACGTATATGAAGAAAATGTATAAAAATAACAATGCTTCATTTTAAGTGGCATATAAATGAATTTTTAAATGCTTTTTGTTGATTCTGTATATATTTTAAGGTTTCAAACTATTGCCTTTATCTAAATTCCCCAATTCCATTCCTCCCATTCTCACTTATATGTACTCCAATCATGCTTGTGCCCATTTAAAATTTCAAGAGACCACTTTTTAAAAATTAATTAATTAATTTTGATTGGAGGCTAATTACTTTACAACACTGTGGTGGTTTCTGCCATACATTGGCATGAATCAGCCACGGGTGAACATGGGTCCCCCATCCCAAACACCCCTCCCACCGCCCTCCCCTCCCCTCCCTCTGGGGTGTCCCAGTGCACCAGCTTTGAGTGCCCTGATGAAACCACTTTTTAAAAGAAAGCTGTGGTGAAATACAAATAAAAAACTGACTATCTTAAACCACTTTTAGTGTACAGTTCAGTGGCATCAAGTACATTAAGCATCAAGTACACTCTGCTGCGAGCATCGCCCCCACCCGTCCACGGCACTCTTTACATCTTACAAGGCTGAAACTCAGTATGCACTAAATAGTAATTCCCATTCTCCACATAGTCCTGGCAATATCCAGTCTACTTTCTAGATATATGAATTTGAGTACTCTTGGTACCTAATGTAAGTGAAGTCATACAATACCAGTATTTTTTTGACTGGCTTATTTCACTTAGTATAATGCCCTCAAGGTTCATCTAAAATGTAGCATGTGTCAGGATATCCTTCCTCTTAAAACCTAAGTAATATTCCATTGTATGTATATACCACATTTTACTTAATCGTTCACTCATCAATGGACACCTAGATTGCTTCCGTCTTTTGGTTACTGTGAATAAGGCTGCTATAAACATGAGTAAACAAAAATGTCCTCGAGTCCCTACTTCAAGTTCCTTTAGGTATATATTCAGAAAAGCACCTGCTGGGTTGTTCAGTAATGTTATTTTTAGTTTTCTGAGGAATCACTGTACTGTTTTCCATAGTATCTGTACCATTTCACATTCTCAACCACACTATACAACACAGAGTTGCGATTTCTCCACATCCTGGCCAAATACTTATTTGTTTTTCTAACAGTAGCCCTCTTACTGGGTATGAGGTGGTATTTCACTGTGGTTTTGATCTGTATTTCCTTAATGATTAGTATTCTCTATGGTTTTATCAAAAGAACATGTAAGCCAACACGAAGAACTCCTATTGGCCAAAGATGGGGTACTCTGAGCATCAAAATAAATACAACTGACTAAAAAACAATGAATATACAAAGCTCAAGTTTGTAATGATAGTTAAAAAAAAAAAACTCTCTATGAACACTACTGGAAAGAACCAGGCATACATGACTTATTCTGAAGACTGACAGTTAAAACGCAAAAACAACAGGCATTTATCTTGTCTTTTCTATACAAAATATATTTTAGGATAACCAAATAACTCTAGTTGATAAAGGAATTCCAGCTCATAAATATGAAAATATTAGAATTAGGTGGGAAATCACCATTTTGTAAGCCTTGGTGAACTAATTGCTTCAGGCAATATTTATAAATGGACAAAACCATTAGATAATGTTGAGAGGAACTGTACAAGGGAGGTCAGGCTGTCACCAGCTGAACCCACTGGTCAACCACCGCATCACTGAGAGCAAGACAAGCACGTTCGTGCCACGTGGGATGGTCCAACGTAAGCCATGCCGCACTACCTGGGAGAGAGTCACGCCCCAGAATGTTGACCCAAATCTGATTACGCTAACAACCACTAGCTACATGCAGCTATTTCAATTTTAAAGGTAAAATTAAAAATTTTCATCCACAAATGCTCAAACCCACATGCAGCCATCAGAAAGTGCAGATACAGGACAGTGCCATCACTGCAGAAGTTCTACTGTATAAAGCTGCTCTGGAAAGAAGCATGGAGAGGGAAAGGGATAAATGACACCAGAAAAAGGCAAAAAGACCAGACCAGAACACAGGGCATTCTACAGAACAGTAAGTGGGTGGCTGGGGAAAAAGGGAGAGAGAAAGAAACTACTTCTTATTTTAAGACTTAATATATGAAATGTCCAGAAAAGGAAAATGTATACAAAGCAAAGCAGATCAGTGGTTTCCTGGGGCTGGAAGCTGAAGGACAGAATGACTGCAAATAGTCTACAAGAAATTTGGGGGAGTGTGGAAAAGTTCTAAAAGTGGCTTATAATAGTGGCTGCTCAACTCTATAATAATCACTAAATTTTGTGCTAATCCCGAAATTGAATGCTAAGTCACTTCAGTCATGTCTGACTCTTTGTGATGCTATGGACTATACAATCCATGGACTTCTCCAGGCCAGAATACTGGAGTGGGTACCCTTTCCCTTTTGCAGGGGATCTTCCCAACCCACGGATCAAACCCAGGTCTCCTGCATTGCAGGCAGATTCTTTACCAGCTGAGCCACAAGGGAAGCCCGAGAATACTGGAGTACGTAGCCTACCCCTTCTCCAGCAGATCTTCCCGACCCAGGAATCAAATCAGGGATTCCTGCATTGCAGGTGGATTCTTACCAACTAAGCTATCAGGGCACCACCTAGGAAACTCCACTAAATATTACCAAACTGTTTTAAAGAAGTAATAAAAGATAATTATAACATATGGCCACCTCATAGATCACAGCCTTGTCATAGTAAGGCAGCTTGCATAACTCAATAAAGCTATGAGCAAGGACCTAAGAAAAGCAGAAGAGATTAAGACAATGAAACAAGAAGACACAGAAAAGCTGTATAAAAAAGGTCTTAATGACCTAGATTTGATTTAGGTCATACCTGAATGGTCTAGTTGTTTTCCCTACTTTCTTCAATTTAAGTCTGAATTTGGCAATAAGGAATTCATGATCTGAGCCACAGTCAGCTCCCAGTCTTATTTTTGCTGACTGTATAGAGCTTCTCCATTTTTGGCTGCAAAGAATATAATCAATCTGATTTCGGTGTTGACCATCTGGTGATGTCCATGTGTAGAGTCTTCTCTTGTCTTACAGGAGACAGGGATCAATACCATCCCCATGGAAAAGAAATGAAAAAAAAGCAAAATGGCTGTCTGGGGAGGACTTACAAACAGCTGTGAAAAGAAGAGAAGCAAAAAGCAAAGGAGAAAAGGAAAGATATAAGCATCTGAATGCAGAGTTCCAAAGAATAGCAAGAAGAGATAAGAAAGCCTTCTTCAGTGATCAATGCAAAGAAATAGAGGAAAACAACAGAATGGGCAAGACTAGAGATCTCTTCAAGAAAATTAGAGATACCAAGGGAACATTTCATGCAAAGATGGGCTCGATAAAGGACAGAATTGGTATGGACCTAACAGAAGCAGAAAATATTAAGAGGTGGCAGGAGTACACAGAAGAACTGTACAAAAAAAGATCTTCATGACCAAGATAATCACGATGGTGTGATCACTCACCTAGAGCCAGGCATTCTGGAATGTGAAGTCAAGAGGGCCTTAGAAAGCATCACTATGAACAAAGCTAGTGGAGGTGATGGCATTCCAGTTGAGCTGTTTCAAATCCTGAAAGATGATGCTGTGAAAGTGCTGCACTCAATATGCCAGCAAATTTGGAAAACTCAACATGGCCACAGGACTGGAAAAGGTCAGTTTTCATTCCAATTCCAAAGAAAGGCAATGCCAAAGAATGCTCAAACTACCGCACAATTGCACTCATCTCACATGCTAGTAAAGTAATGCTCAAAATTCTCCAAGCCAGGCTTCAGCAATACGTGAACCGTGAACTCCCTGATGTTCAAGCTGGTTTTAGAAAAGGCAGAGGAACCAGAGATCAAATTGCCAACATCCGCTGGATCATGGAAAAAGCAAGAGAGTTCCAGAAAAACATCTATTTCTGCTTTATTGACTATGCCAAAGCCTTTGACTGTGTGGATCACAGTAAACTGTGGAAAATTCTGAAAGAGATGGGAATACCAGACCACCTGACCTGCCTCTTGAGAAATCTGTATGCAGGTCAGGAAGCAACAGTTAGAACTGGACATGGAACAACAGACTGGTTCCAAATAGGAAAAGTACGTCAAGGCTGTATATTGTCACCCTGCTTATTTAACTTCTATGCAGAGTACATCATGAGAAACGCTGGGCTGGAAGAAACACAAGCGGGAATCAAGATTGCCGGGAGAAATATCAATAACCTCAGATATGCAGATGACACCACCCTTATGGCAGAAAGTGAAGAGGAACTAAAAAGCCTCTTGATGAAAGTGAAAGAGGAGAGTGAAAAAGTTGGCTTAAAGCCTAACATTCAGAAAACGAAGATCATGGCATCCGGTCCCATCACTTCATGGGAAATAGATGGGGAAACAGTGGAAACAGTTGTCACTTTATTTTTTGGGGCTCCAAAATCACTGCAGATGGTGATTGCAGCCGTGAGATTAAAAGACGCTTACTCCTTGGAAGGAAAGTTATGACCAACCTAGACAGCATATTCAAAAGCAGAGACATTACTTGGCCAACAAAGGTCAGTCTAGTCAAGGCTATGCTTTTTCCAGTGGTCATGTATGGATATGAGAGTTGGACTGTGAAGAAGGCTGAGCACCGAAGAAGTGATGCTTTTGAACTTTGGTATTGGAGAAGACTCTTGAGAGTCCCTTAGACTGCAAGGAGATCCAACCAGTCCATTCTAAAGGAGATCAGATCTGGGTGTTCTTTGGAAGGAATGATGCTCAAGCTGAAACTCCAGTACTTCAGCCACCTCATGCGAAGAGTTGACTCATTGGAAAAGACCCTGATGCTGGGAGGGATTGGAGGCAGGAGGAGAAGGGGACGACCGAGGATGAGATGGCTGGATGGCATCATTGACTCGATAGACGTGGGTTTGAGTGAACACTGGGAGTTGGTGATGGACAGGGAGGCCTGGTGTGCTGCAATTCATGGGGTCCCAAGGAGTCAGACCCGACTGAGTGACTGAACTGAACTAATGACCTAGATAACCACAATAGTGTGCTCACTCACCAGAGCTGGACATCCTGGAGTGTGAAGTCAAGCCTCAGGAAGCATTACTACGAACAAAGCAAGTAGAGGTGATGGAATTCCAGCTGAGCTATTTAAAATCCAAAAAGTAGATGCTGTTAAAGTTTTGCACTCAGTATGTTAGCAAACTTGGAAAACTGAGCAGTGGCCACAGAGCTGGAAAAGGTAAGTTTTCACTCCAATTCCAAAGAAGGGCAATGCTGTGGAATGTTAAAACTACCATACAACTGCATTCACTTCACAGCAAGGCAATGCTCAAAATGCTTAAAGGTAGGCTTCAACAGTATGTGAACCAAGAACTTCCAGATATACAAGCTGGGTTTCAAAGAGGCAAAGGAACCAGAGATCAAATTGCCAACATTCAAAGGATCATGAGGGGAATTCCAGAGAAATATCTACTTCTGCTTTATTCACTACAGTAAAGTCTTTACAGAAATAGTATGGATTTAAAGAAGCAGAAGATATTAAGAAGAGGTGGCAAGAGTACACAGAAGAACTATAAAAAAAAAAGGTCTTAATGACCCAGATAACCACGATGGTGTGATCACTCACCTAGAGCCAGACATCCTGGAGTGTGAAGTCAAGGGGGCCTTAAGAATCAACACTACAAACAAAGCTAGTGGAAGTGATGGAATTCCAGCTGAGCTATTTCAAATCCTAGAAGATGATGCTGTGAATGTTCTGCACTCAATATGCCAGCAAATTTGGAAACCTCAACATGGCCACAGGACTGGAAAAGGTGGGTTTTCATATAATCACAAAGGGCAATGCCAAAGAACACTCAAACTACCGCACAACTGCACTCATTTCACATGCAAGCAAGGTAATGCTCAAAATCCTTCAAGCTAGGCTTCAACAGTATGTAAACCAAGAACTTCCAGTACAAGCTGGATTTACAAAAGGCAGAGGAACCAGAGATCAAGTTACCAACATCTGCTGGATCATAGAAAAAGCAAAAGAATTTCAGAAAAACATCTTCTACTGCTTCACTGACTACGCTAAAGCCTTTGCCTGTGTGGACCACAACAAACTGTGGAACATTTTGAAAGATACGAGAATACCAGACCACCTTGACTGCCTTCTGAGAAACCTGTATGCAGGTCAAGAAGCAACAGTTAGAATCGAACATGGAACAACGGACTGGCTCCAAACTGGGAAAGGAGTACATCAAGGCTGTATATTGTCCCATTGCTTATTTAACTCATATGCAGAGTGCATCATGTGAAATGCCGGGCTGGAGGAAGCACAAGTTAGAATCAAGATTGCTGGGAGAAATATCAATAACCTCAGATATGCAGATGACACCGCCCTTATGGCAGAAAGTGAAGAAGAACTAAAAAGCCTCTTGATGAAGGTGAAAGAGGAGAGTGAAAAACCTGGCTTAAAACTCAACATTTAGAAAACTAAGATCATGGCATCCAGTCCCATCACTTCATGGCAAATAGATGGGAAAACAATGGAAACAGTGACAGCTTTTTTCTCTTGGGCTCCAAAATCACTGAGGACGGTAACTGCAGCCATGAAATTAAGACTCTTGCTCTTTGGAAGAAAAGTTATGACCCACCTAAACAGCATATTAAAAAGCAGAGACATTACTTTGCCAACAAATATCCATATAGTCAAAGCTATGGTGTTTTCAGGAGTCATGTACAGATGTGAGAGCTGGACAATAAAAAAGGCTGAAGAATTGATGCCTTCGAACTGTGGTGCTGGAGAAGACTCTTCAGAGTCTCTTGGACAGCCAGGAGATCAAACCAGTCAATCCTAAAGGAAGCCAACCCTGAATATTCATTGAAAGGACTGATGCTGAAGCTCCAATACTTTGGCCACCTGATGTGAAGAGCCAACTCATTGGAAAAGACTCTGATGCTGCAAAAGAGTGAAGGCAAAAGGAGAAGGGGACAGCAGTGGATGAGATGGTTAGATAGCATCACCGACTCAATACACATGAATTTGAGCTCAAACTCCAGGAAACAGTAGAGGACAGAGGAACCTGGCATGCTACAGTCCATGAGGTCGCAGAGTCAGATATGACTTAGCAACTCAACAAGGACAAATAATGTATAGACCTTGTTTGGACCTGATTCAAACGAACTAATTCTAAAAAAGACATTTTTCAGACAGGTAAATGTGATTATAGATTAGAAGATTAAAAAATAACTTAAAGGACTTCCCTAGTAGTCCAGTGGCTAAGACTCTGTGTTTCCAATGCAGAGGACCCAGGTTTGATCCCTGGACAAGGAACTAGAGCCCACACTCTGCAAGGAACAGTTCTCATGCTGCAACTAAAGAGCTGCATGCCGCAACAAAGACGAAGATCCTGAGCGCTGCACTAAGACTCAGCACAGCCAAATAAATGTCTGTTTCTAAAAATCACTTAAAATGGCTTATCCGTTTATATTTTTAGAGATGTACAATTAAACATGTGCAACATGTGAAGTGTGCTTTAATATACCAAACAGAAAAATTATGGAAAGAATAATAAAGCAAGCAATGGAATAAAAAATCTTTATTACACCTGGGTCATAGATATAGGGAAGTTCATTGTTCTCTCTACATCTGTATAGGTCTGAAATTTTTTTATAATTTAAAAAATTAATGGCTATAATAACACTCATCATAGTCAATGTTATATAAACTAAGTCGATGATGAGTTTGTGATTCTCCAATATTGTCAGCAAAGAGGATACTAGGCTATCATTTTTTAAAGTTTCCATTTTAAAACTAAGTTCCCACAGTAAAAAAAAACTAATTGGTTATATTTAAATTACTATTTAAAACTCCAAAAAACTGTTTAAACATACTCTATGTGTTTTGAGGGAGGCTGCTGCTGCTGCTAAGTCGCTTCAGTCGTGTCTGACTCTGTGCGACCCCATAGACGGCAGCCCACCAGGCTCCCCCGTCCCTGGGATTCTCCAAGCAAGAACACTGGAGTGGGTTGCCATTTCCTTCTCCAATGCATGAAAGTGAGAAGTAAAAGTGAAGTCACTCAGTCGTGTCCAACTCTTAGCGACCCCATGGACTGCAGCCTAGCAGGCTCCTCCGCGCATGGGATTTTCCAGGCAAGAGTACTGGAGTGGGGTGCCATTGCCTTCTCCGTTTGAGGGAGGAGGAACTATATATATATATATATATATGTTTTTTTTTTTTTTCCTATTAGCTCAGCTGAATCTCTGCTCTTTACATACTTGACAGACACTGCCCAGGTCATGAAATAAATCCATCAGGATTCTCAGTGACTACCCTGTGATAAATATGCCCCCCACCAGTGCAATGTAGTCAACCCTTACAACAGCTACCCCTTTGGGCACATCTGCAGGCTTTTTATGCACATCTTCATAAAGAATCCACAACCATGAGCTGCATTATAATTAATGAAACAGCACATCTGACCAGGTCCACAAGGTCTGATGTAGAACCATTTTCTAGATCTTCAGGGAACTGAAGATACCGTAAGGAGAAAGTATGGCTAATTTCAGATCAGGCACTGGATAAACTGTAAGTGATAAGGCAGTTTTCCCCCAAACAGCTACGACATTGCTGGAGGAGAATCTGAGTGTGTATATAACTACTTTAAATTATAGTTGATCTACTCCTGAACCCTCACTGCTGCTGCTGCTGCTAAGTCGCTTCAGTCGTGTCCGACTCTGTGCGACCCCATAGACAGCCTCCCACCAGGCTCCCCCATCCCTGGGATTCTCCAGGCAAGAACACTGGAGTGGGTTGCCATTTCCTTCTCCAATGCATGGAAGTGAAGTCACTCAGTCGTGTCCAACTCTTTGCGACCCCATGGACTGCAGCCCACCAGGTTCCTCCATCCATGGGATTTTCCAGGCAAGAGTACTGGAGTGGGGCTCCCTACATCTCCCAAATAGCAACTCTAAATGACCAACATATAGTCCCAAATTTACATATGGATCAAATTTAAAGCCTTATATAAAAGGATTCTTTGGTTAACACTGACAGAGCAAATCACTGAAGTGTGGACTAGCGTAGTGGCATACAGCAAGCACAGAAAACACCAGACCTTGAACTGCACATCCTTCTCATTCTATACCCCCGAGTCATTAACATGTTCTTCCTCAGGTCCCCCCTCCCCGTTTTAAAAAACCTTTACTTTGAAATCTACACAGAAACCTAATGGCTACGTACATTCTCCCATATATCTCTTCAAAGGCACTCAGTAGCAGTCACTGCCAAGTTACATGGTACAAATCCACAGCGACACCACACAGTGAAGTCCCACGGAACTCAGCAAGAGGCAGAGCAACTTGACTACATCGCCCTAGTCTAGACTGGCACAAGCCCACACTGTCCATAAAGCTTTCTATAACGATACCCAAGATAGTAGCCATTAGGCACTTAAAATAGGGCTCTTGTGACTGAGGAAGTGAACTTTTAATTAACTTTTAATTTCGCTTAAACAGCCACATGTAAGGAACTTCCAAGACCTGGGTTCAATTCCTGAGTCAGGAAGGTCCCCTAGAGAAGGAAATGGCAACCCACTCCAGTATTCTTGCCTGGGAAATCCCATGGACGAGGAGCCTGGAAGGTTCATGGGGTCACAAAGAGTCAGACACTATTGAGTGACTTACACTTAACACTCACTTAGCCACATGTAACTGGTAATTATCATACTGGATAATGTGGCTATGAGCACAGAACTTCCTTTTGTTGTGTTTTCACTCAGGACACGATATGCACAAAAGAGTCTTTTAAAATAATTCTCTTTCTCTCGTCTATACACATACAGAACACTAATACATCAAATCTTAATAGCACTTAACTAGGTGATGGGGCTACAGAATCAGGCATTCAAATACATTTTGAATGAATAAATGTGTTTAGACTTAATTCTTACAATCAGTTCAGTTCAGTTCAGTCACTCAGTCATGTCTGACTCTTTGTGCCCCATGAATCGCAGCACGCCAGACCTCCCTGTCCATCACCAACTCCTGGAGTTCACTCAGACTCACGTCCGTTGAGTCAGTGATGCCATCCAGCCATCTCATCCTCTATCGTCCCCTTCTCCTCCTGCCCCTAATCCCTCCCAGCATCAGGGTCTTTTCCAATGAGTCAACTTTCCCATGAGGTGGCCAAAGTACTGGAGCTTCAGCTTTAGCATCATTCCTTCCAAAGAAATCCCAGGGTTGATCTCCTTCAGAATGGACTGGTTGGATCTCCTTGCAGTCCAAGGGACTCTCAAGAGTCTTCTCCAACACCACAATTCAAAAACATCAATTCTTCAGCGCTCAGCCTTCTTCACAGTCCAACTCTCACATCCATACATGACCACAGGAAAAACCATAGCCTTGACTAGACGGACCTTTGTTGGCCAAGTAATGTCTCTGCTTTTGAACATGCTATCTAGGTTGGTCATAACTTTTCTTCCAAGGAGTAAGTGTCTTTTAATTTCATGGCTGCAATCACCATCTGCAGTGATTTTGGAGCCCCAAAAAAACAATGTCTGACACTGTTTCCACTGTTTCCCCATCTATTTCCCATGAAGTGATGGGACCAGATGCCATGATCTTCGTTTTCTGAATGTTAGGCTTTAAGCAACTTTTTCACTCTCCACTTTCACTTTCATCAAGAGGTTTTTTAGTTCCTCTTCACTTTCTGCTATAAGGGTGGTGTCATCTGCATATCTGAAGTTATTGATATTTCTCCCAGCAATCTTGATTCCCGCTTGTGCTTCTTCCAGCCCAGCGTTTCTCATGATGTACTCTGCATAGAAGTTAAATAAGCAGGGTGACAATAAACAGCCTTGATGTACTCCTTTTCCTATTTGGAACCAGTCTGTTGTTCCATGTCCAGTTCTAACTGTTGCTTCCTGACTTGCATATAGGTTTTTCCAGAGGCAGGTCAGGTGGTCTGGTATTCCCATCTCTTTCAGAATTCTCCACAGTTTCTTGTGATCCACACAGTCAAAGGCTTTGGCATAGTCAATAAAGCAGAAATAGATGTTTTTCTGGAAATAAACAGGTAATATTTATCAACAGAAAAGACTATGTAATCAGAAAAATTACTAATACTATAGTCATTAAACCTATAAATAGGAAGACATACTCCAATATGAAAAGTACACAGAGGCAAAATATCACCTATTTTTTGGTCACAAATATTAAAAAAAATTAAATGGGCACACATACAAGGAATGAAAGGGATCACAAACCAATGAAAACAATCAGAGGAAGAGATTTTAAGTGGATTTCATTCATGTTGCTTTGCATTAATATTCATATACAAATAAAGCTTTTAAAAAATAAAGTTGAAGAGTAATGAGCTCTAAAGGTCAGAGTATAGGAATATCATAAAATTTAAATGCTAGGAGCAGATGACTACCCTCTATCATCAGTATCAGAAGGATAAGAAGGCAGCAGACATTCAGGGGCAGGAGCAGGAGTGCTGCCTGTCTGGAAGAAGCAATAGTATCGCCACAGGGGAGGAAGAAGGAGACTCAAAGCAGAGTGTTGCCAAGCCACTTACTTTAGTTGTGTCCGACTGTGTGACCCCACAGACGCAGCCCACCAGGTTCCTCTGTCCCTGGGATTCTCCAGTCAGGAATACTGGAGTGGGTTGCATTTCCTTCTCCACAAAGCAGAATATTACACAGTTAAAAAAAAAAAAAAAAAAAAAGGACTCTGGGGATTTCAAAGCCAAGAAATAAAAATAAGGAAGAAAAAGAGAAGAGGGCTTTTCCAAAGGACCGGTGAAGGAAGAGGACTTCTTTAAAGCCAGTTCAGTTCAATCGTTTGGTCGTGTCCAGCTGTTTGAGACCCCATGGACTGCAGCACGCCAGGCCTCCCTGTCCATCACCAACTCCCAGAGCTTACTCAAACTCATGTCCATTGAGTCGGTGATGCCATCCAGCCATCTCATCCTCTGTCATCCCCTTCTCCTCCCACCTTCAATCTTTCCCAGCATCAGGGTCTTTTCTAATGAGTCAGTTCTTCGCATCAGGTGACCAAAGTACTGGAGTTTCAGCTTCAGCATCAGTCCCTCCAATGAACACTCAGGATTGATCTCCTTTAGGATGGACTGATTGGATCTCCTTGCAGTCCAAGGGACTCTCAAGAGTCTTCTCCAACACCACAATCCAAAATCATCAATTCTTTGGTGCTCAGCTTTCTTTATAGTCCAACTCTCACATCCATACACGACCACTAGAAAAACCATGGCATTGACTAGACGGACCTTTGTTGGCAAAGTAACGTCTCTGCTTTTTAATCTGTTTGTGTTGGTCATAACTTTTCTTCCAAGGAGCAAGTGTCTTTTAACTTCATGGCTGCAGTCACCATCTGCAGTGATTTTGGAGCCCCCAAAAATAAAATCTGTCACTGTTTTCACTGTTTCTTTAAAGCCAGGAGGCAGATAAACGGCTGAAGTGACTCTGCAGCCCAGCCCTTGGGTTTCACCAAGGAGAAGCCAACAATACAGAAGGTGTCTTTACAACTTAGAAGCTCTCAGGCCATCAATCTCTAATGCAATCTGTAAGATCCTGGTAACTCTAAAAAAGCTAACATCTGAAGATGGGATACCAAGGCAGGGAAAAAATTAAAACTGGTACTTTTGCTGTTGTGTTCTTATTGGGAAATATGTCCACAAACAAGAGTATATATGCCATTTGAAGAAAAAGTTTAAAAATACCTGTGTTCCCATCTCCCAGATGAAGTTTTCCTTTACTCCTTTTCTCTCCAACTCCTGGAGCAGCCCCAAACCACTACAGGAGATTTGTCTGGGGGCCGTCTCAGGTGTGGCATAACTTCTTTAAATTGTAGAACTGCCCTGGGCAAATGATCTCCAACATCATTCCCAGCTGTTTCCTTAGGTTTAAGTTTTTCAGATAGATTAAGATAAAGACATTCTTTCTACAACAAAAGAGTTTTAAAGGAATGAGTTAGCACACTGCTTTAAATCTGGTCAGTCAAAATGTAAATATTACCAGCTAATTTCCTATTTTGAATGAGGAAAAGGATTTGAAAGTCCTGGCTCTCAAAATTCACAGGAGGGAAGAAAGTTGGAGGCTCACAATAAAACTCCACATACCTTACCAGTTTCTCCTGGGCTTTAATGATTTGCCTTCATCCATATATAAAGAGAGGTTATGACCAGAGATACCTCCTAGCCTATGTACATTTGCTCACCTGAATGCTCTAGGGTGCCCATGTTTCTCCTCTCATGTGGTGATAAACACCGTGGCAAGGTATTGCCTTGGCAACTGAATAAATATGCTGTCACTGTCCCACACTACCTTCTAAGTAGCTGTCCAGTTGCATTGCTAACTTTATACAAGTCACTAGCACTACCTGAATCCAATCAATCCAATCCAAATCCACAGGGTGCTTCTTATAGGACACTATGTCTTGGGTTTTTGTTTCTTGTTTTTTTCCTGATTTCTCCCTTACAGTTAAATGCATGGTATAGCCATACTTTGTCATGTCCGACTCTTTGTAATCCCATGGACTGTAGCCCAGCAGGCTCCTCTGTTCATGAAATTCTCCAGGCAAGAATGGAGTGGGTTGCCACTTCCTTCTCCAGGGAATCTCCCCAACCCAGGGATTGAACCCAGCTCTCCCGAAGTGCAGGCAGACTCTTTACCCACTGAGCCACCAGGGACTGCCACAACTGCCATGCTTCCCTGATGATTCACAGGCCCCATGGCACGAATGACCTCAGGACAGGGATGAGGCTTCCCTTGCATAGCCATATTTCTCTACGGAAAATTTAAACCTGCATGTTCCAATCCTCCTCTCCTCTCTGGAAAATAATTCTACTGCAGCCCCAACCTCTTCCCGAGTCCTATTACAAAAAGGTTACTATGAGTGGGAGGACCTCTTCAGCAGAACACTGAGGTTTTATGCTTATCTTTTCACTCCCTTTAACACAATGCTGACTTGACTCAGAATCAGATTCTCTCCTGCCAGATAAAAGGGCAATACCTTTAAAAGAAACAGACTAGACAAAGGTCAGTGCAGGCCACTGATTAACAGGTATTTTTTAATTGATATGCCCACACTAGTCAGCCATATAGAGTTCAAACATTATGTATTATAAATGGTGAGCACTGGGAAAGAACGTCAGATATCATCTGAGGAAATAGAACCGCGCAGTTGCTAAGAGACAGGACCAAGACCATCCAGTAAGACAATGGCTGACCAAGGATTACAACTATGTTTTTCAAACTGTGCTGCATTTCTTCAAGGTCCCCATCTATAACAGAGTAGAGTCAGGACAAAGATTGATATTTTATAACTAAAAGAAAAAGAAATCTCCCTGAGAAGCAGCAACGTCCTAACAAGCAATCCCTACCAGAACCTGAAGGTCCTGCTTTGGAGTTCTGCCTAAGGAGAAAATTCTCATCGTAACTCTTCAAACCCAAAATGTCTCAGAGCATACAACCAGTTCTCAGAGAAGCTACTAAGTTTAAAATGAAAATGGAGCTCTTAAGTCTTCCAACAGGGAAATTCAAAACGGCTGGTTTCCTGGCAAGCATGTGCTCCTCCTTCTATTGTGCAAAACAATCCGGTCACTGGAGTTTCCACAAGTGGCATATTAACTCTTCCAAGATACCTGAGCATCACTTACAAAATTATCTTTTCGAAGATGCTACGTGGGCCCTCAGTTCTTTGGAAAAGGTAATTAGCCCCCACAGGTGGCCAGTTTACTCCAAGTGAGCAAGGAGTTCACCATAGAATTGAGCATGGTCTCTTCTGGTGAGAATGAATTTATTATTTTGCTTGTTATCAGGAGTAATTTGTTTGTTTTTCACCTTAATGGAAGCCCTTTAATACATGATATTTTAAAAGTGGTAACTACTCCCTGATATATGACAGACAAATACCCAGTGCAATAAGCTGGGAGGTTTAACACCAACATATTTGAAATTCAACTTAATAAACATCTACTGAATACCTACTGTGTGCCAGAGTCTATGTTAGATATTGGGGAATTATACTGCTACAATTTATCCAACTGGGTAGTATCAGTGCTATTGATAACACTATATCAGATTATGAATGGCTATTAACATAAGTGGCTTCCCTGGTGGTCCAGAGGTTAAAGCGTCTGCCTGCAATGTGGGAGACCTGGGTTCGATCCCTGGGTCGGGAAGATCCCCTGGAGAAGGAAATGGCAACCCACTCCAGTATTCTTGCCTGGAGAATCCCATGGACAGAGGAGCTTGGTGGGCTACAGTCCACGGGTGGCAAAGAGTTGGACACGACTGAGCGACTTCACTTTCACTATTAACATGAGTATGGCAGATGGCCCACCATGGCTTGTCCTGGTCCTTAGAGGCCTGAATCTGATCAGTGGCTTCAAATTTAAGAGGACAGGTAAAGAATTTAGTAACGATATAGGAAACCAAACACAGTTTACTGATGTGAAATGAGACCTACAAGGAGAGGTCAAAAGAACTCTACTAAGTGGAGAAGAAAATCTCAAGGAAGGCACTGCCATCCTCTGCGGCCCAGTCCCTTCAGGCAGCCTTGCCCAGGAATTTACTCTGCAAGGAGTTCCTGCTTCTCTGAATTTCCATTTCATTTAAAATAAGGATCAGGTACTGAGCACTTGATCAAATCATTAAAAACTGCCTTATACAGTTTTCTTTTTAAAATATATTTGTCTTGTCCCCTTAATCACATGGTAGGTTTCTCAAGAGCTTGGATTCATCAATTTCTCTAGCATCCTCCCACCTCCATGCCTTGTCAATACGTACACACAAAAAAACAGTTGACTTCCAATTATGAAAAACATGTTAAGTAAGAGAACTAGAGGTGTTTATAACAGGGAAAATAAGATTGTGGCAGAGATATTCTACTCACTGACAATCCATGTACTCCCCTATATTTGCCAGCCCTCTTGCGATTAGGGAAAGCCACCTAACTAGCTCTTGCTTATTGTATCTTGAACAGAAGTTTGGCCCAAAGCATGAGAGTCAATTCACACCTTCAAGTTCTTTCTTTTCCTTCAAGATGAAGGAAACCCCATAATGAAGTAGTTGAGCCACAAAATGAAAACAGCTTGGATCACTGAGTCGCACATGGAGGAACGGGGTCCACAAGAATCACCTCACTTACATGGAGTTTGTATGAGCAGGAGCAAACCGCACTTATGTTCAGCCAGAGAGGTTTCTCTGGTTCCACAGCATAGCCCGGTGGTTATACTGACTGATAAAAGTATTAATAAAAGACTAAAAAGAAAAATAATTTCAGTACTAAGTGGTGTAATACAAAGTCCCCAATGAGGAAAGACTATAGAAGAAAGAGCATGAGGCAGACTAAGCTCAATCTTACAGAAAAACACAAATGAACTTCTTGGCCAAGCCAACACTTACTGGAAGTTGGGCCATTAATAGAGGTTTTGTGTTTAACCAGAATCTGGCAGTCCACTTGGTGAGAAGTGAAAAACAGACAACTGTGGTCAAGAAATTTGAACGTGACTTCAAAGAGCCCTTTAAATGCTAAGATTTTATAATTCTATGATTGACAGAGGGTTAGTAATATGTGGAGAACAGAAGGGTGAGAAATAGCTTATATTGAGTTGTGACTACTTAATATTACATAAAAGCAACGTCAAAAGATATCCCATAAAATCTTGCAGGGACAGATAAGAAACATACTGGAAGCACCAAGGGAGTTAAGGATCCTCTCCCTTGTGGACAAACCATCCCTTTCTTCACATATAATGCACCACCGCCAAGTGTTCCCAGAGCTAGTTCCCAAGTTTCCTGCGACCTCAGCCCAGAGATGTCACAAGGGGACAGTTTCATTGATAAAGATTGCTCATACAATAAAGAGCCTTCTCAGTGGCACACTAGAACTATTATGAAAGAATTAACCTCTAAAGAGAGGATAAAGTTTAACAGGAAATGAGTGTTCCTAGATTCTTTAAACCATGTTTAATTTTATCACACTTACCTATCAGTCTCAATTTCTTTGTAAAATAGAGAATATCTAATTCATAAAGATGCCATGATGATTTAAATGAGATAATGCCCTCTAGCAGCTGAAAAACAGGGTACAAATGTAGGCTACTGGAGGAAAAGTAATAGATACCCTCAGAAAATGTTATTTCTGAAATCAGTATTGCAGTACCTAGTAGCAGACTAAGCAGGTGATTACTAATAAAGGGCAGCAAAAAAGAGACCAACTCAACTTCATTGAGCTCACTGAGAATTCAGAAATTAGAAAATCTAGAAAGAATTTAATTTCAGTATACCTATGTTTTGTGTTTTACAATTTAGTATTTCTAATTTCATAAGAATCACATATCTTTTCAGTGCTAAGGGCTCCTAGGAGTTCTTAAACTGACCTTGATTGGGTTCGTCTGAAATAGGATCAATAAGGATTGTGAGTAAAAAGCATGTAAAGTCCTGTGACATTTAAATAAAAGACATAAAGAATATATAGTATATGTGTCTTATGAGTTAATTATATATTTCTTGGTACTTGCGAATTACTTCAACTCAGAACTGAGACGAATTGTGGCAGCAGGAACAACTGCAATAAGTATATCTATAATTCAAGGTGGCTTTAAAGATGGACACTAGGATGTATGGGATATCTGATCATGTGGATGGAAGATGCAGCTTAACTGCAGAAACTAACTGTGTCTGCCTAAAGACTGATTATGACATTGTCAAAAGCAAAAGAGGGCCCTCTGTGTAGCTCATGCCTGAAATTCCTTAAAAGCATGTTCCAGTAAGTTGTAAAATTCAGGCCTTGTTTTGATAGAGTATGCATGCGGAAAAGCATTGTTCTGTTTCTCTCTGTAATGACCACATGTAAACAGGCCATGGTTCCAGTACCAAATGCTCTGCACTGATGAGAGCTAGCAGAGAACCAGGCAGGGGGTGCCCCCCTTTGCTGCTGCTTTCATTTTTAAAATGAATCATAATTTCTGCACTGGATACGAAGATGGGTTTACAGCTATTAGCCATCATATTAATAATTTAGAAAATACATGCCCAATCACTTGTGTTCTTTCAATTCCCTACGAACACAGCTGCAACCCACATTAGAAGCGAGGGTGAATGGATATTTTTCAGATGAGATATTTGGGTTGAATTATTAGGGTAGCCTGTACTACAAAATTACTAATAAACATTGCTTCTGGCTCAATTTAGTCTGAACTCAGTGAACCTAGCCAATGGTGACAAATCAAAAACTCTGAAATGCCCGATGAATGAATCTAACTAATCAAGGAACCCTGTAGGAAGTAGATGCCAGGATTAATGAGCCAGTAGTTTCACCATGCCATGCTGTTATTTCTTCACATAAATGCCCTCAGATGAGATTATCTTTATGTCATGAAAAGGAGAAAAGGAAGGTTACATTCTTTCAACTGACAGGTTAACTACTGCCATTACTAGAAGACACATCTTTGTGGGTTAAGTTTTTTCTTTACCCTAAAAATTAATACGTGAAGTCCACAACACAAATTAAAAACATTTTCATTTTCAAGGTAAGCAGTCACTGATGACATCAAGCATAAATTGCCTCAAAGTGAGAACTTCCTCTACATTTTCCATTTACATCTACCTTGATTTACCCAAATTGCTCTGCATGTTATTTTCTATTCAGTATCTAACGTCATGTCTAGTAGGCTAAATTCCTACGTTCTGTTTCTCCCACCATCAACAAAAGGTAAACTAAGCGCACGATCATTACTATGCCATCACTTGCATGCCATGTATGATATTCAGTACCAATACTGAAAAATAAAGATACAAAATAAAAGTGCATATTCAAATAAATCAATCATATAGTTACATCATAATAGACTTTGACTTTTTCTAGCTAGCACATGGTGATGGTATTCAATGCCAAAAAAGACTACTAAGCAAAAAGTACAATTCATTAGAGGCAGGACATCTGACATGCTGTACTTATCTCCTTGTTCTCTGATATTACTCATCGTTATTGTCTCTATTCCCTTATGGAATATAATTAGTTATTTTTAAAACTTTAACAGTTTTGAGTCAGAATTGCTGATAAGGAGTAAAAAAGTAATATGAAGCATGACACTGTTGTTAGGTTTTTTTTCCTCCCTCAAAATGCAGAAATCTCTCAGGCTTGTGATTGAGATTCTTATTATCTGCTTTTTATCACTGCTAAACTGTCAACCTTCACAATTTAGACCAGGTTGCCTTCCCTTATGCTAATGGCATCTATGACATTAGAATGTTCAGAATTCTTAATACAAAAATCTATTGCCATAGAAACAAATATTATTCCAGAGTCAGGTAAAGTGAAAAACTCTGCACACTTTCATTATAATATTGATAAATAACCATTACATTATGAAATATAAGTATCTTTGAAAGCATCTATCACTTCAGTTGATTTGCAACTTCTTATCAGTGTTCTGAGTTGCCCCAGTTTTTTTTTCAAATGAAACTCCCATTTCCCTTGCCTTTCAGAAATACAATTTTTAAAGATTCCACTTAGCATCCTTTATTGCATTCCTACATCATAAAGTTATGCTTTATAGCAGCATAAAAAAGCTGTAAAATTAGCATCCTTGTAAACAACCTTCCACGCTCAGTGGTGAAACAATGTGTGATTTGTACTGATCTCTTAAATGTGACTTGAGATTACAGTATCCACAAATTCAACTTAAAAAAAAAAAAGCACTAAGCCAACGGAGAATATGACAAAATGCAAAAACAAGGAAAAGTATTTTTCATCTACAGCTATTTTAGAAATCTGGTTATCACACTGCTAAATTAAAATCTAAGATGAGTTCTAAAACAAAAACTGTTCCATTTTTATATGAAATCCCACATGAGCCTGTTTTTACCTTCTTTAATATTTTAACATTATATTAAATACCCTTTAGAAATACCCTCTAACATTATATACCCTTTAGAAAATGTAGAACTGAAATATTGTGTGAACCCCTTTAATTAAAATTCCTAAGATAACATGAACCAATGATTTTTCATTATCATAGAAAACCATGCCTTTTGTCCTCACCTTCCAGGAGATCCCACTGTGTTCTCTTAGTTGAGTAACAAATTACAACAGTGCCCTAAGCTCACACCTAGCCCAACGGTTTGAAATTGTGTTCTAGGACAAGGGTGTTTTCAGGGTTTCCATTCTGCGGCAACTAAATGAGAAATCTTCCCATGGGAAAGGGTGCATTTTAATGCCTATAATGACCGTTAAATTTCAAACCACAAGATTGATTTGGGTTAGTCTTCCAAAGGAAGCCTGCGATACCGATTTGCCTTCAAGTTTTAAAAAACCCCGAAACCTTCCGCCTCATTCTGCCGCAAACAAACTGCAGCAATTTTTCACTACCAGTTAGTGTGGGGACGTGCGCTGAACACGTGGCTGAATTTGAGGTTAGCTCGACCCAAGCATGGATCCTCAGAAAACTAGAGCAAACCCAGAGTGAACCAGGAAGGCCTGAGAGGCCCTGATCCGCAGCCAGGGCGCCCCGGACACCCTTCTCCCGACGACGTGCCCCGGCCTGGAGCCCCAGGTGTCCGCGGCCTCGCCTGGACCCCCGACACGGAGGGGCCGGCCGCCTCCTTCGGACGGCCTCGGGGCCTAGGCCCCAGGGGAGGGCCCACCGGGTACCTGCGGGCAGACGCCGGAAGGCAGAGCTCCGGGGCTCTCCACGCTTCCGTCACCGTGGTCCTTCCAGACGCAGCCCGACGACGAGGGCTCCCGTCCGCCGCTTTGTCCGGTAGAGACCGCTCACGCGAGGAGCTTATCGACTCCCGGGCCCTGCGTGAGGTGCGGGCAGCTGCGCCCGGAGGCCCACCTCGGCTCGGAGGCAGGGGTCGACCGGAAGCCTCGCGAGGCCTCGAGCTCGCGTGCGGGCCGCCGCGCGGCTTCTCACTTCCGGCCTGCGTGCCCGGGGACTGCAGGCTAGGCCTGCCGGCGGGCACGCTGTATCCGTGCGTCCTGCCTAGGGTGCGGCGCGACCTAGGATCCGAACCCAGGCCCACCGAAGGGCAGACGAGTCTCAGACGCGGGGACCCAGCCAACTGGGCGCCAACTGAGAGCCTCTGGAAAGTTCTCTTCCCTTCCCCCCCACGAGACCCTTCTGTCATTCAGACTCACACCAAAACCCATCATTCTCCGTACCACATACCGAAAATGATTTTATTTTATCCATTTACATTTAACTTGATATAAACTTGTGCGGAAAAGTCAAATAATATGCTTTATGTTAGCTCAAACATTTATTAAGAAAACCAAATTCCATAAATAAGCACAGACAATAAGTTAAAACATATCACAAATTGACCAGTATGTAACAAGAATGCTTTATCTACACAAAACATCCTATTTCACATGTTTGTTCATTCTTCGAAAGCGCTTCTGTTCTCTGGGTTTGGATTTGACCAGCACATGCAGAAAGAGCTGATTGCGTTTCTCTGTACAAAGTTGCAGGGTTGTAGATGCCTGAGTGCGCCCTTCGGCAGCCGGCAGGGGCCAGGGCAGGGGCCGAGGGGCGCGAGGAACGACAGGACGACCACAAAACAACCAAGGGCACAGAGCAGCGCCAGGAGAGAGAAACGGAAAGAGGAAGCAAACCAACCCCAGTCCCGAAGGATCCAGAAAAAAAGATGCGGCTTTTGCTTTTACAAAAGGAACATGTTCTTACGTGTTTCTTTTATTCTTTCTCATAAAGACATTTATCAAAATGGGTAAGATCACCTCTTCATCACATGACTGCTTTAGTCTACTCCAGCCACCCAATCCACGGACGTGTTCCTCCTGAGAAGCCTTCCCTCAAAACCCTCACAGAGTTGTACTTAATCAAAGTGAGATGAAACAAAACGTTCTCTTGCAAGCCCATACACGGCTGCAGGTATGTGGCTGGATGGACAAGGCAAGGAACGGACAGCGGGAGAAAAAAGAAAGGAGTTCGGTGCAAGAATACAGGGATGAATCAAACTGTAATCAGTTAGGCCCTCAGATGAGGCGGTGGGTAGTAGATGCTTGTCCTCCTTTTAGACAAAAGTCCTAACATTGTGCGGTCCCTTGAACACGTCCGCGTGTGACCTAGGGGCTGTGTGAGTGTGCGCGCGCGTGTAGTGTCTGAAGGTGAGCGAGAGTGCGGGGGAGGGGGGTGTGTTTCTGCCCACAAACCAGTCCATTGGTGTCTGATTTCAGATCCTGAGTCTACTCTC
>SJXQ01012708.1:0-10241 GCA_006408695.1 Aepyceros melampus | reverse complement strand
GGGGCCGAGGGGCCGTCCACGGAACCTGTGGGCACAGGTGGACGTGACTCCGACGCCACGAGAGCAGCACACGGGCAGGTGTGTGCGGGGCAGCGGAGCATCGCCGCGGGCGCGTCTGCACGCGGCAAAGGCTGGGCCTTCCCTGGCGTGGAGTCCTGACGAGCCAGGGCCCTGGGGGGTCTCAGTCCGTCCGAGTCATGGTCCAAACCTTATTAAAGTACTGAAAAAGCAACAACTCTGTTTTGAGCACCTCGGAGAGGGAAAAGAAAAAGTCTTGAATAAGTTATTCCAAAGATTTCTTAAATGGGTAGCTCTAAGCTGGATCCAGGGTATTAGCTTTAGGACAGCCTGTGCGTTCCTTCTTTGCATCAAGGTGTGTACACATGCTTGTTCCTGGTGTCCAGATGTGGTGATACCTCAGTATTTATATTTCTAATTAGGTTATTAACCTTCTCCTTAGTCTTATCATTTGGAACTATTCTCAGTTGGACAAGGAAATACACTATCCACACAAAATGACTGATGCGGTTGCTGAGCAATATTTGCCCAGCTCCTACTGCGTGCTGGGCATGGTCAGTGATGGGTCCTGGGGAGTGAGAGGTGAACAGAGGTCAGATCCCTGGCCCGGTGAAGCTGACAGTCCAGCATGCCCTGCTCTGAGTTTTTCAGCCCTGGTGGACTGGCCGTCAGGCCTTTACGCTCTTAGTGAGAGGCAGAGGAAAACCTGAGAAACAGCTGTTTTAATACGCTCTGACCCTCCCACCTTCCCAATCTATGTTCTTTTTCCACCGGATCCTGAGGAAGAAAGTAATTTTAGGTGTTAAGAGTTAATGTCATACCTTTTATAGAATGTTCCCATTTTAAAAGAGGAATGCAAGGTGAGGCAAATTGCCTAGATAAATGACATCCATGTCTGTCTGGTGGTAGTGGGAGGCTTGAAAGAGGAGAATTAGGGGATAAATCACTGCTGTCCAAAATGACTGCGCTCCTAATCAGCCTGGCTTGCTCTGATGGTAACTCCTTATTTAAAATAATTTTTTCTTAGGGGGGTCACAGATCCCTTTGAGAATCTGATGAAAGCTATACACCTCCTCTCACTAAAATGCATATATATTTGCAAACAACTTGGGGAGGTGTGCAGGCTTCCCAGAGCCCCAGCTTGTGAAAGAGTGGTATATATGCAGGTGAATCTTTAACATTTGTGATTATGAGGAGAAATAATACAAATATCCAGAGGAGTTCTATCAATCAATCTGAATCTAGGGAGGAGCTGAGTCAAGAATCAAAAATGAATTGCCAAACCAGTAAGTTTCAGGGAAAAAAACTGGTTAGTGGATGCACGCAGTCTGACAGATTTATAATAAATTCACATCTTCCATCTGACCCAAATATAGGTTGATATTAATCCAAACCTATATACAGTGTTTTCATGTGGTAGAGAATTGTTGGGAAAACTACCTTGTTGGTGGCGACTCTTGTCCCCAGATGCAGGCCCTGGCATCTGGCACTCTGGCTGGGGAGGGCAGCAGCCTCACACAATGGTGGGTCATAAATCCGCAGACCTCGTCCTGGGTTGTGATACAAATGAGTGTATTAAAATTCACACACTGGGACCCCAGGGAGTGAAGGGTGATTAAAAGTCTGTTGTAAGCCCACTAAAGCCCCAAAATCCAGAGCTTAAGTTAATTCTCTTATTCACTCCCCAAAGGCATTTTACACATTAGAGCCTGAAGCCAAGCAGCAGGACTGCCTTCCCTGCCCTCCCACACTTCCCCAACATGTTAACATATGGAACCAGGGAGCCTTTCCTGGGTGGAAGGTAACGCTTTCCTGGCTCTTTAGAAGAAGGGTTTATTCTCCACCTCTCCCTTACTTTTCAAGAGGTCCCCAAGTTACCCATCAGAAGGGCTATTGACTTTTCTGTATATACTTTTCATAATCTCCTTTTCACTCTCATGAAGCAACTGCATTAGGGAAAGGACGATGTATTAGGTAGGATACATATTAGGCTGCTGTACCAGCCACCCCAAATTGGAGTAGCTTAACAAGATGGAATTTTATTTCTCTCTCACATTCCAAGGTGGGTACAGAGCTCCAAACGATTGAGAACTCACGCTTCTTTATTGTTGCCCTGCCTTCCTCAACATTTGGCTTCCATCTCATGGTCTAAGACAGCTGCTCCACCTCCTGCCACCACCTCTGTATTTCAGACAGCTGGAAAGGGAGATGAAGAGGCAGCTCAGGGTATGGCTCAGAGATCCACCTGTCCCTTCTCACAGTGCATTGACCAAAGTCTATCTCAATAGAGAATGAGAACTGTAGTCTTTACCTGAAGTAGTTAAAACATTAAAAAAAAAAAAAAGGAGGTTTTTATGAGTTTCCTGCTCTGGGAAGCACATAATTGCTATCTTCGACATGGCCTTCACTTATGACTTGATCCTCATCCTCACTTTTTTTCTGAATTTGCACTGAAAGGTTGGTGTGTGTTTTGAGGGGGAGGAGAGAAGGGAAGTAGAAGCAGAGTCCAGTTAGGAGCCTAATACAATAACCCAAGGGAGAAACGATGGTTACTTGCATCAGAATGAGAGCAGCAGGCAAAGTGATAAGTGATTGGAAACTGAAAATTTTCCTTAGGAAGAGCCTAGGATTTGCTTCTAGTATGGGGTATGAGAGAGGAGTCACACTAATCCTATTCATTTATTGGCTGTTGATTCACTCACTCATTTACCAAATTGTTACTGGGTACCAGCTGTAAGCCAAGCACTGGGCTGGGCTCTATGGACATACAATGGGGTGTAGTCATGCCTTTACAGCTGGCCAAAAATGATAGCCAGCAGAGGAATAAATACAAGCATGAGGTGTATAATAAAGAACAAGTACCAGAGGCTACGAGATACTAACACAGAGGAAAGCAACCTGCTCTAGGAGCCTGGGAAGTATTGTCTAAGCTGAGACAAGAAGGGTAGATAGGCACTGGCCAGGAATTTGAGGGTGGGATGGGGCAGAAGATGAAGAGTGTTCCTATAAAGGAATATTCTCCAAGTCTTAACTCCTTCCATGGCCTCAGTTATCTACCTGACATAGTATATGAAACCCTGGGCGGTGCTGTCTGGAAACTTGAACTTAGTTCGTTCTGTTTCTTAAAGAGAAACTCCTTTTTGAAGTTCAATTCTACTTAATTCAACAAACATTTGTAGATCCTGGGCCAGATTTCCAGTCCACAGACAAAAGCCTCTGGTACCATTTTACTGAAAGAAGATAATACAAGGGAAGTCACTGAATTTTAGGAAATGCAGAGGCATTCTCCATGAGGTCAGACTAAAACTCAAAGAATGTCGACTAGAAAAACATGTGCTGAGCAGGGATGTGATCAAAGTCTATGTGATTCAGAAAAAATTACAGGAGAACAAACATGGATTAGGAGACCACCCATAGTCTTCAAGGCAAATGAAAGGAAGTGCTTTATACAGGGGAAATGAAATTTACAAGATTTGTTACCTCCAAGAGGGAGTGAAAGTACTGCCTTTGTTGGGGTGAGGCTTCAGCGACTACAAAAGAGACAAACAACAACAATAAAACCAACAGTGGCTTAAATAAGATAGAAGCTCTTTCTCGCTTAACAGTCCAGATGTAAGAAAGCCAAGACTGCCCTCTTCGGCCTATGGTGTCAGGGACCCAGTCCCTTCTGTCTTGTTCTGCCTGCTAGGGTGTCCCCTTGTCCATGTTGCTCAGGATGGCTAACCACCATGTCGCACTCCAGCCAACAGGAAGGGAGGAGGAGGAAGAGGAGAGGAACTTTCTTCCTTTAGAAGAACAAGTTATGCAGATTACTTCTACTCAATCCCATTGACTAGAACGTGGGTCAAATGATCAGACCGTGCTTCACGGAAGCGTGAGAAACAGTGCCTTTATACTGGCCGCTTGCGGTGCAGGGAACACTGGGGTTCTGAGCAGGTGCTGAGAGCCTCTACTAGTCTTGTACTAAAAGGGTTTCTTCGCACTTTCCAACGTTAGTGCTGGAAAGAGTACTTTCAGGAGTGTGTGTGGTGGTAGGGGTTTTGGAGGGACTTCTTCGGGGTCTTCTGCTTAGTTCCTGCCCCCCATTCAGGTGGTGCTGCCCTCTTAAATATTCTGCCTCAAGCAAAGACGGACAAGCTTTCTGTGGGTTCCCTTACCCAAGACTGAATAGAGCTTTCAAAGAGCTGGCTAAAGGTGTCAAGAGAACAAAGAAGAAATAAACAGAAAATACAAGAAATCTGTAAACTTCCTGCTTAAGTAGTCCAAGATATCTATGAACTCTTTCTCACTCATTCCTCACTTCCTGGTTTGCAGCTTAATTCTGCATGAAGGATCCTTTCTTAACCATTAGCCATTCAGGAACTATCTATAGTATCAGTCATACTTGGCCAAGCAGGTATCCCCTGCCTTGGACCTTGGCTTTGCATGGTTCCTTTGGACCCTGTCCAGCCGCTGCCGATCCGGAGCCTGCTCTCTGCCCTCTGGACCACCTGGTGCTCCAGAATTCCTTGCCCAGCAGTCCCGCTCTTGATTCCAGGTCTTGTATGGGCCTCTTCCTGTACTGGCCCGATTGGCCATTCTGCAATATTTAGACACATAGCACTCACTCACCTGTGCCGCTCAGATCCTGCACATGTTAGAGGTGAGCCTGTCTTGCCTCCTACGCTGTCATCTGTAAAGACACACTGTACAAGATTCCTTCCCTGCAGCTCATACTTGTAATTTGAAACCTCTGACCAGTTAGATTGAGAAGGCTAACTCTCACCCCTCAGAGGAAAGGCTGCTACCCAGAGACACACATATAAGCATCCTTGTTCCTACCTCAGGACCATTGTACTTTGCTTGTTCCTCCTTCCTAAAACACACTTGCCTGGACCTTCACCTAGTCTGGTCTTTCTCTTCATGCAAATCTCTGCTCAAATGTTACCCCCATAGAGAGGTCTTCCCTGAATTCCCTTCCCAAATTCCCTTTCCCCTGAAAAACTCCCCCAAAGAGTCAAAATATCATTTATTATCCTTCATCCCTTACCTTGCTTTATTTTTTTCAGCAGAGCATTTATCACTACCTGAAACAGTGCTACATGCTTATTTGTTAATGTCTCTCTCCCGAATAGAATTCCAGCTCCATGGGGGCTGAATCTTGGTCCTCTTCCCTCAGGATCGTTAGAGCCCTGTACAGTGCCTACTATATAATAATGTTAAAAAAAAAAAAGTTGGATTAATGAATGAAAAGAAGAATGAATGAATGGTCTAGATGGTCAACAGCGGTTGAGAATCGGATTTCCCAAATCAAATTACCCTTATGAAGCGATCTGTATTACCAAGGAGAGCTCATTCCTCTGAGAATGCAGGCCCCCCACTCAGAGTGGGGTTCACCTGGCCAGCTCTGTGTAGCACAGTGCAGAACAAGACTGGCAGTGAGGTGTCAGGGCAGCCCCGAGGCCCCCACTGCAAATGAAGTCAGCCTCCCCCTCTCCAGCTCTACGCTCAGGTTTCAGCCCTGGAAAGTTGCCCAGGGCAGGGACTGCCATTCACCGGTGGAGAGGGACTCAGTGTTTGGACAGGGGACTGGAAAATACAGGAACCATCAGAACCACAAGCACTCATGGGGATCAGTGGCTAACATTTCTGTCTTTAAAGACGAGAAATTGAGGCCAAGAGGAGTCAAGGTCTCACAGTGATTAGTGTGACAGTTATCGCTACATAACTTTTTTTTTTTTTGGCTGTGCTGTGTAGCTTCTGAGATCTTAATTCCTCAACGAGGGATCAAACCAGGCCCCGTGCAATGGAAGCAAGGAATTCTAACCAATGGACTGCCAGGGAATTCCCCCTCATTTGCACTTTTAATTCCTACCCATTTGTTCTTACCGAGAAAGAAATCTCCCACATTCTTGCGGAGGTTGTATTACTGACCACGGTGATTCTGGAAACAGGATTGGGCCCTGGGGTTCTAATACAGGATGGAGGTTTGAGAGTGTCTGCAAGAGGTAACCTTCTCACCAGGCCCAGTGCCAGCAGAATCTAAAGTAGCTGGGGACAGGTCTGTGAGCACCCAGGCAGCACCTGGTTTCCTCGGGAGGGTGCCCTAAACCTCCTTGGCAAGAAGCTGCTGCTTTCTGCGGGGCAGGGACATGCCCTGAGGGTGCCCTGGGAGCCTCTCCCAGTTTCGTTTTCAATTTGGGCCCTGGAGTGAAAGAGGTAAATGGAGAATGTTGACCAGCTCATCAGCATGCCATTACGTTGCTCTGTTCTCCCCTTCTGAAACGCGCTGCAGTGCTCGAGAGACGGAGGCCGCCCCACACAGCGCTGTGCCTGATGCTCAGGCCACGTCCCATCACCACGTGGACAGCTCGATGCTGGAAAATCTTGATTTCAGTAGTTCTTTCTCCCCTACTCATGGCCACCAAACTTTTCACCTTCTCAGGAAGGGAGGGTGCAAAATGGAGTAACCTGGGCTAAGAAAAGTTCCCATGAAGGGGTTCTGGAACACCAGCTGATCTGGGCTTTCAAGGAATGGCAAGATCTTTGTCTTCCTGGGGCAAAAAGTTGTTGATTTCAAGAAAAGAATAGGGAGCCAACTTTAGAAGGAAAGACAGGAGGTGGAATAATGCAGTAACCAGCACCAACTATATTTAGGTCACATCTTGGCAGAAAACCGTGTCTGCCTCTTTTGTTTCCAGAATTCTGAAGCCAGGTCTCATTAAATCACTGATTTTCAGAGATAAACACCCACACTAAAACTCTTCTCCATCCTTGGTAGTAAGCATCATTGCCCACCTCCCTATTTCCCCTTGGTCTCTACACTCCACCCTCCTTGGCCTTGTGGAAATTTATAAAACAATTCTCCCTCTAGTTCGAGGCTTTCATACCTGCTGCTCCCTTTGCCCTGAAAGTCCTCCTCTATCCTTCACATAGCTGCTTCTCAGCTTTCAGATCTCAGTGTAAATCTCACCTCCGAGGCAAGGTCTTCTTTAACTCTCTGCATGCCTGTGTGCTCTGTCATGTCTGACTCTCTGCAGCCCTGTGGAGCGTAGCCCGCCAGGCTCCTCTGTTCATGGGATTCTCCAGGCAGGAATACTGGAGTGGGTTGCCGTGCCCTCCTCCAGGGGATCTTCCTGACCCAGGGATTGAACCTAGTCTCCTGTGGCCCCTGCATTGGCAGGTGATTCTTTACCACTAAGCCACCTGGGAAGCCCTCCTTTACCCTCTAAACTGGCCCTGTTCTAGGGGAGGGATGGAACAGGAGGCTGGGATTAATAGATACAAGCTTCTAGATATAGAATGGATAAACCAAGGTCCTGCTGTATAGCATAGGGCACTATATTCAATATCTTGGATAAACCATATGGAAAAGAATATAAAAAATGTGTGTGTGTATTATATATGTACATCTACACAGCAGAATTTAACACAACACTGTAAATCAACCCTACTTCAGTTGAAAAAACAAATAAAATAAATTGGGCCTCTCCTCCCTGTGGCCACCTCCCATCCCAGAGCCTGGTTGAGCCTTGCAGCCTCTCCCAGAGCCTCACTGTGTTATGAAGTACACTCTTATCTATCGTCTATGGCTCCCAGTGCACACTGTGCTCTGGAGGGTGGGCCGGGCTACTCCCCACCTAGAGGGGCGACGGAATACTGAGTATGTCCTCCTTCTTCTCAAAATCTCTAGCGATCACACACAATCAACTTCAAACCCCTGCCATGACTTACAAGGACTGTGTGCCAGGCCCCTGGCCCCTCTCACTTCACTCCAGACATACTGGCCCCCCTCTGCTCTAATGAATCCTAGGCATTCCCCTCAGGGCCTTTGCACTGGCTTTTTTCTGCCTGAAATGCATTTTTTTTCCTCCTAAATGGGTCTCAGAGCTCACTTCCTCACTTCACTCAGCTCTTACCCAATGTCCCCCCTGCAGCAAATCCTTCCCTGAAGAACCTGTCTCATCAGTCCTGCCTGCCCTGTGGTTTGTCCTCTAAACATTTTCTTTCAAATTTTCAATTGCAAGTACATTTATACTGCATTTTTGGAATTTTGAAAATTTTAATTTTGTGGGTAAATATATGGTTTAGAACTCTAAAATCAGAGAAAGGCAAACAGTTACAAGTCTCTGTTGCTCCTGTCCCAAAGCTACCCAGAGGAGCAAAAAGCAAAGGAAAAAAGGAAAGATATAAGCATCTGAATCCAAAAATTGCTAGTCTTTTATGTATGCTCCCTAATAGAGTTGAAGCATACACAAATATTTATGTCTCTATTTCAACATATTTATTCTTTTTAAACTTTTTAAAAAAACTCTCTATGTAGTGACTCACATGGTAAAGAATCTACCTGCAATGCAGGAGAGGCAGGTTCGATCCCTGGGGTGGGAAGATCCCCTGCAGGGAATGGCCCCCACTCCAGTATTCTTGCCTGGAGGATCCCACGGACAGAGGAGCCTGGTGGGCTACAGGCCAGGGGGTCACAGAGTCAGAAAGGACGAGCAACTAACACTTTCACATCTATTTATGGATGTAATTATCTATCACATATTTACTTTTTATACGCTTTTTAATGAACTGATAGCACACTTACACTATTTCACATCTTGGGTGTTTTTGTCTAAGAATATATTTAGATATGGCTTTGCATACGCATATATGAAGGGCCTCCTCACTCTTCTCTGCAGTGACGCAGTACTGCCTGCCATGGATGTGTCGTCATTTATTTAACGCGCCCCCTACTGTTACACCAAGGATGAGATGGCTGGATGGCATCACGGACTCGATGGACGTGAGTCTGAGTGAACTCCGGGAGATGGTGATGGACAGGGAGGCCTGGCGTGCTGCGATTCATGGGGTCGCAAAGAGTCGGACACGACTGAGCGAATGAACTGAACTGTTACACAGGTTGTTTCTAACCTTTTGCCATCAAGCATGGTGCCGCACCATTTCACACACATGCAAATGCATCTGTTGAATAAATTCCTAGAAGTAGAAGGAAGCTGGAGACAAAGTGTTTGTAGCAAACTGCCATCCAATTTATATTTCCACCAACAATCTCTGGCAATGCCTATTTTCTTACCTCCTGGGTAATCCAGTGCGTTATCAAACTCATGGACCTTTGCCAATCTGATGAAAAATAATATCTTAGTGTAGTTTCAGTATACATTTCTATTATTACATATGGCATGTTTTTCCCCTTATTTTAAGGCCCATCATATACACAGTCCTATTCGTTTCCAAGGCAAAGCATTCAATATCACGGTAATCCAAGTCTATGCCCCAACCAGTAACGCTGAAGAAGCTGAAGTTGAATGGTTCTATGAAGACCTACAAGACCTTTTAGAACTAACAAACACCCACAAAAGATGTCCTTTTCATTATAGGGGACTGGAATGCAAAAGTAGGAAGTCAAGAAACACCTGCAGTAACAGGCAAATTCAGCCTTGGAATGCGGAATGAAGCAGGGCAAAGACTAACAGAATTTTGCCAAGAAAATGCATTGGTCATGGCAAACACCCTCTTTGAACAACACAAGAGAATACTCTACACATGGACATCACCAGATGGTCAACACCGAAATCAGATTGATTATATTCTTTGCAGCCAAAGATGGAGAAGCTCTATACAGTCAACAAAAACAAGACCAGGAGCTGACTGTGGCTCAGATCATGAACTCCTTATTGCCAAATTCAGACTTAAATTGAAGAAAGTAGGGAAAACCGCTAGACCATTCAGGTATGACCTAAATCAAATCCCTTGTGATTATACAGTGGAAGTGAGAAATAGATTTAAGGGCCTAGATCTGATAGATAGAGTGCCTGATGAACTATGGAATGAGCTTCATGACATTGTACAGGAGACAGGGATCAAGACCATCCCCATTGAAAAGAAATGAAAAAAAAAGCAAAATGGCTGTCTGGGGAGGCCTTACAAATACCTGTGAAAAGAAGAGAAGCAAAAAGCAAAGGAGAAAGGGAAAGACACAAGCATCTGAATGCAGAGTTCCAAAGAATAGCAAGAAGAGATAAGAAAGCCTTCTTCAGCAATCAATGCAAAGAAATAGAGGAAAACAACAGAATGGGAAAGACTAGAGATCTCTTCAAGAAAATTAGAGATACCAAGGGAACATTTCATGCAAAGATGGGCTCGATAAAGGACAGAAATGGTCTGGACCTAACAGAAGCAGAAGATATTAAGAAGAGGTGGCAAGAATACACGGAAGAACTGTACAAAAAAGATCTTCA
>SJXQ01012707.1:3220-64762 GCA_006408695.1 Aepyceros melampus | reverse complement strand
TGAGAGTTGGACTGTGAAGAAATCTGAGCACCAAAGAATTGATGCTTTTGAACTGTGGTGTTGGAGAAGACTCTTGAGAGTCCCTTGGACTGCAAAGAGATCCAACCAGTCCATTCTGAAGGAGATCAACCCTGGGTGTTCTTTGGAAGGAATGATGCTAAAGCTGAAACTCCAGTACTTTGGGCACCTCATGTGAAGAGCTGACTCATTGGAAAAGACTCTGATGCTGGGAGGGATTGGGGGCAGGAGGAGGAGACGACAAAGGATGAGATGGCTGGATGGCATCACCAACTCAATGGATGTGAGTTTGAGTGAGCTCCGGGAGATGGTGATGGACAGGGAGGCCTGATGTGCTGTGATTCATGGGGTCGCAAAGAGTCAGACGCGACTGAATTGAACTAAACTGATGGTAGTTCTATTTTTAATTTTTTGAGAAACCTCCATACTCCATACTTTCAACAGTCTGTACACTTTACATTCTCACCAAGAGCATACAAAGATTCCCTTTTTCCACATCCTAACACTTGCTGTTTGGGTCTTCGTGATGACAGCCATTATGATAGGTGTGAGGCAAGATCACACTGTGGTTTTGATCTGCGTTTCCCTGATGATTAACATGCAACATTGAGTATCTCTTCCTATGACTGTTGGTCATCTCCGTGTCCTCTCTGGAGAAATGTCTATTCAGTTCTTCTGCCCATTTTTTTAATCAGGCTGTTTTTTTGATGGTAAGTTGTATGAGCTGTTTATATATTTTGGACATTAACCCCTTACTGGTCATGTTGTTGTTCAGTTACCAAATAGTGTCCAACTCTTTGTGACCCCATAGACTGCAGCACACCAGGATTCCTTGTGCAGCACCATCTTCCAGAGTTTCCCCAAGTTAATGTTCCTTGTGTCAGTGATGCCATTCAGGCATCTCATCCTCTGTCACCCTCTTCTCCTTCTGCCTTTAATCTTTCCCAGCATCAGTGTTTTCCAATGAGTCAGCTATTCACAAGTGGCCAAAGTGTTGGAACTTCAGCATCAGTCCAATGAGTGTTCAGGGTTGATTTGATTTCCTTTAAGATTGACTGGTTTGATCTCCCTCCTATCCAAGGGACTCTCAAGAGTCTTCTCCAACACCACAGTTCAAAAGCATCAATTCTTCAGTGCTCTACCTTCTTTATGGTCCAGCTCCCACAAATGTACATAATTACTGGAAAGACCATAGCCTTTACTATACAGACCTTTGTTGGCAAAGTGAGGTCTTTGCTTTGTAACACACTGTCTAGGTTTGTTATAGGTTTCTTGCCAAGAAGCAATCGTCTTCTAATTTTAAGGCTACAGTAACCATCTGCAGTGATTTTAGAGCCCAAGAAGAGGAAATCTGTCACTGCTTCCACCTTTCTCCCTTCTATTTGCCATGAAATGACAGGACCAGATTCCATGATTTTAGTTTTTCAATACTGAGTTTTAAGTCAGCTTTTTCACTCTCCTCCTTCACCTTCACAAGAGGTTCTTTAGTTCCTCTTTGCTGCCATTAGAGTGGTATCATCTGAATATCTGAGGCTGATGATGTTTCTCCCGGCTATCTTGATTCCAGCTTATAACTCACCCAACCCAGCATTTCTCATGATGTGCTCTGTATGTAAGATAAATAGATGGGTGACAATATATAGCCTTGTCGTACTCCTTTCTCAATCCTGTACCAGTCAGCTGTTCCACACAGGTTTCTAACTGTTGCTTCTTGACTGGCACACAGGTTTCTCAACATACAGGTGAGGTGTCTGGTATTCCCATCTCTTAAGAGCCTTCCACAGTTTTTTATGATCCACACAGTCAAATGCTTTAGCATAGTCAATAAAACAGAGGTAGATGTTTTTCTCGAATTCCCTTGATTTCTCTATGATCTACCAAATGTTGGCAATTTGATCTCTGGTTCCTCAGCCTTTTCTAAACCCAGCTTGGACATCTGGAAGTTCTCAGTTCACGTAATGCTGAAACCTAGCATGCAGGATTCTGAGTAAATCCTGCATGCTAAGCATACTGGGCATATCCTCTGCAAGTATTTCTCCCATTAAGTAGGTTGTGTCTTTTTGGCTGGTCAATGGTTTCCTTCGCTGTGTAAAAGCTTTTAAGCTTAATGAGGTCCTATGTGTTTATTTTTACTTTAGGAGACAGATCCAAAAAACACTGCTATGATTTATGTCAAACAGTGTTCTTCCTATGTTTTCTTCCATGAGTTTTACGGTTTCAGGTGTTACATTTAGGTTTTTAATTCATTTTGAGTTTTTGTGTATGGTGTTAACAGAATGTTCCAATTTCATTTCTTGTAAAACAGTAAGTAAAGCTTTATACCTCTTAGAATTAAAGATCTTAGCAGGAAACTAAAAGACTTGAGGTCACAAGTAGTATTTTTCAACTAACATGAAAAATGAACTAAATTACCTGATTTGGCTGGTCAATGGTTTCCTTCGCTGTGTAAAAGCTTTTAAGCTTAATGAGGTCCTATGTGTTTATTTTTACTTTAGGAGACAGATCCAAAAAACACTGCTATGATTTATGTCAAACAGTGTTCTTCCTATGTTTTCTTCCATGAGTTTTACGGTTTCAGGTGTTACATTTAGGTTTTTAATTCATTTTGAGTTTTTGTGTATGGTGTTAACAGAATGTTCCAATTTCATTTCTTGTAAAACAGTAAGTAAAGCTTTATACCTCTTAGAATTAAAGATCTTAGCAGGAAACTAAAAGACTTGAGGTCACAAGTAGTATTTTTCAACTAATATGAAAAATGAACTAAATTACCTGAGAAAAGATCAAATAAGCTTTTCCTACATAGGTCAAGCATAAAAATCCAAATCAGTTTGAAAGCTTAACTGAATGGACACAGAGAGACAGACAGAATGGTGAAGGCATAATCACCATCATTTTTACCACCATTTCAGAACACAAGGTAACGAGATTTCTGGGGAATTTTCATTTTGTGTATGTTCTCCCTTCTATATTTATCTGTTCTCTTCTTGCAATTTTTTTTTGTTGTTGTTGTTAAGATAATGCAGTTGTCCCTATTAAAAGAGTATATTTTCAGTCTTCACAAGTAGCTAGACATGGTCACATAACTAAGATCAGACCAATGATATACTGGCAGGAACATCCTGTGCGACTTCTCGAAAGTCTCCTTAGAAAGGAGGAGAACACCCTTCTTCACTTCTTTGTCCCTCATGTTGGCTAGGATATGAGTGTGATGACTAGAGCTTGATCAGCCATCCTGGATCATGAGGTAGAAGTCCTATGTTAAAGATGGTTCAGCCAGATGAGAGAAAAAAGAGCAGAATCCCTGAAAACACAGGGCTACCATGTAACACAGACTGCCTGCTTTTATATAAGAGAGAAATAAACTTCTATGTTTTTAAGACATTTTGGGTTTTCTGCCATTACAGCCAAACTGATTGCAACTAATGCAAAACCAAAATAAAAAACCTTAATACCAGAGCAAGAAGTCACTTCCCTCCATATTATCAATTAAAAGTTCCCTCCACTCAAAACAGAATCAAAACCTTGTGCACACTCTGACTGACGCACTCTCAAGTCAAGGATGGGAACACAATCAAGACACAGGACTTCTCAGTCAAAACATCCTGGAACTACAGTTCGTAAAACAAAACCTCCATGCTTGGCAAAGGACTAAGTAGGACTAAGCAGCCTAACTCCTTCAGAGACAAGCCTTCTTCTTAAACCCCAGGTCTGGAAACACAGACGAAAGTGGGCAGCAGGGAGCAGTCCCCACTCTAAGAGGGCAGAGCTGCAGGATAAATAATTTTGTTCAACAACATTTTACTGTAGTATATGTTAAATATTCAACTCTACAGATCTAAGTCTCAAATACTTACTATGCCTTTAAAACTATCATGCAGTTGATCTTCAGAAAAATATGGAACTGAAGAGGTTTGATGCTAAAGATGAGCGCTGACTTCAACATGGTTACGGTTTCTTCCAGTCTTTCCCCGCAGGCAACCACGGCTAGGTGCACTCTCTCAATGGGCTGCATTTTCACACCGTACCTGATAGGAAAGATAACCACATTTTCCAACAGTTTTAGTACAGGGTAACATGTTAACATGGTATTCTGACTGTGTTCAAAGACTTAGGTTTGAACAATAAGGTCCTACTGTATAGCAGAAGGAATTATATTCAATACCCTGCAATAAACCATAATGGAAAGAATATGAAAAAGAATATATGTATATAACAAAATCACTTTGTTGACTTCAATTTTTGGTTAGAGATTCTTTCTGTAAAATGTAAAAGGGGATTAGAAATTAAGTTGTTTAACATTAATAGTTGTATGTATATATTACTAAGTAGCAGGGACAGGTGATCAAACATTTTTCTTAATTTTACAGGCTAAAATTATTGCAGTTACGTTGCTTATTAGCACAGGACTCTGGAAATCTTTTGAGTATTCACATTTGTATGTGTCAGAGTGGACCCAGAACTGTTTTCTGAAGAAAATCTTGTTCATGGATATTCCCTCAACTGACGAGGATATCAGAAAAGAGAAAATATGCTAAATGAAAATAAATACAAACAACTGACCACATAAAACATGCATGCATGTGTGTGTGGTCAGTCATGTCTGACTCTGCAACCCCATGGACTACAGCTCGCCAGGCTCCTCTGTCCATGGGATTTCCCAAGCAAGAATACGGCAGTAGGTTACCATTTCCTCCTCCAGGGGATATTCCCAACACAGGGACTGAGCTCATGTCTTCTGCGTCTCTTGCCTTGGGCAGGTGGATTCTTTACCACTAAGCCAGGTAGGCCCAAATATTAAATTTATACATCTTAATGTTTTAACATTAAATATTTGGAATTATACTATTTTTTATCCTTTTTAATAATTATACCAATTATTTATATTAACATTATAAAAAATTAAGCCTGGAGCTTCCCTGGTGGCTCAGAGGTTAAAGCATCTGCCTGCAATGTGGGAGACCTGGGTTCGATCCCTGGGTCAGGAAGATCCCCTGAAGAAGGAAAAGGCAACCCACTCCAGTACTCTTGCCTGGAGAATCCCAAGGACGGAGGAGCCGGGTAGGCTGCAGTCCATGGGGTCGCAAAGAGTCGGACACGACTGAGCGAATTCATTTATATATATATATAGAAAACGTGCTCCAGGTTTTACTGTGGATCTGTCCATTCCTATTAACAAGCTTGTTTGTTAAGGGTCTAGAGACACTTAAGACAGCAGTTGAAACTGATGCTCTTCTGGTCTTACTGGGTTCCTGAGGCCTGAAAACAGGTTCGTTTCTCTTGTATACATAATTACTGGTAACTGTCAGCCTTCAGCACAGAATACTCACCTCTTAGAAAAAAAAAGGGGGGTGATTTCCTTCCCTAATCCCTCAAATGGGAGACTGAAATTCTTAACCTTGATACTCTACCCTTAATGGGCTGATTATTCTAAAGGTGAAGCTCTTTAAAAATAACAAAAACCACTTTTAAGAAAATGAAACTTCCCCCAGATAACTGACAAAGTTAAACCTTATTACACCACTTTGTTAAAGGTGGTAAATGGAGAAGTCACATATAAAGTGGTATTCTTGGAAGAATATTTACTATTCAAGAAATGGTGCTATTTCATTCATCAAGTTATTAAGACTATTAATAATATTAAGATATCAGGTACATGTCTTACCTTTAAAACTTATATCAGTCTACCAGAAACTGACTTTTATGAGTGGTCTGAAGAGGGGACAGCTGCACAATTTTGCACGTGGCTATCCAGTCGTCCAAGCTCCTTCTATTGCAGGGCCTCAGAGAGGCCAGCCTTTCCCCACCCACCTGCTATGCCACCTCTCTCATACATGAGGTGCAGCCTAAGCCTGGGTCTTTTGAAAGCTCTGTTCCTCTGTACTGATAGCAATCAGAAAGCAACAGCACCTCCTTCCTTGTCTGCACCCTCTATCGTTCCCCTCTTTTCTGCTGAGCCTGTCAGTGTTTAACACTGGATCCCTATCAGAGGGGAGACCACCCACACTTTCTATATCTAAACAAGGGCACGTGAACCCAGTTCATCTCTAAGCAGTGGAAGTCACATAACACTGGCAGAAGCCAGGGCAATCAAGACACTAGACAATTTCACAGAGCTCTAAACTGTCTCATCTTTCTGATAAATGCCTCCAGATCCTGTTCCTCATGATGACCAAGATTTGAGAATCTATAATGGGCTCAAATTACCCACCTGGCCATAACTTGATCCTGTTCCAAAGATAAAAAGCCTAGAGACTTAAGAGAGTAAGCAGCATGTGCCACTTTGCAGAGAACTCTCTACATACAGAGACAAGAAGCAGAATAAGCCTTCTCAAGAAAAACAAATCAAATGTTCTTCATGAAAAAAAGTCCCTCTGAGTCAGTCCCAGGGACTCTGGCTCTCAAGCACTGCAGCAAGACTTCTTCTAATCATACTGCTAGCGCTCCTTCCACCAGTTTCTATGAAATCTGCTTTTCTGTTATGTATCTCTTTTCAGTAAAAGCATTATACAGAGCACATCTAAACTGAGAAGACAAAACATAGTTTGAAGATGTTTCTGCCCACCACCCTGTCCCTAGACCCAGGGATGGGAAGTCACTGCAACTGGACGAAATCTAAAGTAAGCTTCTACACTAGAGGAAGGGATGACTAAAACTTTCGAAGAAATAATAGGAAAGTAGCCATTCAAGGAATTTTGATCCCAACTGAATGGTGTTAATATTGTCAGGATCTACAAAAATGTGCTATATGCTAATCACAGTGTCAATAAGAAAAAAACCCCTGTGGACTTGTCATCCAAAGGACATTTTAAAGTCAACTCTGTTCTTCTACAGATATAGGATCAGAAGATATCCTTCAGATAATTCAAAGTTAATACCTGAGGGACCGCATGACTAAATTTAGCATCACCTGAACACAAACAGCAATTTTAAGAGCAATGAAGGGTAACAAATTCTATAAAAAAACTGAATCAATGGGTCCAAAATGATACTAAGTAAAGGGCAAGGAGGGCAGGGGGAGGAACTCTCCTTTAAAGACAAATACCAACCAATAAATGTAGAAGGAATGAGAAAACCACAAAGAGCACTATTTTGCATTCACTCTTGTAGTAGATGATTTGAACAGGAATAATTGATAGATGCTAAAACCACACAGTATCAAGGTTTTATCCCCACACATTACAAAGGGGATAATGATACTGTTACAGTGTAGAAATGTGATACCACCACCATAACCACCTGATCAAACAACCAATTATGTTAACCATCCGCCCCCAGGTGCCTCCCAACAGCATGCCCAAAGGGCACCGGATCGCCTGCGCAGCATTCCTGCCAAAGATCCCGAATCCAGTCCCAAGCGCACAGGCAAGTTCAAACAAAGGAACATTCTGCAAAACAAAAATATCATGTCCCTGCCCTGCACCCCCTCAAAAAAAGTCTGAAAATTGTCCTAGATAAAAGGGGGACTAAATAGGTTTAAATAACTGAATGTAATGTATTTTCCTTGACTGGGCTCTGAATGGAGAAGCAAATATATAAAATTCATTAATAGGTAAATAAGGAGATATGAATATATATAAATGTGTTATAAATGTATGTGTAGTATATAGATATAATATTGTCAGCGTTTGAAGCAGGAAATGGCCAACCACTCCAGTATTCTTGCCTGGAGAATTTCATGGACAGAGGAGCCTGGCAGGCTACAGCCCATAGGGTCGCAGACAGTTGTACACAACTGGGCAGTTAACATACACATATCGTCAGTGTTAAATAAACTGAAGTGCCAGTTTTGTTATGGTGAAATTAGAGAATACTCATGTTCTTAGGCAATATACACTGAATATTTGTCATGGTGGTGGTGATTTAATCTCTCAGCTGTGTCTGATTTTTGCAACCTCATGGATTGTAGCCTGCCAGGCTCCTCTGTCCATGAGATTTCCCAGGCAAGAATACTGGAATGGGTTGCCAGTTCCTTCTCCAGGGATCTTCCTGACCCAGGGATCGAACCCGCATCTTCCACATTGCTGGTGGATTCTTCACTGCAGAGCCACCTGAGAAGCCCATGTGTCATAATGGCTGTTGTTCAAATGGTTCAGCCAAAAACAAAGTGGCAAAATGTTAGTAATAGGTAAATATCCAGTGACGGGTAAGCGTGTCCACTCTGCTATTCTTACAACCTCTGTAGATGTGAAAACTTATCAAAGTAGAAAGTTGAGAAGGAGGAATCTAGGAAAAAAAGTTAACAATGTTTTAGATGAAAATTCTAATATAAATACTGTAAATAGACTTACAAGCCTTAAGAACAGACTTATTTTAAGTAACATTCCTGTTATAAAGGAATAATAACTTTCCCTCTTTTTTAAAAAACTTAGGCCACACTGAAAGCTTCCAGTGTGGTCCTCTAGCCTATAATCAAATTAGTGTTTTCTCTATAAAAGAAAACAATGTACAGTAAGATTTAGACTAGGAATTAGCATTATAAAAAAGTACATAAATTCAAGGTAAGTAAATTACATTTCTGGTAACATTCTCCTCAAACTAAAAAAATAACTACCATGAAATAATTTTATAATTTTTAAAATTTGCAGTTGAACAAAACTGGAAAACTATACTCAGAAACACTAATGATAATTTCCTTAATGTGTAACCTTTTAAAAAAAGTTTTTCTTCTTACTGTAGAGAAAAAGAGTTGTAGTGAATTATAATACTAGGTACTTTAAAGGTTGTGGAAAAGGGCCTGACAACCCACTCCAGTATTCTTGCCTAGAGAATCCCATGGACAGTAGAGCCTGGCAGGCTACAGTCCATGGCATCGCAAAGAGTCAAACACAACTGAAGCAACTTAACATACAGCCCGCATAAATCACTTCTGGGACAAAATACAACTCTTTGCAAAAAAACTCTGCAAGGTTTTATGTAAAGCATTAAAAAATCTAAAAATTCAATATGAAGTATTAACTGTTAAAATACAATTTAAAACAGCCTGTAAAAATATACCTCTTAAACTAGTATGGAACCACTCAAGATAACAGTTCACGTAGTAAATACGCAGACACTAGGAACTGAAAATCAATTCCCATCATAAAGAGAAAGATTAAATATTTTAAAAGCTCAAGTCATCTAACAATATTTAAATTAAGAGACTATATAATGAAAAGATAACTAAAATTTTAAAATTAAACTGATTAGGTAAACATTTGTAATCAATGTCAAAAGTAGAGTATATTCTTCTTAGAGTTCATAAAGTAAGCATTAAAAACCAAACAGGTAAATATCAATACAGACAATGCAAAGAAAACTTTTAAAAGATAAACAAATACAGAAATATATTCAAGAAATAATCAATGAATATATTCAAGAAACAATCAATGAATATAAATCAATAATAAAATATCATTTTACTCTAATAGGTGGCAAAATTATAATTCCCAATAATGAATGCTAGAGTTATGGTGACACACAATGCTGGTGCAGGCTTAAATCTGTGTGATTTTTAGAGCACAAGGGATTATCCATTCTTTGTAATATTTGAACTCCTTTCACATGCTGGACATGGGATAAGCCAGAAAGCCACGATCTGAACCTCATACAATTTACAGCCTGTTGTGAAGAACAGATTTTTTTAAAGATTTAAACAGAAAGCATGGTAACTGCTTAACTAGAAAACAATTGAGGTTGCTAAGAGGGCTTACTACACAAACATCTAACCTTAAGTCTGGAAGTGCTGGGGGAAATTATTACTAGTCTCTGGTTGCCAAGCACCTGGCTAAATAATGGGGCTTAAATAATGAGCAATCCTTGGTGTCCGTCTACAAAGCCAGCACTTCTTGAAATGGGTAACAATTTACAACCACAGGAGATGGAGCAGGTAGGGTTAAGCGAGAGGATACACAGAAGGAAGAAGAGGCGGACAGGAAGTGAGATCACAGTGGCTGGATGCGCAGTGATGGCATGGGAGTTCAGGCAGAGAAAGGAGGGGGCAGGCAAGAGCGCGGGCAAGAAAGGAGACGAGCAGGAATAGTCATGTGGACTGACACGTGCAAAGTCCACGGCGCATGAAGATACAAACCCAGACGAGGGGAGGCGTGATGAGCCAGAACAAGTCAGCAGGTAAAAATCACCCCAGTGCAGTTGCAAACACAGCTCGGGAGCCAGCAAAGAGCTCTGGACTGGAGAGACCAATTAAACATGTGACCCCGTGACCATCAGGGAGCAGGGAAAGGGCAGAGTCCTAAGGAGTCCAGAGGCAGAGAGAAACAATCCCTGGGACACTGGTCTCAAGAGCCAGAGATGGTGACAGCACTGAAAGGAAGACAGAGGAAGAGCTAACAAGGAGGCAGACGAGGCCTCACAACAACTCCGACATCAGAGGTGACCTCAGGTCAGAAGCAGGTGCTGCTCACCGTTGAGGTGTGAAGGTGGCTTTTTGTTTTGTTTTTTAAGGAAGTAAAGCCATAAGATACTCATAAATGCTTGCTGGTGAAGAGAAAAAATAAAGGAAGGATGTTTGAAGGGAAAGGGCTGGAAGCAAGTGCTGTAGGGACTTCGTACTTGTTTCAAGGACAGAGGGAGGAGACGAGGTGTGAGCACTGGGGCACAGTCAGCCAGCAAACACTCAGATGCAGATACAAATTACCAAAAGCACATGAACAAAATGGACAAAACGCTGGTGGTGGGTGTCGTGGAGATTTTGAGTTTTTTATGTTACTTTTAGCAGTCCATGGGGTCACAAAAAGTCAGACAGGACTGAGCCACTGAACTGATGTTACTTTATGATCATTGTACAATAAATCAATTGGGAGGAATTAACACTCCAGAAAAGACCAAAATATATAAAAAATTCAAACTGGGAACTCTGAGACAAGTCTGAGGAGGAGAAAACGGTGCCAGCTGAGGGCCCACTGCTGCCAGACAAGACGGGAGTCCTAACATTGGCAGAGGGGATTTCCAAGATGTTTTCCTAGGTGGGTGGAGAAGCTTTCAAGTCAGGCCGAAATGCAGTGTTAATTAAATACTGAAATGGAGCATGAGAATGACACAGCAGCTCACAGCACTTTGGCTTGTCTGCCAGTTTGAACAGGCCAAATAAATACAGGATTCCCAAGTTTAAAGCAAGCAACTACACGTGCTGGACTGCAGCATGCAGGCCTGCAAGCCAGTACTCGCTCAGTTCCAAGACAGGAGGTGGGGGCTGGAGTCAGGCAACTGGGACATCAGTGGCTTAATGGACAAGGGAGTTTACACATAGGAGGCAAGGCCCTGTCGCAACACCCCACCGTGTGCGGAGGACAGGCAGCAGTGTCTGCTTCTGGGGAAGGAAAGATCACCAGTTATGGAGAACTACCTCAGGTTGGCTCACTGGTTACCAGGGAAACCAGCAGAGGGGTAGGCCTCTTACCATCCCTTTGATAAGCTATCACAGAGGAGATGTTCTGATTTAAATGTTAGAACACTCACTAGTCTGTTTAGGGGCAAGTACGCAGGAAGGTCAGTCATGTGAGTAGGGTGAACGTGAAGTGGGCACTGGTGGAGAGGGAATGTACATAGAGCAAGAGAACAAGCCATCTTGGCCAGCCTGATCATACACTAAGTTTAAGAGATTTTACATAATGATACGATAATGTAACGGTATGTGACAGTAATATATACATATACATATATGCACACATACAGTAATATGCACACCTGCATCTAAAACAGTTTCAGAACTCCACTTTGGATGTATAACTTTTAAAATCTCCAATTTAGGACAGTAAAAAGCACAAGGTTTGCAATATCATGTATCCATCCACATGGAATTCCTTTCAGGAATACATGGGGGTGTTGGGAAAATAATGAGTTGGAGAGGCTCAAACAAAAGGAATGTTAAGCAGAGCTCCAGGATTCAGATTAGGTCAGCTTCTCTAGGCTGCTCCTGCAGTAAAGGACTGGGAAGACTATTACTCATGCCAGAACTTACAAAAGGGTCTGAGTTGTGTAAGTCTGAGAATACAGGGGCTTTCAAGCTTACCCAGCTTCCAGAGTGAATAGATTTATGTCACAAGATCAGAGATAACAAGTGGAGCTTGCAATACTCTATTCATTATGGAGCCCCTACTCTCCAAAATTATGAACAGGCTGAATGGTAAGATTATCTTAAAAAGTTAGTTCTTAAAAGTTTACATAATCTGACTTGACTGACCCATATTAGAATTTCATTCATCCAATCCTTTCCATAGCAACCAGATTACAATATCTGATTTCAGTGATTTCTTCCCAGTTGTTTGTGGGCTGCATAATATATCTGGACTATAAGAATTTAAAAACACACACTACTAGTATTGATTAAGAATGTAGTTCTTCCCACCTGGAATATGTCACCTCCTGTCCTTAAGCCTGGCTAATTTCCTGTCATCATGTAGTCATGATGAAAAAAGCCTTCCATAAAGGCTTCCAAAAAGCCTTCCTTAATGCCTTAAGATAATCCCACCTGATGACCACCTGCTTCTCCCATCATCTTGGCTATAACTTGTCACCATCTACTATAATCTCAGATCTGAGCCTTCCATCAGAATGTAAGCTCCAGAAGGATAGGACCATGTTAACCAGACTCAGTCTGATTCTTACCATCTAGCACTGTGCCTGGCAAATGGAATGAGTAGAATTAAAATTCAGATGAATCACAAGAAAATGTTACTCTTGGGGAGGGCATTTCAGGCTATTACCTCACTCTCCCCTGCTGCTATCTCAGAGTCTGATATTCCATTTCTACCAACACTTGTTTCCCTCACTGAGGGTGAGAAGCAGGAGGTACCAGAGAATCAGCCAACCCTGTACCTTCATTATCCTGAGAAGTGAACAAAGCCACACTCTTCAAAAGCTTTTTTAAAAAGGGTCAATAAACATGGTCACATCATTTGCTTCTTCATTATACATTTGTCTTTTTCCTCCCATTCCCAAATATTCAATCCCTCTGCTAATGACCAACTTAACCCGTCCCCAGTTGTCTCCATCTACCTACAAATGTTTTTTTAGTATACCAGCTTTAAATTAGATAAATGCCATATGCCTGTAAATGTCAGTGGAAGTCTATATTCAATATCTGTTTATCTTTTATCACCTATTACCTAAAATTAGACCATAAATTATTCTATGAACAATGGGTTATCTTAATAACATCTAAAAAATTTTAGAGCATTTCACGCAAAGTATGGATTTAAAAATTGGTTGTAACTACTTCAAAGTGGGGGAAAAAAGAAAACTTAATCAGAAAATGAATTACTTTTATGATAATGTTAGATTACAAGAAAAGAAAACTTCTTCTGACCTGTTACAGTTAAAAATGTATTATCTACTATCTGATCTTACCTACACTGATCTACCAATTAAATATTAAGTGCCTACCTAAAGGCCGCTTCCCAAAAGCAGTTCATTCCACAAACATCAGAGGGCAGCATCCAATAGGGATTCCAGTAACACAGAGAGAACTCTTTACACCTAACAGAGTGAGACAGAAACCTATGTGAGTATTCAGGCTTAAAACTAACAAGGAATTTACTCAATTACATAAAAACTTACTGTTCTATTTTACAGCACCAAAATTGCAAATCCAACCTGCTATGGTAATGAGGATTTCTGGAAATTGATTTCTCCCTTAGGGTACCACTATTTTAAACAGAACTGTGAAACTTTTGAAAAAGTTTTTTAGTCATGACTTCTCTAATATATAATAAGATCTCCTTTTCAGATGATACAGAAAATACTAGAATACTTCTAAAATTTGCCTTCATGAACTGCACACATTCCTCCTACCAAAAAAAAAATCCATTTCAGCCAAACAAAACATCTGCTTATCCTGAAGCAAAATTTAAGCCACAAATGCTGGTAGAATGGAAAAAGATCTTTAAATGCTTTTAAATTAATCTTGAATCCAAGCTACACATATGATGTTTTAAGTGGGAAATAATAAATCATGCTGATAGTCACAGTTCAGTTTCACTTTTCTACACTTATCTCAGCTTCACTGTATTTCACAAGCTAAACAGGAGGATCAAATTTCTTCTTTGACTGCAGGTTGGAGCTAAAAAAAAAAAAACAGAAACCACACACAAAACAGTAGCCACTTACAATACAAATGTATGTATTTTCATTGTTATTTCTTCTCAAAACAATAGTCTAGCTGGTAATTCAAGACAGTGGAAGCCTGAGTTTACTAAAGTAAGCAAGTATGAAGCCAGAGTCACTAAACCATGTCCCATCATCATCAATTCAATTAAGTGACTGTTCTTACAGTGAAAGGTCTATGAAACATCATATTTGCAAGATCTCTGAGTCCACCTCTCTCAAATGCCAACAGGTTAAGACAGGGGGGTCTCAGATCCAGGACACACAGTGAAATCACCAAAGACCCCTACACCAGACCTGTCAAATCAGAAACTCTGAAAACAGGGCCAGGCACTTCTGCTGCTGCTGCTAAGTTGCTTCAGTCATGTCCGACTCTGTGCGACCCCACAGACGGCAGCCCACCAGGCTCCCCTGTCCCCGGGATTCTCCAGGCAAAAACACTGGAGTGGGTTGCCATTTCCTTCCCCAATGCATGAAAGTGAAAAGTGAAAGTCAGGTCGCTCAGTCGTGTCCAACTCTTAGCGACCCCATGGACTGCAGCCTACCAGGCTCCTCCATCCATGGGATTTCCCAGGCAAGAGTCCTGGAGTGAGGTGCCATTGCCTTCTCCAGGGCCAGCCACTAGTAGTTTTTAAAACCTTGCCTAAGTAATTCTGTATACTGCACAAAGAACTAGATCAGAATTTTAAATCAATGGGAAAAAATTGACATTCTAATGTGGTTTTCTTGAAAGGGACAGCATTCTCAAGCACAGCATAAAACGTTAACATATCTTAATGTAAATGGTTAATAAATAAGAAAAAGAAAACGTGTACAGACCAGTAAAATGTACAACTTGATAAGGAAATTTGTTTGTCCCCTTCCAGGTGTGGTCACCTAGTTTTTAACTTCTACACTTCCTTAGGAAGTGGCAACAACTGAGTTTTTTTTCCCAGACTCAAGAGCTTTCACATCCATTTAAGCCTCAAAACAAAACTGTTCAAATAGGTATCCCTATCTTTCAGATACAGACATTAGCAAACCTTTCTTTCAGTCCACAATTTATAATCAACACCTTTATTTAAGGAAGGAAGCTAGTTATTCCATCTCCTGTCAAATCTTCCAACAGTAGAAAATGAAGTCTCAAGAAAATGACTAAGTACATTTTTCTGTAAAAATGATTATCTGAAATTATGTATTAACACCATTTTCTGCCTTAACTTGCATTACTCAATCCCTTAGCCCTAAGGAATCACACATTTGTTTTCTGTCTCCATAGATAAATGGAATCATTAGTATGTGGCCTTTTGAGTCTGACTTTCTTTCACTTATTTTCAAGGTTCACCGACTGTAGCACTTATCAGCACATTTCGTTCCTTTTAGTGGCCAAATAATATTCCCTTTTATAAATGAATATGTATACCACATTTTCTTTATCCATTCTTGAATTAGTGACTATTTGGGTCATTGATAGTTTTGGCTATTATAAATAATGCTTTTATGAAGATTCATGTACAATTTTAAAGTGAACATATGTTTGCAATTCTCTTCAATGTAAGTATCCCTACAAGAGGAATTGCTGGATCATGTAACCACTGTAAAGTGATCAATGCAGATAAAACTATAGGGGAAAAAATGTCACGTTTTACCAAAGTTTCTTGATAACTCAATGTCAGAAAACACAGTTTATAGGAAGAATGTTTTCTGTCTTTCTTTAATGAAAATATAAAACATATGCATTAGTGAGTATACATTTTCCTTATTAACACACACACACACACATACAACACTGAGGTGCTGCTGCCAAGAGGAGACATAATTTACTTAAGGTTTCTATCTCCCAAGCTTACATTCTCTCACTTATGAAAACTTGGTTTTAAAGACTGAAAAAAGTAGGAACTCATACTGAGAACTCATTACATACCAGTAACCATCACTACATGACTACTGGAAAAACCATAGCCTTGACTAGACGGACCTTGGTTGGCAAAGTAATGTCTCTGCTTTTGAATATGCTCTCTAGGTTGCTCATAACTTTTCTTCATGTATGGATGTGAGAGTGGACTGTGAAGAAGCTGAGCGCAGAAGAATTGATGCTTTTGAACTGTGGTGTTGGAGAAGACTCTTGAGAGTCCCTTGGACTGCAAGGAGATCCAACCAGTCCATTCTGAAGATCAGTCCTGGGTGTTCTTTGGAAGGAATGATGCTAAAGCTGAAACTCCAATACTTTGGCCACCTCATGCGAAGAGTTGACTCATTGGAAAAGACTTTGATACTGGGAGGGATTGGGGGCAGAAGAAGGGGACAACAGAGGATGAGATGGCTGGATGGCATCACTGACTCGATGGACGCGAGTCTGAGTGAACTCCGGGAGTTGCTGATGGACAGGGAGGCCTGGCATGCTGCGATTCATGGGGTTGCAAAGAGTCGGATACAACTGAGCAACTGAACTGAACTGAACCATCACTACAAACAATAAATTAGGAAAAGCAACTAAACTAGCAATGATAGTACTTACACTTTCAGGCCAGAAAAAAAAAATCTTTAAAATGTTGGAAAAGTAAAGGTGACTTATCCAAGTTCTGGCTATTAGTTGCTTTTGCTTTTATGCCTTAAGACTACTGAAAAATGGAACATTAGATATACAAAATTCAAAAAGATAACTTCAATATATTTAATGGAATAAAACTGTAGCTGAGCCAAATGGGTATGTCTTCAGTAAGTAATAATATCCTGAATCAGTAAAGTTCATAAATGCAGTTTTTCCACCGTGGATCAGACAGAAATAAAACTTTACTAAGGCTCATCCTCCTACTTCATAGGCTTAATGTTTCTAAGTAGGTGGCTTGCCTAGATGCAAACTGATCAAGGGAGATACCACGGGACTCTCCATGATGATAAAACAGTCTGTATCCTGACTGTGGGGGTGGTGACATGAATTTTACCTATTGATAAAACATCATAAAACTACACACACACACAAGTGTATGTAAAACTGGTGATGTCTGAAGATGATGTATGGGTTGTACAATGTCAATTTCTGGGGTTCTAGTACTCCACTATGTTCATACACACATATTTCAGATACAGAGGTACATACCAAGCTCATGTAAGATGTCACTATTGGGAAAAAACTGAGTGAAGATTAAACGGGATGTCCATGAAGTTTCCTGTAAACTTACATTTACTTCAAAAGTTTAAAAAACCAAACAGGTCACACATTTCAGTACTTGAAAAATGTTTTAAAAATTGAGGCTCATGCTCTGGAGATCAAACAGAACATTAAACAGTAATAATGCTCTCCACAGTAAGAGTTTTCAAACTTCAAATTTACTTAAATCCAATAGTGTAAGGTCACTTATACTTTTTAATTCAACTAGAAAAGGTATTTTTCATTTCAAAACATTCATGATAACCATGAGGCTTTAGTGAAAACCAGGCACACTGAGGAGAGTCGGGGATATGTCTAGGCATATCCAGCATAACAATGTGGAAGTCTGAATGAGGTGCCTCACCAATGATGCACCTGAAGGCATGAACGGATACCTTCACTGTGACTGCAAGAGAAACGAAGATGCTCACAGCCACGTTAGAGGAGACCATTCCCATGGTTCTGACCACCACTATTTAAAGATCAGTACCTGCACAACTCATTTTTACCTAAAAATTGTCTTCAGACAAGTTAGATTAGTTTCTAGCTCTAATCAGTTTTCTTTTTCTTAAATATCTAGTTTCAGGAATATTCAGGAAGTGAGAAAGAATTGTTTACATATAAATGGCAATGAACAGTTATTTCAAAAAATAAGTTAGCATCACACTGTACAACCTATCCTCTCTCCAAAAAACAAACAAACAAACAAACAAAAAAACTGAATTAAAGATTTAAATGTAAAAACAAGGGTGGGAAATCCCACTGATAGTTTTTCTACAAGACAAAAATAAAAATAAAAGAAAAAACTGCCAATCTGAATACAGTAAAATTTTGCACTTCACGTAGTATACACTCCAAAAACAAATTTAAGTCATGTTTGGGGGAAGTATTTCCAATAGGTATGACACATAGATAATAATCTTAAGGTTTTAAAATAGGATTTCTAAGTCAAAAATACACATTTTTTTCTTGCCTAATCATTTTCACTTTTCAAAATAACAGAACAATAACTAATTACTAGTTAAGTTTGTGCTAAGCACTTTACAAATACGTGAAATGTAATCTTCAATGAACTGAAATACAAGGTGCAAAGTTACTGGTTTTTATATAAGATGTCGCTGCATTAACAAAGCAGAGATTTAAAGTGGCTTTAGTAAATAATTCGGCCTTCTTCACTGTTCACTGCTTAACTCCTCTCCTCTTCAAAAATAAGCACAAGGAAGAGGGAAGAAAATTCTCCCCTAGAAAACAACAGTGCAAAAACAGTGGTCAAATGATTCCCAGTTAAATCAATGGTTTAATCAATCTTTGGTTTTATAACAATAACCTGAGCACATATCTAAAATACAGATTCCCAGGCCCCAATGCCTGGCACTCTGGTTTAGTAGGTCTGGACTGGGGCCTGAATTTTCCCCAAAGGTGAGGAATCAAGAAAAAAAAAAAAAATCACTTAAAACTTAAATGATCAAAACCATCACTGAATTATCAATAATTTTATTGTGCCAGGCACCACCAAGTAATCTACACATGCTATTTTATTTCAATTCCCACAAAAAAAAAAAATACCAGTTATCATAGATATTCTTACCTCTTTGTAACTGATGAGGAAATGTGTTCAAGGTTAACACAGTCAACAAGGGGCAAAGCTGAAGCCTATTTCCAAATCACTGACTCTTTCCACTCTACATTTTCAGTATATCCTACTGGTGTTCCTGGGACCCAGCAGAAACCATAACTTGATGGCCTGCAAAGGAAAGTAAGGTGCCTAACCTCCCAAGGTAACAGTCACTCACACTAAGGATAGGACAGTCCAGAAAAGGGACCACTCAAGTGCTTAGTAGTTTCTTGGTTCACCACTACCGGGATTCATCAGTGAAATGTGAGAAATTACTCATCCCGAGAATCTAGTTACAAAATGGTTTAATTCCTTCCGGAAAATTACTGACACCTGGTAATATTAAGTGCTGTAGATCGAATACCTGTAATACATCTGTCCATAGTTGCAGCTTCAGAGAGTCCCTCACTTCCCGCCACAGAGGCAGCACTCCTCAACTACACCGGTCATGTGATTCTGTCTGCAGTAGAGATGTGCAAGGGATATAGCCCACAGAATCAGAGTTCCCCATTCCAGTCAACAGCTGGCCCACGGACGGGCACGTGATGCAAAGCAAGTCCAAAGAGTCTTTTTCTAGAATTTTTACTTGAGATCTGAGATGAAACACTATAAGATGTGGAAAGACGTATGAACAAAGCCTGTCTACAGAAGAGAAAGAGTCCTCCGTCCTTGAGGTTCCTATGGCTGACCAGGCATTTTTCCTTTAATTCTGTTCCTTCTAACAACCCATATAAGTCTATATGTAATATTATATATAGAGAGACTCTTTTATATATATATATATATATATACAGTCTATTATATAGGAGAAGGCAATGGCACCCAACTCCAGTACTCTTGCCTGGAAAATTCCATGGACAGAGGAGCCTGGCAGGCTGCAGTCCATGGGGTCGCTAAGAGTTGGACATGACTGAGGGACTTCACTTTCACTTTTCACTTTCATGTATTGGAGAAGGAAATGGCAACCCACTCCAGTGTTCTTGCCTGGAGAATCCCAGGGACTGGGGAGCCTGGTGGGCTGCCGTCTATGAGGTCGCACAGAGTCGGACATGACTGAACCGACTTAGCAGCAGCAGCAGTCTATTATATATAGTCTTCAGTCTATATATAATAGTATATTAAGTCAGTTTTAATGGGTTCTGATGACTGACAACTAAGAATTCTGATTGTGTATGTGCTGTGTGCTTAGTCATTCAGTGAAGTCCGACTCTTGAGACCCCATAGACTGTAGCCTGCCAGGAGTGGGTTGCCATTTCCTTCTCCAGGGTATTATCCTAACCCAGGAATCGAACTCAGGTCTCCTGCACTGCAGGCGGATTCTTTACAGACTTGAGCTAGTTAAGGTAAATATAAACTACATTTTACCGGTGAGAAAAGTGAAGCAGAAAGGTGGTCAGGTTTCACAGCAATCAGAGCCAGAAAGACACCACAGGTTTGTCTGACACTAAGATCTACCCATTTTCTAAATACCAAAATAATGGATTCAAACAAAATGACTCATTAATAATAAATTTCACTGAAAAACTGTTTCCATCATTTTCGACTTTTTACTTTGAGAATGTGAAAAGACATTTCTAAGTATTTTGTTATCATGGAATACTGTGCAATGAATATTTTCTATTAAGATTTGACCAATGGAACCTACTAGATACAACTGTAATCTCATGTTTTAAATGAGAGAAAAAAATAGTAGTTTTAATCTTTGAGCTAAGACTGCTTCACAAAAAGTAAGAATGTAATTGATAATCAAGTCCTACCAAGAAAAAAAGATGTTGCTTGCCTTATAGCCCCATTTTTCACTGATTAAACACTATCTAGACTAGAGTCTTATCACAGCAGCTTTATAGAAAGAGTACTGGCAGAGCAAGCAAAAGATACATAGTTTCTAATCCTGGTCCAGTATTGATGCTCTCTGCATCTTGGCTAAACAATTTACACAGTGGAAGCAGGTTAATACCTACTCCATGTCCCATGATAGCCAAAAAAATTGCCTGAACTCTGTGCAAAGTCTAAAAAGATGTTATAAATGATAATATCTAAAATGAAAAGAGCCTGGTATCTTTTAGGAATTCTCCTGACCGTAATCAAATCATGCGATCCAAGCAATCCAGCTTTTCCATGTTGTTCCTCTTCTCAACCAAGAATGATACACCTTCAGTTTTAACTCAAATATATGCCTCATTTAAAATGAGGAGTTATGCTGCTCACAGGACTTATAATACAAAGCTTTTAGTTGGTTCTGACACATCCAACTTCAGACTTCAGTAATGGCTCTATAAAATATCTTTTAAAACTGAGGCGCTTATTTTCTGAATTTCAAATAACGTGATTCTGTTAAAAGTAGCTAGCCAAGCAAATACAGTTTATAAAAATTTGTCACAGAATATTTAAGTATCTTAGACAAGGCACTAAAAATGCTGTTACCCTATCAAATTGAAATGCTAATATCAAAGTTCAATTTCATTCAATGTTTTGACAAAAACGTTTCTTTTCAATTCTACCCAATACAAAAACAGTTTCCTTCCCTTAACTTTAAATGCTTCACAGGAACAAAACAGGCTTCGATCAGCTTTTCATGAGTCGTCCAGATCTTCGGTCACTGCCTCTCCCAGGACAGATAATGGCAGTGACAAACCTGGCTCTGGAAAGTAGTTCTGCTTTTAGGAACAGAGCCCTTGTAATAAGTCACAGGGTGAAAACACGACAGTCCGGCTTTTCCGTGCTGCTCCTTTGCCCAAACGTTCCTTTTCATTTTAGGAATGGCCATCAACTTTGAGAAGAACCTTCAACAGTCTACAGCTGACGTGCGTTCCCTCCTCCTACCAATCCGATATTTTATCCGATCAAAGAATCCTTTGCCTCTTACTAAAAGAGTACTCGGAGCAAGAGAGTTGCCCACAAATGGAGGAGCCTCTTTTTCAAGGAAGTGGGAGCGCTCAGATTTTGTTAAGCATTCGTAATGCGTTGCATTCTTTTTTCCATTTAAACCTCATACTGATTCCAACTCTGACAGTGATTTGTGTAAACCCACTTAAGTCACTGTGCTTTTTAATTCCTATTTTTAAAGAAAGACACCTCTATCCCAACTCACAAAAGACGTATGTTAAGTATCCCTTATTTTTCCTAACTTGCTCTAAGTTTCACAATAGATCGATTGTTTCCTAAAGAAAAATTCACAATCAGCAGAAAATGCTCTCTCCAGATTTAGCTGATCGGCTAATAATGAAAAATTTAAGCGTTAACAGGAAATTTAGACGCCTCATTTAGGAGGGAGGCGGAAAGCTGACCCAGGGCGCCAGGCGGCTGTTTAAATATCTCAACTGGAACGCCATGGAAACAAGAGGGAATTCCCACTAGTCAGACAGCAAGAAGGTTTTTGTAGGACCCCCTTATTTTCGACAAATCCTAAGAAAGAAAGAAAAGGAAGACGCAACTGTCATTAAGAGTTGAAAATTAATTTCTAACTGCTCTGAATTGTGCCTAAGGAACAGGTTAGAAGACAAACGCAAAACGCGTGGCGTGCTCTAGGGCTAGAGCTCACGGAGCTCACCCCTGGGGTGAAGGGAAGGAGGGAAACGAGCAAAGAGGGTCAGAGTCGGCTGCAAAGGAGCGGGAGACGCGGGCCCGGCGGAGAGAGGCGCTAGGCGGACTCGCCGGCAGCCCGGGCCAGGCCGAGTCCCGAGCCCCGTGCCGCCGCACCCCCGCCCCCCAAGAGGGAACGGCCCGTACCTGTCCGACCGGCCGCGATGCGCCGCAGAGCCCGAGCTGCCCACCCCTCTCCCGGCTCCGCGTCCATCGCCCCCAAGCCAGGAAGCCGCTGCGGCCTGCGGCTTCCCGCCAACGCCGCCCGCTCCTTCCTCCAGGGACACGGCGAGCTGGCTGAAGGCGTAGAGAAGCGAGCAGAAGCCGCAGGCCAGGCACAGCACCACGACGCGCAGGTAGCGCCGCATCGCGCTGGCCCAGCGCTGCTGCCGCCGCCGCCGTCGCCGCGCCCGCCCGGGCGAACTGGAACCGAGGGAGCGGCACCGCGCAGCCGCGAGCGCAACAAGTTCCTCCTCCGCCACGGCTTCGCACCCGCCCCACTCCGCTGCCTGCCCACCACCTTCAGCAGCGCGCGGACACCCCGCCCCGGCGCCCTGACCCCGCCTCCGCCGCGGGCCCCTCCCCGAGGGCTGGCGGCCCGACGCGCCGGCGCACTGAGCGCGAGGGCGGGGCGCGCCTGGTGGGCTGGGCTGTCCCGGAGCTCTGGGAACTGGGGACTGCCGGGCGAGCGACTCCCAAGCCCTGCGGCTCCCAACTGCGCTGCAGAAGTGTGGCGAAATGAGCGGGGCGTTGGAGGCAACTGACCCAATTTCAAATCATGGTTCTGCCACACGGTAGTTTGGGACGCTGAGCGACCTAATTTCTCTGAGCGGGTTTCTTTGTCTCTAAAATGGAGATGATATCCTCATCATAGGATGGTGTAAAGATTAAATTGCTTAACGCACGAAAAATGCCTCGTATTTAGAAGGCACTTGATTAAGCCGCTTTTCCGCTCCAACCTCATGCAGCAGCGACTTCCCTAGCCTCTAGTATTCTGTAGTAGAGTTGCTTCGAGCCGTTCTCACGCAGATATCGAATGCAGATGCATATTCCGCCTCCCATCGAGGTTGTTTAGTTTAGTTCAGTCGCGCAGTCGTGTCCGACTCTTTGCGACCCCGTGGACTGTCCAAGCTTTTACTCCTTTATGAACCAGCTCACAACTCACCATTTGCAATAATATCTCCCTAAAGAGAGCTTTCCAGTTCTTCTCCTTCTTCAGCCCTATTTTCACGCCATTCATTTATTGAACATTTATAGATCACTTTGTGCCAAGCATTGTGAGTATCTTGGGGCACAAAAACCCCTAGTTGGGGCATGGGGGTGGGACAGTGAATATTTGTAAGTGCAATACAACCATACAGACGTTAGGTGAAGGTGAAGTCGCTCAGTCGTGTCCGACTCTTTGCGACCCCGTGGACTGTAGCCTACCAGGCTTCTCCGTACATGGGATTCTCCAGGCAAGAATACTGGAGTGGGTTACCATTTCCTTCTCCAGGGGATCTTCCCAACGCAGGGATCGAACCTGGGTTTTCCGCACTGGAGGCAGACGTTTTAACCTCTGAGCCACCGGGACGTTAGGATAGAAACCTGTAAAGGTGTGGGTACACATACAGAAAGAAGCAACCAGTTCTACCTGCGGGCATGGTCAGGAGATACTTCATAATGTCAAAATGAAACAGAGACCAGACTTGAAAATTCCTTGACCAGACAAAACCGGTCATACAAGGAAAGCTTAATTTAGCATATTTTGCAGGATAAGAGTTTAACTTGATCTGGGTCACTTCTTGCCTATACATCTGAAAATAATAAGCATAACTTAAATATTTAAGTCCCCCAAACTGTTATGAGGTAACCACTAACCAATTCCCTTTTAAGTAAATTCTCACGGGGGATAGGCAAATAACGAAGGGGGTCAGTTGTATGGTGATGGTGGATAACTAGACTTAGGGTAGTGATGACTTTGCAGAATATGTGTATTAAATTGCTTCAGTCCTGAGGGACTCTGCGACCCCATGAACTATAGCCCGCCTGGCTCCTCTATCCATGGGATTCTCCAGGCAAGATTGGAGTGGATTGCCAAGTCCTCCTCCAGGGGATCTTCCCAACCCAGGGATTGAACCTAGGTCTCTTACGTCTCCTGCATTGGCAGGCAGGTTCTTTACTGCTAGTACAACCTATAATGCTATACACCTGAAACTTGTATAATAAAAAGAATTTAGAAATAAGAAAGAAAAGCAGTTGAATAAAATATTCAATGTTTGAAGTTTAAACTGCGAAAAAGAAAAAATAAAAAACTGTAATGTTTTAACCAATCATTGAAGACAACATACTCACTGCCTTCACACTATATATACTGCTTGATAGCAATATAACCCTAAGCCTCATTGCGTATTTTGGTGTGAGTGTTGCCAGTTTGCTGTCTTTTGGTTGTGTGCATGATACACTTTTACTGGTAACTACTTCAGTGATTCATAGGTTTCACTTCTGTTTTTTGTGAACCTTTGAGTATAGCAAAACTGGCCTCAGAGTCTTGGATGGGGGAATGGAAGTGATTCCAGTCTGAGCAATCAGTGAAACAGGCTCTTGTGTTCAGGGAGCTGTGAGAAGTTTGATACCATCAGTTAAGCAAACGCAAGAGAGGATATGATGAGCGTTAAGACTGGAGGTTGAAGGGGCCAGATATCTGAATCCCTTGTTTAGCACACCAAGGAGTTGGAAGGTAATCTGGCAGACAAGGGTGAACCCCTGATGGCGTTTTAAGTTAGGAAGTAACATGGTAACATCTGCCTTTTGGAAGGCAGATTCTGGCTGCAGTGTGGAGGCTGGGACAGAGAGCGAGCGAGCCAGAAAGCAGATAGAGTGCCAAAAAGTGAGGGAAAGGAAGGAGGCTTTAAACACACACACACACACACACCGTCCCTCTCCTCTGGAGAAAAATCATGCTGTTAAATTGTTCAAATAAGCTTTGAAGAGTTTGGCCATGTGAAACAAGATGGGGAAATGCTGTGTAATTAGCAGTAGTTCTTCATTTGGAATCCCTACATCAAATAAGAGCTGGTTCTGTGATCATGGGAACTACTTACTAACACATTTAAGCCTCAGTTTCTCCCCGTATAAGGATTAAATTTTTGCCTTACTTGACAAAAAAGTAAAACTAGCATGCTGTTAAGATGTATAAATAGAATGAAACACACTTATTCATTCAATAAACATTTATTGAATATGTTCTACATGCCAGACAAGGGGCTATTCTGTACTGCCCCCAAAAGGGGAGACAGGCAAGTAAAAACAGCGACAATAATCCTTTCACTACACCTTACAATTCTTAGAGAAATAAATAGAAACTTAATGAGATACAAAGATGGATAATAAAAGCATTTGTAAGAACAGAAAATAGATTTTAAGAGAAAACTACAGGATATTGTAACAAGAAACTAAAGAGCTAGTACTCAACGTATGTTTAATTTAAAGAGATGCTAATTACGATTGTTTCTATTGCGACAAACTAAATGTAATAAAAATGAATAATTTAATGACCCAGAGAATGTTAAAATACTGGAATGGCAGTATTCATTTCTGCACAATGTATGGGAAGAGCATATCGAGAACAATCATCCTTTTACTTGACATCAGGGTTCTAGACCTTTAGATCCCTTTTAATCCTGTAATTAAAAAGGAAATTGTTGAAAATGTATATATGGCATTCCAAAACTAGATATGACTTTTGTATTACCCACCTACTGTCCTAACTGGTTATCCTGGAGTATAAGGAGCTGTGTGAATACTTCTGATCATTTCCAGGATTCACACATATTGATATTTCTAAAATTAACTGTAAATTATTGAAAGTGATTAAAATCTTTTTATGTCATAATAGTTAGGCATTTATTTCATTTACTTTGTGTATGTACATGTTCTTAAGTCTATTTTTGCATCTCTAGACCACCTCTTGATTCTCTAATGACAGGCTGGCTATATTCACATTTTTAATCTTTTGATTTTCCCTTCATTCTGTCAAAAAGGTTAAGTTTAGGTGGATGAAAAGAAATTTAAAAACAGCAACATTGGTTGTTGGTTAAATTATGGAGATAGAGACCTTCTCCAGACCTGGAAAACTCTCAGATTCAGGATAATCTAAATCTCAACAATCTTATATTCAAAAGATTAATCTTGATTTTTCATGCAGCTCCTGGTACATGTTGGATATATAATAGACACTCAAGTTAATGACATTTAAAAAATCTTTCCCAAGTCATTCTAGAGCAAATTTAGGTTCTGCTCAACAATTCTTTTCCAATTCTACATTTTATTACTTAAAAAAAGATATCCTATGAGGGACAATGTAAATTCTATACCTTTTCAGAGTGAAGTTCAAAGACATTTTTTACATAAATTTCACTTTATAAAGGTCTGTGTAATCTAACTTAATCCTGATAACAGCTATATGAAATAGATGTTATTTTATTCTTTAAAAAAAAACAAGGAACCTGAAATTTAGAGAAGTTCATTAACCACATGGCTAATAATGAAGATCCATAATTCAAATGGAAACCTTTGAGGATCCAAAGTGTGTATTTGTTTTTTTCCCTTATACCTTGCTATCTCACTATGAACAAATAAATGCTAAACTAAGTGATGCAGATTAAAAGTAAAAGCAGAAAAGAAAAAAAAAGATATTACATGGAAAGCTCTTAGATTGGTCTTAAGGAATAAGACAAATTAAATTTACAATCAAAGAAATAGAAATCAGATTAGTTGCAAAGAATCAGAAATTCACACTGAAAGTGAAAATCATTCTCTCTTGTTGGCCTCTAGTGAAATTTCTTCATTTTTTCACAAGCCACTTCCTAGAGACCTTGTTGGACTGGAGGAAAAAGTTGGAAAACTATGTTGTCAGTTGGAGCAAAAAATTTCATTTTGTGTTCATTCAGACCAGCAAACACGGAAAAAGGATAGGGTAAGGGGAAGTGAAAGAGTAAAGTGATTCTTTTCATGCTCAAAAAACTCAGCTGTAGGCAAAAAGATTAGGAAAAAAGTGGCAGTGGAAAACTAATAAATGGTGAAACGCAGGAGACCCCAGTTCGATTCCTGGGCTGGGGAGATCCCCTGGAGAAGGGAACAGGTACCCACTCCAGTATTGTGGCCTGGAGAATTCCAAGTACTGTATAGTCCATGGGGTCGCAAAGAGTCGGACACAACTGAACAGCTCTTTCACTTTTCACTCCCAAATAATCCCAGAATTCAGCTAGTTTACTTCTGCCCACAAAGGAGGGAGAGTACGAAGAGGCACAGTGAGGATGGGAGAAAGGAATATCCTATGGGCCATCCTTATAATTCTCCCTGGTTAAATCTACAGGAACTCTCCATTCCCATTAACAGATTACAATCTATTATTATTTACTGTCAGTGAAATTAAAAGTCTAGATTTGTAGGGAAATTTAATCACGGAGAAAATAAGAATTAAGTCATGCTATCTGGACCCAGATTCCTCAAAATTGAAAGATGAAAATGAAGAATTCTGATACCACTACACTTCAGAAGTACAGTGCTTAGTTGAAAAATAAAGTCAGGATTCTTGTTATCTATATTTCTTTCTATATAGAAATTACATCCTAAACAGTCCTATGGTTTTCTTTTTTAAAAATATTAATAGGTTTCATATGTTGAAATGGTTTTTTTTCTCATTTCTGTATTTGAAATAAAGTTTAAAAATTCTTTTTGTTCTAATTAAGTGGCCCTTACATTATTTACCTTATCGTATATTGAAAACATCATAGTCTTTCATATATCTCTTATTAAAGACCAAAGCTCTCTCTCTGATCTAAGGCCAGATCACTCAGTTCTTTAATTTTGAAAGCAGCCTACTTTCCTTTTTAATGCTCTCACTACATTTTTGTTCTTTAGGAGTCTTCTCCCCAACTGGTTTTATAACAGTATCCCAACTCTAAACACAGGCTAACCTCATTGTTGCTATTAGTCTGAATTAAAGCGTGAAAATACACATGAAAAAATTTAAATAAATCTTGGTACCCAGTTTAGCTTCTGAATTCTCTTGTAAGAGTTGATGAAAATATGAAGATGAAATAGTAACTTTAATTCACATCCCCTACTTCTAGGTAAATCAGCAGATCCAGGTTTCCCGGAATGTTAACTGAAGACCTACCAAACTTGTGTATTATTTCCACTCCACAGGAATTTCAGTTGGATGCATTCAGTTGGATACTTGCCCTGAAAATTTCACATTGGGGCTTATCCTCACAACTAAAATTAAACAGCTTTTTTGAGATTTTTTAAGTATTACTATTTAGCCTTATTTACAGAAGAGATTTGAGGAACTTTGGACTGCAAGGAGATCCAACCAGTCCATTCTGAAGATCAGTCCTGGGTGTTCTTTGGAAGGAATGACGCTAAACCTGAAACTCCAGTACTTTGGCCACCTCATGCGAAGAGTTGACTCATTGGAAAAGACTGATGCTGGGAGGGATTGGGGGCAGGAGGAGAAGGGGACGACAGGATGAGATGGCTGGATGGCATCACTGACTCGATGGACATGAATCTGAGTGAACTCCAGGAGTTGGTGATGGACAGGGAGGCCTGGCGTGCTGCGATTCATGGGGTCGCAAAGAGTTGGACACAACTGAGCGACTGAACTGAACTGAAGAGATTTGAGGAACTTTAGAACACAATGAAAAAGGTTAAGTAGATAAAAATTGGAATCTAGAAAAATATAGTTGGATCAAAAATAACGTCAGAATACAAATACACAGATGATTGAGTTCTAAATTATTAAAAGTAGGCCTGATTTTAATCTGAGATTTCTCACAACTAAAGCAAACACTGAAAACAGTCAGTGATTTGCATTGCTCATAAGAAATATGCAAATTGATTTCTCAGGTTGAAGTAAAGCTCTTCCTGAAACAGGTCTGAACAAAATTTCTAATTTAGATTCTGAGAAATGTAATGTTTCCTCAATATCCTCATAAAAAGGCAACAGGAGATCTCATTCAATGCTTACTGACTTTTAAACATTAGAACAGGAAAATAATAATCTCACATTACATGGCTTAAGGTCTAACTTTTGAAAATTCAAGCTAGGGTGATGAAATGGTAGCTGGATAAAGTTACTGGTTAACACCCAACATTATCAGCTGCAAGTATCAAGGTGAGATACTAATACCTTCAATGTGGACGCACAGTGGGCAAGCCTGAATTTTCTAGGAAAGGAAAGTGGCAAGCAATCCCTCTTCTCTGTTACTTCTGTCTATATATTTTTAGAATGAGAGCTCCACATCTTAGTCCTCTTTGAAACCAACCCCCAGACCAGTGCCTAGCACACAAATATAATCAATAAATGTTCATTGAATACCAACATAAAGAAAATCAAGATTAGGAAAATACTGGAAGTAGTAATAAAATAGCTATTATAGTCTACAACTTTCACTGAAAGAGGGGAGAGAAATCACCACTGAAAAGCAATTCAGAACACGAAACATGTCCCAGAGAACTGAAAGCTTTCAGAGCTCTACTTGATTTTTCTAGTACGTATGGACCTGGTCTTATCATGACATTTCATATGCTCCAGACCTGGCCCATCCCGCACAGGCAGGAATACCTGCACTGGCTAAATACAAAGTGTAACATCTAGATTATCCAGGCTAGCAGGGCTGTGCATTCAAGACAGTAAAGTGTTCATATAATTCAAGGTAAATCTCTATGACGCTTCTAAAAGTTAACTGGTTTTGAAGAAAATCATTTTATAACTATTACACATATTGCTGCTCTAGTAAACACAACTGGAACAATGACTGCTTTATGAAGATGACTTATTATGTTTTAAATTTCTTTCCAAGACAAGTGACTTCCCAAGACACATTCTTCTATTTGTTCTCTTTCTCCCTTCCTAGTGATTCTTCTCTGCTGTCATCAACTGCATCCCAATGTCCCATTTTCTAATTTCTCCTAATATTTTTGCTTATTCTCTTTCTGCCTCCCTCATTTTTCCCCATTTTTATACTTCCTTGCCTTTGTTATTAGGGACCTTCTTTTTCATCACCCTCAATAGCCAGGGAATGTTTTTTTCCTTCTGCTTTCACAAAATGATCAGTCGCGTTGTGTAGTCTGTAACCTTCGCTGTCTCCTGATTCTGCTCAGCTGTTTTGTCGCTGATGACATTTCTACAGTTTTTCTACAGTTTTTCAGTTGTTGTTCCAGACACCTGAAGGTGCCTGTGGTTGAAGAGGGGAGCCAGTGCTAAGTCAAAGTATTACTCTGTGATTATTCTTAACACACACATTCACTGTTTTCACTTAATTTTCAAAGTACAGTACAGAAGTTTCTATTAATGGCCCAGTTCCTACTTCAAGTCTTTAAAAGATTTAAGGAAAGAGATAAGTGGCAGACCAAGGAAACAGGTAAAATAAGACTGTCAGTGGAAACTAAAAATTCTGGACCACTCAGCATAAATGCATATACTATGAATAAACTACAATATTGTCAGGCAATGAGGACTTTTCTCTAAAAAAATGGTAATAAATATGTCAACTTAGAAAAGCTGAGGTCTTTTCTTTTTAAATGTTTTCACTTTGTCTATAATCACTATAATTTTAGGAAGTATTTAATAAAAATAAAACCTTTAAGTTATTAAGTCAACTATTTCTGTGTAATATAAAAGGTTTTAAGAATACGTATTCTTGTACGCCTCAAATTATATCTTCATTCTTACTTATATCAAAATAAGCTAATAAACTCTGAAAAACATCCAAATGCTCTTTTTGTGTAGAATTTGGCTAAAAGAATCCACTATTAAAACCACAAGGTAAGTTGATGAAACAGAGCTAAATATATACCTTAAGCCCAGGCTCTGAATCTTTTTGCATACTTGAACATTAGAGATAATAAGTATTTATAGAATTGGGGTCTGTCTCCTGGTTTGGAAGTGTTTTTGAGGTAGGGTGAAACAAAGGCAGATAAATGTTAACTATAATTAACGAAAGGAAAACAAAATGTCAAAGTAGCCAACTCATTTCTCATCTCATAATACATATCATCAAGTTCTTAATTATAGAAAGATAGCTCATCTGGGGTCAGAGCAAACATCTGGTGTAAAAATTCAGTTTAACCTGTAGAACACAATTCCTTTCAGTCATCCAAGAAAGCATGGAAATAATTTTTGTTACAAAAAAAATCCAAAAAGCATTATGTTTCTGTAAATGGGATTTTACCTATAAAGATAGTGAAGGCTCACCTTTACTGAGCATTGGGTATGTATCAGGTAATATATTAAGAACTGTATATGGATTGACATTTAATCCAACAACACTACGAGCTAGACATGATTATCATTATCCCTGTATACCAGAGGGGAAATGACCTGGAGTGACTCACTCAAGCTAACTTAGGTTCTACAAAAGATTAAAATGCCAGACACCAGTTAGCACTCTTCATTTCCATGCTGCAGTGTCTCCTTATTATTTACAAAGATGACTATGCTCCGTTCAGGTAAAATCCCATCTTCTGTCCGATTATTCTCTCTTGCAGGCCATTTAAAATACATCTAGAAAGTATTTGACCATCATGAGAAGACCCAGTACCTCCAAAGAGTAGTTCTAACTTAAATATTATAATATTTTCCCTATTACAGTTAATACTTGCAATTTTTACTATGTCTAAAAAAATGAATATATATGCATATATATAAAACATCTGAAACATGTGAAAAAGAATAAAATTTTAACATTTCATGTTTTAAAAGAACATACCAGTTATTTGGGGTTCCACTGGAAGTATCTTAAAAACAAAATTCTTCCACTTAACAACACTAAAGAATGAGGTATATAAATGTTTTAATCACAGACTTTTACTGTATGCAATTAACTGTATTTCACAACTTGCATCTTACAAAAAGACAGTACCATAGTGCCTGTAAAAAGTACTGCAATTAAACAAAAAGTTACATTACCACATGAAACCACCAAATATCACAACTGTCAGAGTCTACAGTTTCCTTTCTTCAAATGCTATTATGATGTTTTTATGTGATATTTTGTATCCACATTATGATTTAAAGTTCTTTTATAGTCAAAAGTCTCCTACAGGTAAATATGTATTAAACAAATGGCTAAGAGAAAGCAGGAGACCCTAGAATTTAAGAAGTACTGTGTGGTTTCTAAGTTGGATTTTTAAAGACAACATAAAACACTTTTATTAGTTGCAAACAAAAATGCAAAATCTGTAGTCATAAAAATATTTTATTGGTAAATTTACATAATAGTAAGTGGGGCTGTAAATATTTTTTTTAATTTTAGGATATTGATAAATGCATAAACTGGCAAGTGTCTCTGAAAATAGGGTACTATAATTTTTATAAGAATTGTTATATTTAATAAAGAGGCCAATTAAGCTGATTAAATAGTAGTTATTTCCTAGTTCTGTGCAACAGTTCCTATTTGCGTATTAATTAGATTCATACTCCTATGACCCTGGATAAGTCTGGGGCAAGGAAACAGTGATAAAACTATTATTAAGTTAAAGCTTTTCCAAAATTGCAGCTCTTAAAATTACAGTTTTTCTATTCTGTTTTCGTCAAATGCTTATAATTACTTGAATTTTAATGTTCTATACAATACAGAAAACACCAGTGTTCAATGACAACAGCACTAACCCTGAATCATAAAGCTATGTAGTCAATGTTTTATTGTTTACTAGTCTGCTAGTAAACATTACAATAAATGAATGTTTTGAAAGATAAGCAACCCCCCCAAAACAGATAAAACCTAAAACATAATTCTGAAACAATAATTTAGTAAAATGTGTCAAAAACATTGGCAATGGTTCATACAAATTCTTTATTTAATAACAATCTTCCTATTTAACCACACCAAGTACCAGCAGGTGTATTTAAGAGGATAACCATTAAGAAAATTCTGTTGCAGCAATAGTTGATTAAGTTGATCTTTGACTTGTATACATATAACTATTTGTTTCACAATTCTCAAATAATACATATTTAGGCAGCTTGCACTATGTTATAAAAATTTAAATTCGTTACATGCCAATAGTAGAGAATTCAAGAATTATGTGTTAGAATTCACTAAACTAAAATGAAAATAGACTTACCAATAACACTGCATAATGAATAACTCAACCACATTTTCATGGCAGCTTTAACTGTGGAGACCAAAACATTAAGTCTGGAAATGTCTGGTAGGCACAGATTGCAATTAAAATCTAACAAATTCTAACAAATTTCTATTTTAATTAAAACACAAATCATGGATTGTGCATGAATATGTTTGTCATGAAAATGTGGTACTTCTTGGCGTAATCTGTGTATTTGCATGGTATGACAGAAGTGACGGAAACTGGAGAAAATAGACTTTAATGAGATTCTCCATTCAGTGATGAGGCTTCTCCTCTGGGTGAAGATGACCTGGACATTCCCCTCTCTGTGTTATCAGAGCTAGAGCCACTCTGACTGTGTTGATCTGCAGAGGCAGCACTAGACGCAGGCGGTGACTTCGTTTTCTCCTTAAAGTCTGTAATAATGACTGTCAGATCTCCAACGGTAACTTCCAAGTGTTGAGCACTACTCCGATCCACATTTTTCAATCTTGGCCTAAACACAAAAGATGATAAAATTTTTAACTAGCTTTTCTCTCTACCAAGTCTCTGAGCATGTAATGCATATTAAGTAAAAATGACAAATAAGTACATCTATCTTTAAAGCTCTATATTCATGTGTAACTAAATGCAAAAATATAATTAAATGCTTGAAATCATTAACATTAATCAAGCCAATCATTGATGAATCTTCCTCAACATGACAAAAAACACTGGGAGTAATGGTCTCCTTCTTGTGCTTTTATAGCTTTATTTTGCAGACGGCTTATCAATTTTACTATAGTAAAGATTTTAGAACAGCAGTCACAGCTGCATCACAGAGGGAGCTGACAGCAGCTAAGGCTGAGTCAGATGGAGGGCTGCCACTCCACTGATGTGCACTTACGATAAGGGCATCATGACTGTCTGCTCTGCCAGGACCCACGACCATTCTGATTGGTTAGAATTCATGCAAATATCTGTTCAGTATTGTGAATATCACTCCTGGCTTTATGAGTGAAAAAAAATAGTTCAAACACAAATGTCTTTTAATCTAGTAAAACAAAAACAAAAAACAGAAAGTGTCCTCACACTTAAGCCTGTATTTGTGGCCTCCATATTTAATTTCTAATATATCTTTAACTTGAAAAAATACTTTCATGACATAGTAAAACAGATGAAATCTTTTTATTTCTATATTATATATTTCATATTCTACTTTATATATCAGTGTTAAAAGACAATATTAAATGGTTAATTTTATTATTTCAAAAGTACCATTAAAACACTCTTCAAATTTACCTGGTTTTCTTATGACTGTTCTTTTTGCTAGTTGTTTCCTTTTCACTTTTTTCTTTTTCTACTTTATCTTTTTTCTCTTTCTTTGACTGTGTAGGGGGTACAAACTGCTGAGTAACCTGCTGTGCAACCAACTGGGAGACAGGTCGAGGTTTCCTGTGTACATGTTAAAAACAAAGGTTTTTTTCTTACTATAATTTAAGAACATGATTTTTTATGAGAATACCTCAAATTATGAGAATCGATATATATTGTGATTTTCACATATAAAAATTTTTCATATGTAAGGTAATTCAGATATGCAATTTAACAGATATATATATATGTACATACACACACACAGATATATTATTGTCTTTCCTAGTCAACAAAAATAGAACTATAATAATGGTTCAAAGTTATTGCCTAAGATATATAGTCAAACTATTAAAATGTAACTGTCACATAAATCGACGTGAAAATTATTAAAAATTTATATCAAACTGTGCTCATAAGGAAGCAAACATATAAATAACCATGAAATTTTAAAATTAAACTTGAAAGTCTACACTGAAATAAAATCTAAATGTATCCCTCCTCAGAGAAGGAAATACCTCACCATCTGCAACAGCGGCTATTCTTTCCTTTAAAAATCTTCGTTTATTCATTCAGTACATTTTCTCCTTATTGTTAAAGTCTTTAAGGTTCCTTACCTATCTAGCCAGTTTCTCTGTGCTTTTTTGACCTTGGAGATCTTCCCAGTCTTTTGGACTTGCCTAGCCTACTTATTAAAAAAAATAAATAAATGTATTAAGAATCTACTGCAAAACTGTACTGAGAGAGATGAACTGTGGCCTGCCTACAGCCTTTGGTACCAGTTGTCACTCTATTAGCCCAGGGTCAAGGATCCCTCCAACTTTATGGTACAGTGTGGGTGGCTGAGGTCAAGATTCAAAGCTAATAGTCTCTTAAAATGAGAAAGACTACTAAAGAGGGGAAAAAGATGGGACGAACAAAACAGGGAAAAATAAGATAAAAATAAATCATAACAGATGGTCTACAAACAACAGTAATCTATTGCCTGGAAAATCCTGACCCTATTTTGGTCAGCACAGCTATTAAAAAAAATTTCTTTTCCTCTGTTCTTCTAAAACAAGACAAAATAGACACCAAAGAGAAACTACTGCACAATCTAGCTTTTAAAGCTGCAAAGAGGAAGGAATCCTTTGAAGGAGGAAACAGGAAATGCAATATATAAAACATCTTAATAGATGGATATTGAATTTTGTTTAGAACCAACAGAGTCTGAAGTACAGGTAGGATATCCAGGAAAGATGTCAGAATACAGTTTAAAAAGTAGGGCTGATCCAGATACCTGGCAGGGTTAATGATACATATCAAGAGTTACATAGATGAAAATATTATTGGCTGAGCTTGTTCAGGAAAAAAAACTTTAAAAGAAAAAGTACTAAAGCACCAGTTCTCAAATTTAAGGTACATCAGGATTACTAGAAAGTCTTGTTTAGCTTGCTTAGCTCTGCTCCCAGGGTTCTGATTCAGCAGGTCTCAGATGGAACCTAAAATCTGCATTTTTAATAGCTTCCAGGTTAAGCAGAAGCCTCTGGTCCAGCCACCACACTCTGCAAAGATGCTTGAAGGAGTGTAATATATTAACATTACTGCAGCAAAGAGTTTAAGATGGAGAGCAGGGAGCAGCAGAGAAATGAAAAAAAGATATGAAGGAACCTGATAATGCAAAGCTAAGGAGTCTGATTTATTCTTTAAAGACAGAGATCACTGAAGAAATTCAGACTTGAATTTTACGAAAATTACTGGCAGCAATATGGAAGAGAAAGGTACTACAGAGGCAGGGAAAGCTACTTTAATAGATCAGGCAAAAATAAAAAGGACTTGAACTAAAGGAAGAGGCCGTGGGGTTATTTAAAGACAGAATGAAGAAGCAGAATCAAGGGGACATGGTGACTAATTAAACGTGCCTTTCTCACTTCTCAACCAACATAGTCCCTTAGCAAAATCCCTTAGCAGAAGGGACCCCATAGTCCCTTAGCAGAAACTCTTGCTTGTTCTCATGCAACCAGTATTCTGTGGATGAAATTAAACAAAAAATAAAGTCTTAGATGTGGATAAATGCTATGGAAGAAAAAAAAAGTAAGGAACACAGGAAGTTTTAAGGAAGCAGCTGCAATTTTAATTTTACCATCTCTTTCCTAATCTAGAGTATAAACTCCACAAAGAAAGAGATGGTATCAGTTTTATATACCACTGGATAACTAGTACCTAGCATAGTACTGGAAAATACTAGATACCTAATATTTGTTGAAAAATGAATGAATGATAAAATCAGGTTTAACAAGGAAAGGTTTCTTGCATTTATTAAAAAATTTTAATTGGAAGACAACTACTTTACAATCAGCCATAAGTATACATATGTTTCCTCCCTCCCACCCTTCACCCACAAAGATGTTTTTAAAGGAAAGTAATACTGTCTCTTATGCTTACTCACAGGATCAACCACTCACTACACAGAAGCAAGCAAGTAGTGAAAGGCAAGAGCAGCAGGAATTCATTTCTCTCTTAATTATTCTAGGGTATGCAAAGAGAAAGAAAGTTCAAAGGTGTGGCAAGTTGTGAAAAGATTTGGTTAGACTAGTGCCTGGTGAACAGTGAGTCACCTAAAACTGAGAGTCACTCCAAGCTATATAATGCAAATGAAGTGTAGTCATCATTTGTCTCCCAAGGTATTATGGGCGTCTGAATCTCTTCCTGCCATAACAAATGGAAGTTTGACAACTCCTTTATTACAGTTTGTACTGTTACTCCCTTAAACCTAAAATTGAATACAAAATAAATTTATAAAAATTTTAAACTGAATTTCAATAAATTGAAAAAAAATTTTAATTTACATTCTAGAGTAGAAATCCTGATGTTTCCATCAATCAGTAAATTGACACTAGTTATTTAGAGGCCATTATCACTAACTTCAGATATATAATCATGTATATTTTCTTTATTTAGTGCTGTTTTTAAGCAAAACTGAATATTTGTCTAGGTTTTTCTGGATTCATTATTATGCTCAATACAGTATTTCCCTTTAAGATGAAACTGTCTCAATCATGGATTCTCTGATCACGAAGTTTTTAGGAATGTAACTGCTGTGTTGTGGTTAGGTACTTAATACTTTTACAAAGCTATCAATCACTCCCCTTCCTCATCCGTATCTGTCTCCAAGTTGGTACATGTTGCTTATGAGACACAGTTCCTCAATCACTCTCACTTTTACGTAAGAAAGAGAAAGCTAATTCCCAACTTCATGAACCTTACAATAAAACTGCTGCCAAATCTTTGTCATAGTTAACAAGTTCTCTGTCCAGACTCTTTCTGGAACCATTTCCCTTTTTATATGGCCTAAAAATCTGAAAAGAAAAGCGCGTCAGTCAGTAGAGAGTGATTTTCTCCATAAAAGCATGAGGTTGAGTTAAATGAATCAATATTTTAAAACAAGTTATGAATCTAGATTTCTTCTAAGTGTCATATTCTGAGCTAAGAATAAAAATAATAAATGTATATTCTCCTACAAGGTGAAAACAACACAAAAAGAGAGACTAGCTGGCCTGGTCAGGTGAAAGACTGGAACCAGGAGACAAGCTAGAAGACCATCACAACAGACTAGAAAAGATGGTGCTGGTCATGCTGGGTTTGTAGATTTTATAAGAAAAGGTGTCCCTGGGGCAACTGGAAATGTGAGACCAGTGTTCGCATAAGCAACCAGTAATTTGTGTACTTGGCACTGTCTGTCTGTTGTTAATTTTTTGTTGTTTTTAAGCACCAACAAATTTTCTATAGCTGCTCTCTTCTGCCTCAAAAAATATTATTTTTGTTTTTCAGTAGTTACATCTCTTTCTCTTTTAATCCTAGATTCTCCTAAATGTTTATTAATTTATTCTTTTATTCTTATTTTAATTAGATGGTTGATTTTCACTCAAAAATTAATCTTTGCTCCTACTTTGTAGATTATTTGATATGGTACAACTATGGATGAAAAGAAGCACAAAACATATGTATACATGTAGCTTAACTACTGAACAAGCTTTCTGCTACTCTCTAATGGCTGAATAAGTTTTAAAGATCCTTCAATGAAGGCAGGAGGAACACAGCTTCTGATGATCTTTTCAGCCTATCATAAACTGACCCAGCTTCACCATGCTCTATTCAAAAGAAAGCTCTCCTATCTCTAGGGGTCTTAGGTTTAACTGTGATCCATTTTCTACTTAGTGAGAAAAATCCAGAGGAGAGCAGGGGATTTTAGAGGTAGGAGATAGTTAGGATACAAGGGGGAGGGTATGTATAAGGTATGCCTTTTTTTATGTTCAGCAATTTATCATTCATGATTTTCGACAATACACCTACAACCCTGACGGTTCTGTGATCAGGAGGACAAAAAGTCACCCAGTTAGAAAAATAAGTGCTATCCAGACATATCTCAACTGTACTCTATTATTCACATATGTCACGATTTGATGTAACTTGTAAAATATGGCATTCCAAAATTTTGGGATCTCCATGTGTCCCTATGTATCCATCATAAATAGGTCAAGAGACTGTGTAAAGTTTGACAGGTCTCTTTTGCTTTTCTGTAACCTAACAATTGATTTCCTGTACCATTAAAAACAGAGGAGCGAACATTTCAACAAACATTTATGGATATCTCCTATTCCTCAGAACAAAGTACTTTTAGGAGCTGTTTGACTTTTCATGTGGGTAGGAGACTGGTTAATGGTGGCTTGATATATATCATTTCTAACTACGTGTCTGCCCTCCACCCCACCCCAAACACCCGCAACAAAAATTCTATGTACTGAATGTTACAAAATAAATATTTTAAGCTTGATTAACCTCATCACAAATTAGCTTTGTTGAGCTGGATAGGCAATAAATAAAATATAAAGCAATTATTCATTCTTTTCTATAGGAGGCAGCATTATTCATAGCTGAAAATGACACAATCTGTTGCAAAACACCAAAATATATATATTGTAAATTGAAGCAATATAATAAATTTAAGTGAGTTAAAAGACTAAACCAAGAACCTAAACTTGTTGCAAGTCTGTGGATACACTGCTAACAAAGTCCAAAAATATAACCAAGGAAGATTTTATAAACAAGCCCCACTGTTTGACTGTACTGCACAGCCACACGTGTCAGACACTAGACACGGCGCTGGAGATTCACTGTGAACAAGACAGACACAGTTCTCACCCTCAAAGTGTTTGCTTAACGTATGGGAGAGAAGCCACACAAAGGATAACTAACTAAATAAAGTAAATATTGTCAAAAGCACCAAGAAGGAAAAAAGGATGTGCTGTGATTTCAAAATTCAGACAGAGGATTTACTACATGATGCAAGGAACTTCAGTTCATGTTTAAACCGTCAGTCCACCAAGAAAAACAGCCATCACCATGGACTGCCACCCTCCTCTTTAAAATCATTTTATGAGTAATTTACAGAAGCAAAAAATCAAAGGAACAATTAATATTAACATTTTTAATATTACTAAAAATTTTATAAAACTTTAAAATGTAGTGAATCCAAATTTTTATTTTATTTGAGGGTATACAGACCTGATATAGACTAATGTAACTAATTCCTCATCAGCTTGTTAGGCCTAATCCTAGGAACATATCTACCTTGTAAATAGTGACTCCTGATCTCAAATACATCTCTAATAGACTCTGGCTTCTCTTTGCTTCCACTTCTTGCATTGTATCATCGAAACACTTTTAATCTGAAAGCCTGACAGCTCACAATTTTTTGAAGAGGACAGCCATTTTCTTTGCTCCCAAAACATCAAGTTCAGTTCGTTCAGTCGCGCAGTCGTGTCCGACTCTACATTGTCACATTTCTAGACTAGGTATACATTCTGACTCTTCAGCAGCTGTCCACTTACCAATCATATCAAATAAATTTCAGTGCCAAATATCACAGATGAAGAAAGAATACTATCACATGTCCTACTGCAAAACAAGATGATTCAGGTTCACTACTGCAAAATATTTCATGACAGAGTCCTTTGGGTTGAATGACTACTTGTGTGAGAAACCACATCCCTTTCTGTTCTTAAAAGACTCTTCATGTAATAATTCTTAAACCTGCAGGAAAACTCATCCAGGATTATTGTCATATGAAGACTTGGAGTCAGAGAGCCCAAGCACCGTGCAGGCTAACAAGCATGAAGGTAGATAAGTTACTCTGTTTGAAATTCCCTGGATTTCTCCTCCCAGGGCCCAGGGAAGTCCATTCTGTGGCCTGGCCTGCTCAACATATCTTCCTTTCCCAGGCTTTCTAGGGCATATTTTATTTTTGACAGATCAGTTTTTGAGGCTACAGAGGTTTTGATGAGTGTAGCTTGGGAGCAAAACTATTTTGTGAGGGCAGAGGTAGAAGAGGGAAAATGATGACTAAAAAATGTTGCTAGGGCCATGTGAATCTTTTCACTATGTTGGAGAAATACAAATGAAGGATTTGCTACTCTATTTTGAAATAATAAAAACAAAAGTGAACTAATAAGCAAAATAAATTAGTAAGCTTTATCATCTTCCTCTGTGCACGTGAATATTTGGTGCACACTGATCCTTCTGCTTAGTTTTTCAGTCATGTGAGACTCTATGTCCATGGACTATAGCCCGCCAGGCTCCTCTGTCCATGGGATTTCCCAGGCAAGAATACTGGAGTGGGCTGCCATTTCCTCCTCCAGGGGAATCTTCCTGACCCAGGGACTGAACCTATATCTCCTGTGTGTCTCCTGCACTGCAGGTGGATTTTGTACCACTAGCCACCTGGGAAGCCCTATTTAGTGCATAGAACACTTTATGTAACGGGTTATGAAATTTTTAAAAAGAAATGTACATCACATGTCTGTGGAACCCCTGCAGCAGCTCTGTGGAATGGTGGTATCTACACTCTTCTACAATCCTGTTGATCCTTTTATGGCTGTGTTCTGTCTCCTCACCAATGGGACTCTAATTCCTACATGGGAAAAGATCACATATTGCCTATTTTTCTATCTCCAACAAATACATATATAGTAGATCTTACAGTATTAGATACTCAATAAATATCTCAACAGTAACAATCATAAAAACCTGTTAAGTATGATGCATAAATACAAGTATAAATTAATTTTGTAAACACTGATTTAACTAGGTGCCAACTTCAAGAATTCACTTTCTTGAAAAATTTTCTGATGTCATTTTGCTTCTGAGCCATTTACTTCCTTTTTCATGAAAACAGAATGAAAGGTTTAAAGTATGACTGCTTTGCATAAATAGTGACTATTAAATCAAAGGATTAAAGAGTCCTTTCTATGTGGCTTTCCCCACCTCCAAACAATGAAATAATCTACTCTGCTAATACCAGCACTATCTAACTTCTCAGCAAAACTCAATGCTACCTACCCTAGAGATATACAAATATTTTCTGTTACTGTTTCTACAGTAAATAATCATGCAAATAAAATCTTTACAATGAATCACAATATATAAAACTGAAAGCAAACTAACGTCTTTTTATATAACTATTTTTTAAATTATAACACAGGAGACTTAGAAAATACAGAACAAAGTTACAGATATTTCCACTACATATTACAATTAATTTTAAGTAAATTAAGATTTTTAGTTGGAGTTTCAATATTAAACTTTCAAAAATTAATAGGATGAATAGATAGAACAGTAGAAGGGTATAGTAGATCTGAAAAGTACTATGAATTAACTTAACATAATTAAGATTTATACAATTTTCACACAACAGCAGAATACAAATTCTGTTTAAGTTCCCATAGACTATCAACTAGGAGACACTGGAACGCATCCAGGGACATAAAACAAGTACAAAAGTTTCATGGTGAGTAGTGGCCACAGGACTGCAAAAGGTCAATCTTCATCCCAATTCCCAAGAAGAGCAGTACTAAAGAATATTCAAACCACCAGACAATTGCAATCATCCCCCATGCTAGTAAGGTTATGCTCAAACTCCTGCACGCTAGGCTTCAGCATCATGTGAACAAAGAACTTCCAGATGTTCTAGCTGGGTTTAGAAAAGGCAAAGAAATCAGAGATCAAATTGCCAATGTTTGCTGGATCACAGCAAAAGCAAGGGAATTCCAGAAAAAATCTACCTGTTTCATTGACAACGCTAAAGCCTTTGACTGTGTGGATCATAACAAACTGTGGAAAACTCTAAAGAGATGGGAATACCAAACCAGCTTACCCATCTGCTGAGAAACCTGTATACTGGTCAAGAAACAACAGCAGAATCCTGTAGAGAACTGACCAGTTCAGGACTGACAAACTAGTACAACAAGGCTGTTTATTGTCACTCTGTTTATAAAACTTATACACTGAGTGCATCATGAGAAATGCCAGGCTGGATGAGTTATAAGCTGGAATCAAGAATGCCGGGAGAAACACCAACAACCTTAGATATGTGGATGGTATCACTCTAATGGCAGAAAGCAAAGAGGAACTAAACAGTCTCTTGATGTGAAGAAGGAGAGTGAAAAGGCCGGCTTAAAACACATTATTAGAAAAACTAAGATCATGGCATCCAGCCCCATCACTTCAAGGCAAATAGAAGGGGAAAAGGTAGGAGTGGTGACTGATTTCCTCTTCTTGGGCTCTATAGTCACTGTGGATGGTGACTGCAGCCATGAAATTAGTAGACGATTGCTTCTCGACAGGAAAGCTATTACAAACCTAGACAGTCTGTTAAAAAAGCAAAGACATCACTTTGACAACAAAGGTCTGTACAGTCAAGGCTATGATCTTTCCAGTAGTCACATATAGTTGTGAGACCTGGACCATAAAGAAGGTAGAGTGCCAAAGAACTGGTGCTTTGAAACTGTGGTGCTCCTTGGACAGCAAGGAGACAAACCAGTCAATCTTAAAGGAAATCAAACCAAAATAATCATTGAAAGGACTGATGTTGAAGCTGAAGCTCGAATACTTTGGCCATCTGATGAGAATAGCCAACTCACTGGAAAAGACCATCATGCTAGGAAAGATTGAAGGCAGAAGGAAAAGACAGTGACAGAGGATGAGATGGCTGGATGGCATCACCAGTGTAATGGAAATGAACTTGGGCAAATTCCAGGAGATGGTGAGGGACAGGGAAGCCTGGGGCACTCCAAAGTCGGACACAACTAGGTGACTGAGCAACAACCAAGGTACTGCAATCGTACAGACTCTGTTCTCTTATCACTATGGAATTTGTTAAAAATCAGTATCAAAAGATATTTGAAAATAACCAACATATTTTCAAGTGCAATGTGACATTTACCAAGAGAGATCTTTGAATTAGCCACTGAAAGCCTCAATCAAGTCAGGAGACTGAAAAAACAGAGGTTGACAACAGAGAAGAAAGCATTTAAATGAGCAATCAACATCAAAATGAGAAATTTAATGTCTAAGATAACTTAAAATTTGAAAATTAAATGTCCACTTTTAAATGATGGGTATATCTAAGAAGATTATACAACAAAGAAAATCAGAAAATATTTGTACCAGAATAAAAATTAAAAAAGAACTTACCACAATCTGTTGCATGCACTGGAGATGCTCAATGCAACTAAATACAATGTGGAATCTTGAATAAGGTATGAAAATAAACAATGGACACTAGCATAAGATTTTTTTGTAATTTGAACAAAATCTGTACTTTAACAATACTGTATCACATTTAATTTCCTGTTTTTTAAAGATATAGTATTTCTTTATATTCTCAGAATTGGATTAGAGGTTTCAAGCCTCATTCAAATTGTCTTTTTCAAATATCACTAATAAACTTTCTCAACTTTTAGCAGTAATATTAGATGCCAAAATCCATGGAACTATATCAAATTTCTGAGTAAATGTAAATCAGAAATCTATCATTCTGTTCATATTAAGTCAATAAGTGGAATCAAAATGTCATAAATTATTTATCGAGGCAAAAATTCCTAAAATTTTAAAAATATTTATATTATACATACTAAAGCTTTTCCACTATGCTTGATAAAGGATTGAGAAATAACAACAAGAAAAAAACAGGTGGAAAAATTGGAAAACAAACGAAATGAAAAGGGAGCACTGAATATGAAATAGAAAAAGTGAAACATAATAGATAAAAGTAAAAGACCATCATATAGTCCAATTGTTCTTAAACACAAGTGCTCATTAGAAACACATCTGGAGCTTTGGAGAAAAAAGCAATACTTGGGCATTTGTATTTCTCAAAAAATTTCAAGATAATTCTGATATGCACCTAAATTTTAAAATAGGTTTTCTATTAAATGATACTGTTAGTGATATAGAAGTCTAATTTTTGTTGACCAATCATGATACAATAGTATTAAGCAAATAATATTTATATAATCACAATAATAAAAGATGTTTATCAGTTTTCACACTTAATAGCCAGACCAAAAAAAAAAAGATAATTATAACTTCAAACCATAATGGAAATATGATTAACCTAACAATATAAAGTAATTACAAACAATTTGGGGGGTTAAGTAGAATGATGTGCTAAGTGGAAGTGCATACACTTATGCATTTTCATCCACCTAGCCAGTCTGTCTTTTGGTTGGTGTATTTAATCCATTTACACTTAAGGTAATTATCTTAATTGTTTTGGGTTTATTTTGTGTAGGTCTTTTCCTTCTCTTGTGTTTCCTGCCAGAGAATTTGCCTTAGCATTCGCTGTAAAGCTGATTTGGTGCTGCTGAATTCTCTTAACTTTTGTTTGTCTGGAAAGCTTTTGATTTCTCCCTCAAATCTCAATGAGAGTCCTGCTGAGTAGTATTCTTGGTTCTAAGTTCTTCCCTTTCATCACTTCAAATAATCTTACCATTCCCTTCTGGCTTGTACCCTTGTATGTTATTTGTCATTTTTCCCTTGTTGTTTTTCATATTTTATCTCTGTCTTTAGTTTTCACAGTTTGATTATGATGTGTCTCAGTGCTCCTTGGGTTTATCCTGCCTGAAACTTTCTGTGTGGAATTCCTGGACTTGGCTGATTATTTCCTTTCCCATGTTAGGGAACTTTTCAGCTATTATCTCTTCAAGTATTTTCTTGGATCCTTTTCTCTCTCTCTTCTCCTTCCGGGACCCCTAAAATGCAAACATTTATTTAATGTTGTCCCAGAGGTCTCTCAGGCTGTCTTCATTTTCTTTTTCTATATTCTGTCCTCCAGGTCACTAATCCATTCTTCTGCCTCAGTTATTGTTACTGATTCCTTCTACTGTATTGTTCATCTCTGTTTGTTTGTTCTTTAGTTCCTCTAGGTAAGCATTTCTTGCATTTTCTCCATTCTTTTTCCAAGATCCTGGATCATCTTCACTATCATTATCCTGAATTCTTTTTCTGGACAGTTGCCTATCTTCACTTCATTTAGTTGCTTTTCTGGGGTTTTATCTTGTCCCTTCATCTGAGACATAACCCGCTACTTTTTCATTCTGATTAACTTTCTGTGACATGGTTTTTGTTCTAGCCACTGTGGGATTGTGGATCTTCTTGCTTCTTCTGTCTGCCCTCTGGTGGATGAGGCTAAGATGCTTGTGTTAAGTTTCCTGATGGGAGGGATTAGTGGTGGGAAAAACTGGGTCTTGGTCTGGCAGGCAGGGCCATGCTCAGTAAAACTTTAATCCAATTTTCTGCTGATAAGTGGGGCTGCACTCCCTTCTTGTTAGTTGTTTGGCCTGAGGCGTCTCAGCCCTGGGGTCTATGCTCTGTGGTAGGGTTAACTTCGATCTCCAAGAGGGCTTATGCCAAGAAGCACCTTCCAGGATTGCTGCTCCCAGTGCCCCCATCCCAATGGTGAGCCACCAGTGACTCACGACTCCGGAGGAGACCCTCCAACACTAGCAGGTAGGTCTAGTTCAGTCTCCTGTAGAGTCACTGCTCCCTTCCCCTGACACTCAATGCACACAGGATTTTGTCTGCGCCCTCTAAGAGTAAATCTCTGTTCCCCCTGGTCTGGTGGAAGTCCTATAATAAAATCTCACTGGCCTTCAAAGTCAGATTCCCTGGGGATTTCCAGTCCCTTTGTCAGATCCCCAGGCTGGGAAGCGTGATGTAGGGCTCAGAACCTTCCCAAATGCAAGAGAACTTCTTTGGTATTATTGTGCTCCACTCTGTGGGTCACCCACCTGGCGAGCGCGTGATTTGATTTTATTGTGATTGTGCTCCTCCTACTGTCTCGTGGCTTTTTCCTCGTCTTTGAACATGGGGTATCTTCTTTAGGGGGGGTTCCAGCATCCTCCTGTCGATGGCTGTTTAATAGCCAATTGCGATTTTGCTGCTCCCCCAGGAAGAGATGAACACATGTCCTTCTACATCACCATCTTGAATCAATCTCGAAAGCAAACTCACCTCTACTGAAGTTAATGTGGAGCCTCAGCCCCAACCTGTTCACTGCTCATCCTTGCATCTCCCAGCTGACCCTGAGGTATGGCTGTGAGGGAAACAATTCTGTCTGCTGATCCAAGGTATTCACACCAAACCAACTGACACCCCAGGTTCAATGCACTTTGTCTTTTTACTTGCCTTAATTTGCTTATAGAATGCAATGTACAGTATCCTTCATCATTTTAAGAATCTATGCTGAGTATTTCGAAGAATTTTTATTCCAAGGTTTATATACATGTAATTTTCAACATCAAATATTTTCCTCAGAGGCCCAGGACACAATTTTCCCTAAATTCCTGAGAGGTGGTGGCAGGAGAGACTTGATTCCTAGGGAGCTACTGAAACACTCTCTGGTAAGTATAGACAAGATAGATGACTACATCAACTTTATAAAAACTATGCTAGTGTTCAGCAATTAAGTCTTTGAAAAATCACTCAAATTATTAAAGAACATCACAGTCCACTTCATTTGAAGACTAAAGACATGCTTCAGAGCTACAGACAAGTCATCCTCAACTTTTCCATCCCCTTAGTCAAATTAAAATCAAGTTCTTCCACTTTTCTTTCAATATATTGGAACAGCTCTCCTCATCATTCCCATAAGCACCACGCTGGCCTAAGCCAACAGCCACCTTCTCTACTACCTGACTTGACTCCTTACCTCCACACCTCCAATCCAAGGTCACTCTTCCTTACATTCATTCACTTAACAAATATTAACTAAGCCCTCACATGTTCAAATCGCCATTCTAAGTACTGAGAATAGAGTGCTGAACAAAACTTACTGTGTTCTCTTTACTTATCATGGAGTGACCTTGATTCTCATTTCAGAAAGACAACAGAAGCTATCTGATAGTCTAATTTTCCCTCTCCATATTCCTATTTAAGGTCATGTCTCTATCTGCCAACAAGATCGCTTCTCCCAGGACACAACTCCTGCTCCAAATATATTTCCTTCTCTACTAAGTTATTCCTGTCAGCATACAAATACATTATGATATTTCTTACCTGAAAAAGAAAAAAAAAAAGAAAGCCCATCCCTACTTCCACATCCCCTTCTAGTCACTTGCCCCATTTCTTTGTTCTCTCCTCCACAGTAAGCATTAAATGATTTGTCTGTACTTACTTTCCTCCCTTCTCTCATGAGCTCACATCAATCAGGCTTTTGTCCCTATCACTCTACCAAAAGCATTTCTTTCAAGTAAAGTATTTCAATGAGCACTTTACCATGTCCATTAGTCAACTACAGCTCGAATTTCACTCTGTTTCTTCAAGCAATATTTTAGAGTTTATCACACTTTCCCTCCTGACAGAACTATAATTATCTTCAGAAGCCTCTAGAATACCACACTCTTTTTTTTTTTTTTTTGCCTCATTTTCTACTCCTCTTTCCAAATTCTAAACTTTGCAGGGGCCCGGAATCAGCCTTGAGGTTATCTCTTCTATCTACATTAACCTTCTAGGATGGGCTATTCAAAGTATGATCCATCAGCTCAACTGAGGATATCAGCACCTGGGAGCCTCGCAGAAATACAAATTCTCAATGTGTCCCAGGAATATGTGTATTTGCTTGCAAACAAAAGCTTGAGAAATACTATCCTAGGTGACCTCATTCAATACTTGGCTTTAAATACTATCTGTACCATGGTTTTCAGCCCTGGCTCCACATCAGAATTAACCTGTGATGCTTTTTTAAAATAACTGCACCTAGGAAAAAAGAAGTTAAATTTTGCTAAATTTTCTAAATTGTATAAGATCTGTCAAAATGAATATTTAAGAAAAAATTATATATCTAAACTGAAATTAATACACTGAGTATCAATTTTAATAATGAAAATAGTGTCTGAAAAACTTCTGGGCATAAAAGTTTTCCTCAAGGATACACATACATCTATGCACACACAAAATCCCTCATGTTGAAATATACGAAAAAATGTGATCCATACAAGCCAGCTATTCCATTCTAAGATATTTATCTAAAGGAAATATATGTCCACACAAAGACTTATACACAAACATTGACAGCAGCTTTATTTGTGGTGGCCCCAAACTGAGAATAACCCAAATGTTCATTAACAGCTGAATCAAAAAAAGAAATTCATACCATGGAATACTACTCAGTAACAAAAAGGAATTACACTTAAAGGAGTTACACTCAAAACAGTTACAGAAGACACACAGCAGAGTATATACCGTTAAGATTTTATTTATAGAATCCCAGAAAATGTAAGCTATCTACACAGAAAGCAGATCAGCAGTTGCCCAGTGACTGAAGATGGGAGGGAGGCATAATAGGGAAGAACTGAAATAGGATATAAAGAAACTTCTGCTGGTGATGGATATGTTTCACTATCATAATTGTGGTGATGGTTTCACAGGTGTATTCATCTGCCAAAACTTACCAAACTGCACATTTTGTGTGTATTATATGAGGTGTCAAATATACCTCAATAAAAGTTGTTTAAAAAATGTTTAATCTAACCACTAGCCAAATTAAAACAGGAATACCTGACCCCCACTCCCACATTAAATGAGAATATATAGCAGTGGGACCAGGTTTAGAAATGTTCTGAAAATTCTCAAGCTGGTTATAAAGGGTATCCAAGGCTGAAAACACTGATCTATACAATCATACTCCAAAATTTCTATCACCAGCCCCAACGTCCCCTCTAAACTCCAGTCTTATAAATCAACTACCTACTTAAATCATTTGGATGTTTAGCAGCAACTCAAAATAATATAATTTTGATTGCTCCCTCCTCCCATTCTTCCATTCTTTGACAGTCTTCCTATCTTAGTAAACAGCACTCCATTTTTTCAGTTTCTCTAACCAGACACTTAGACACAGTATTCATGCCCCACTTTCTCTCACATCCATCCACATCTAATTCACAAGCAATTTCTTTCCACCACCTTCAAACTATATCTAGAATTGGATGATTTCACACTGTTCCCACTGATACTACATGTGCAACAGTTATGAAGATAACTAATATCCCTGGAAGGAAGACTATGCTCCCTCAAAGCAGCCAGCTGATCCTTCTAGGTGTAAATCAAAGTATACCACTCCTATGCCTGAAACAATTCAATGGATTCCTCCTCCCTACCCAAACTCCTTCCCCAGGCAAAAAGAATACATGGCAACTGACAAGAAAATCCAAAATTCTTGCTCTAGACTGCAGCCCGACATGATTTAGTTCCTCTTCTGCTTCATCTCCTATACTCTCCCCTCTGAAATCCTCTGTTCCTGGAGTCTCAATTGGTTCAGTTCACTTAGTTGCATCCGACTCTTTGCAATCCCAGACTCCAGGCTTCTCTGTCCATCACCAACTCCCAGAGCTTGCTCAAATTCAAGTCCATCGGATCGGTGATGTCATTCAACCATCTTGTCCTCTGTCATCCCCTTCTCCTCCTGCCTTCAATCTTTCCCAGAATCAGGGTCTTTTCTAACGAGTCAGTTCTTCACATCAGGTGGCCTAAGTATTGAAGGTTCAGCTTCAGCCATCAGTCCTTTCAATAAATATTCAAGACTGATTTCTTTTAGGATTGACTGGATGGATCTCCTTGCAGTCCAAGGACTCTCAGGAGTCTTCTCCAACACCACAGTTCAAAAGCATCAATTCTTCAGCACTCAGCTTCTTTATGATCCAATACTCACATCCATACATGACTACTCGAAAAACCATACTTAGACTATATGGATCTTTGATGGCAAAGTAATGTCTCTGCTTTTTAATATGCTGTCTTAGTTGGCTAGGGCTGCCATAACAAATACTGGAGACTGGGTAGCTGAAAGAACAGAAATTTATTTTCTTAAAGTTTGGGAGACAGAAAGTCTAACACCAAGTCTATCAGGATTCAGCTTCTGGTGAGTGCTCCCCCTCCTGACTTGCAGAGGCTTCCTTGCTGTTCCTCACATGGCAAACAAGGAGAGTGATTTCTTTTTCCTCTTCTTAAAAGGTCACCAATCCCATCCCATTAGGATTTCATACTTATGACCTTGGCCTTCCCTGCTGGTTCAGCTGGTAAAGAATCTGCCTACAATGTGGGAGACCTGAGTTTGATCCCTGAATTGGGAAGACCCCCTGGAGAAGGGAGCAGCTATCCATTCCAGTATTCTGGCCTGGATAATTCCATGGACTGTGTAGCCCATGGGATGGCAAAGAGTCAGACACAACTGAGCGACTTTCACTTCACTTACAACTTATTTAATTTGCATGACCTCCTGGAAGCCCTGTCTCCAAACAGTCATGCTGGGGATTAAGGTTTGGATATATAAATGGGTATGCGTATGTGTTTTGCACAATGCAGTCCACAATATCCAACCTCACCGGCCTATGCCTGCCTGGAGGTTTCCCTTATGACTTCCTCTGTCTACTCACTCCCTCACTTCTTCCTTGTCTCTGCTCACACACCAACCATCAGGGAAGTCTCCCCTAACTTGACAAAATAGCACTCTCTTCTCTGACCCTACTCCCCCTTCTGTGCCCATTCCTGTTTCCCTCATTATGCTTTATTTCCTTCAAAACATTTGTTTTTACTTACCACATCATGTAATATTAGTTTATTGCCTTTCTTCCCCTACCAGAAAAGAATTTAAGCTGCCTTCCACCCCTATAAGTGTAAACAAGGACTTTTTCCTGTTTTATTCTGTTCACTCTCCTTGCCCTCTTCCTATGGCATAAAAACAAAACAAAACAAAAAGCCACCTTAATGTGTTTTTGATAGATGGGTGAATTGAAACCCTCCTCAAAAATTTCCAGGGACTTTAGGCGGTCCTATAGCAGTTGTTGAATGCTGGTTGTACAGTAGCCAACACAGGAAGTCTTTTACAAATTAGAATACTTAGGCCCCACTCAGACCGACGGAATAAAATTCCCCAGCAGTGAAACTTGGTATTTTTCATAGCTCCTCCATTACGCTTCTTCTATAGCCACTGCAGAGTAAGATCAAAGTGCTAGCTAAACTGTCAAATTTCTCCAAGTCAGATTCTAGGATCTGTCAAGTGAAGCAAATTACTGCCTTTCACCTTGTACTTCTCTAACGCACCCAGATCCCACCTCTTCCAAACAGCCTTCTTACTGGAGCCTGTATTTATCTCTCCCCTCTCGAAAACCCCACAGCCCATGAGGACCATCAGGTAATCATAGTAAATACATATATACCACAAAGTAAAGCTTAGTCCCATTTTTAAACTACTTATATGTATTTTAATCCCCCACATGTGCTATGCACATACTAGACACAATAAACATGTTGAATAAAGAAAGCTTGTTAATAAAATTATTTCTGTTTTCAATTTGTACTAAACTTGAGAAAGGGTACATGTTCAAATATTTAAGAACCACTTAGGGGTTCCCTGGTGGTTCAGTGGTAAAGAATCTGCCTACCAATGCAGCAGACACAGAATTGTTTGATCACCCATCCAGAAGATCCCACATGCCGCAGAGCAACTAAGCCTGTGCGTCACAAATAATGAGCCTGTGCTCTAGAATCCGGGAGCCGAAACTACCGAAGCCTGCATGCCCTAGAGCCCAGGTTCCACAACAAGAGGAGCTACTGCAATGAGAAGCCCTCACACCACAGCGAGAGAGCAGCCCCTGCTCCCATCATACCATCAACAACTAGAGAAAAGCCCACGCGGCTGCAAAGACCCAGCACAGCCCAGCCAAAAGTAAGTATTTCTTAAAAACTTCAATCCCTCTCATCTGATCTATCAGTGCAACACAATCCCTCTCCCCCTAAAAATCAGAACCACTTAAATCAGTGGTCCCAAACCCTGATGACAAATTGCAAACACCTGAGGAGCTAGCTTTTAAGACACTATTTCCTTGTTTGGGCCCCACCTTTAGGAACCGTGATTTATTTAGCCTGGGATACAGCCTGGTCGGAGAAGGTAATGGCACCCCACTGCAGTACTCTTGCCTGGAAAATCCCATGGATGGAGAAGCCTGGTGGGCTGCAGTCCATGGGGTCGCTAGGAGTCGGACACGACTGAGTGACTTCACTTTCACTTTTCACTTTCATACATTGGAGAAGGAAATGGCAATCCACTCCAGTATTCTTGCCTGGAGAATCTCAGGGACAGGGGAGCCTGGCGGGCTGCCATCTATGGGGTCTGACTCGCAGAGTCAGACATGATTGAAGCGACTTAGCAGCAGCAGAGCCTGGTATTCTTTTTTGGTTTGGTTTTCTAGTTCCTAAAGTGATTCCAATGTGCAGGAGAGCTGGGAACCAATGACTGAAACACATCAAAAGTCATTACCTTTTGTAAACATAGAAACTGATAACATTTAAAAGATAGTGAGAAAAACTAAGCCTATGAGGCACAACTACTTAGTCCACAGGAAAGTCAAAACTACTGAGCCCACTAATGAAGCCTGCACACCTACAGCCTGTGTTCAGCAACAAGAGAAGCCACCACAATGAGAAGAACATGCACCATAATGAAAAGGCACCCCCACTCACTGCAACTACAGAAAGCCCGAGTACAGCAATGAAGACCCACCACAGTCAAAAAATTAGGTAAATCATTAAAAAAAAAAAGATGTTGCGTTACAGTCTGCAAAAAACAGCTCTTATATTTTCAAAGTCTTTCTTTTATGATATTGATGAACTCCTACTTATTGGTCAAGATGTCTATTTTAAACTAAAACAAGTTTTATCCAAAGATTAATTTTCTGTTTTGTGGCTCAACTTCTCTCTAGTAATCCATATTTGTAGAGGACTTACTAGTACAAGCTATTTTTCTTAAGTTTTTCTTCTTTCCTTCATTCATCTACTCATTTATGAACATGTTTATTGTGGCAGCCTTCCTCAAGGATGTCCCCAATAATCCCACTCACTGGTATTCATGCCCTATCTCATGTCCCTGAGAGTGACTGGATCTTGTAAAGGGCTTCTAACAAACAGACTACAGCAAAATTGATTTTTGCAAAATTAGGATACCAAAGGACTCTATGTTCCATCTTGTTCACATCTTCCTGCCTTGTTGTGAGTGCCTCTATATAAAGTGGTCCACGTGACAAAGAAGCCTGTTCAGCACCCAGTGAGGAAAGGAGGGCTGCCAACAGCCACCTAAGTAAGCCTGGAAGCAATTCCTCCCTCACCGATGCCTTGAGATGACTGCAGCCCATAAGAGACCCTAAGTCAGAAGCCCCAGCTAAGCTGTCCCCAGATTCCAAACCCATAGAAACAGTAGGGCAATTAATGTTTGTGTTTTTAAGCAGCTAAATGTTGAGATAATTTATTATGCAGCAATAGATAATATACTTATTGAAACCAATTTATATTCCAGGTATTATGACATCATCCTTCATTACAGAAAATCTGACACCCATATTGGATGATAACCTCTTTGATATACCTAGCTCTGATCCACACTGAATCTTTATATATTACACAGAGATTATGGTATGGACTTAGGTCACCACTGGACTATAATGAATCCTCTATCAGATACAGCACCTTCAGCACGGGACAAGCTGTCCTGTGCTTGAAGTTACTCAAGTAAATACTTGATTTGTTCTTCACTTAATGTTCTCACAAGTTCCAGTTGGTATTTCTTTTCACTCCTTTGTACTGTTCACCTTTATTCTGTGCTATCAGTTCTTCTTGTTAAGAAGTTTACTTTGTGTTGTCTATCCTACTCCTTGCTCTATTGCTTCTCCTCTGCTTCCTGGCCTGGTGTGAGTTAGTTAAGACAATGGTTTTCAGAGTCGTCACAGGCATTAATAACTTTTACTTTCATTTTTAGCTCTCCTTTATTTTTTACCTGCCAGACCTATTGCTGCTGCTGATGCTGCTGCTAAGTCACTTCAATCATGTCTGACTCTGTGCGACCCCATAGACAGCAGCCCACCAGGGTCCCCCGTCCCTGGGATTCTCCAGGCAAGAACACTGGAGTGGGTTGCCATTTCCTTCTCCAATGCATGAAAGTGAAAAGTGAAAGTGAAGACACTCAGTCGTATCCGACTCTTAGCAACCCCATGGACTGCAGCCCACCAGGCTCCTCCGTCCATGGGATCTTCTAGGCAAGAGTACTGGAGTGGGGTGCCATTGCCTTCTCCGCCAGACCTGTTACTTATGTAATAATCAGATCTGTGGTTATTTTAACAACTGCTCCTGCAACAACTCAGTACAATACTTTCAAAGTTTGGCTTGTATACCACCAGTGTCCCTGGCACCTATTAAGTATCCACAGGCAGCCTGGTGTAATTATAAATTTAAAAGGTAAGATCAATTACAAATTTCCACAAAAAGCTTATTATTTTGTAATGTGTAATTCAAACTCATAAAAGTAGAGGTGAAAGTAATTCCAGAAAGACCAGAATTCACTGAACAGGGCTTCAAGAGAACACAGAGTGTCAATCATCATGACAGGTAAATGAGTCTATATCATGTGTCTGCACAAGTACCTGGCAAAGGAAAGTGTGGATGGAAAAATATCTGATACATATCTGAAAACTGTTTTTTAATAAACTAGCATCCTGTCATCTCACATGATCACAGTATAATCTTTTTTCAAATAGTGGCATGAGTATTGAAGCTTCTGAATTATTTTTTTAAATGTAGTATTTTTCTGGCAAACCAAGTAAGCTTTTACAAAATGAAGGCAAAATACACTCTTTGGTGTGAAATCAATGAACTCTGTCATCAAAAACAGCTAAGTCTAAAACTATAAAGGGAGCATTCATAGTTATACTCAATATCAAAAACATCATAAACTAGAAGCTTTTTTAAAAAATCACTAAGTCGATGATATTTAAAGGGAAAGTAGAAGGCATTAAATTCCTATAATATGATATAGCTGGACATCACATAATGTTAATATAATACTATGTATTGTACATGTGCACACTAGCAGATATTTTTGTTTTACAGTTGGAAAAAAATAAATGTGAAAAAAACCAAGCTGTTCTTATGTCATTATAAGCAATCTATTTGAAAGAGAAATGATCAATGATTCTGTGATTTTTCACTGACATCCCAAGCTACAGAAAAGCTGTCTCCAGTAGAGTGACACTGTATTGGAAACTGTGAACTCCAGTATCAGCTGCAACAGGTGGGTCAGGGTCAGCACTGACAGACCCCCAGATATGTATACAGACGCGTCTGCGTATGCTAGGTCGCTTCAGCCGTGTCCCACTCTCTGTCACCCTCTGGACTATAGCCCACCAGGCTCCTCTGTCCATGGGATTCTCCAGGCAAAGATACTGGAGTGGGTTACCATGCTTCCTGACCCAGGGATCGAACCCATGTCTCTTATGTCTCCTGCACTGGCAGGCAGGTTCTTTACCACTAGTGCCACCTGGGAAGCCCATCTGTACAGATACCAACTTACAAAAGAGGCTGCAGTTGATTACCTAACCTTCACATTGCTTTACTGTTCAGTATATAACTGGCAATCAAAAATACACCTCCCTGTTTTGATTCAATGTGATCAGAATGGTCATAATGTTTTTCTACACAAAGAAAACACTGAATATACTGAATTTTGCATGTCAATATAAACTGTTGCAGTAAAGAATGTTTATGTTTCTTTAAAATACTATAACATGTGAAACAATCATTTCTATGACTTCTAGAGTCTTGTTCAAGTAATATAAATATCTGAGCAATGTGTTTAAAATCTTGAGTAGCATGAAATATGGTGATTTAGGGTACAAAATAATAAATTTAACTTTTAGTTTAAGAAAAAGTCAGATATGGTGGGTTGATCACCTAGAGATTGATTTTCCCACTAAAAAATAACCAGGAAGCTAATTAAATTATACTCACCACTGCCTCAATTTGAAAAAATGCAAACTTTCAGCATTTTAGTAAGACAAAGTTGATCAAGAGTTTGAGAGTGCAAGAAACAGTTTAAGGAACTATCTATAATTTTGGAGATATGTTCAGTTTGAACATTCAGAATTATCTGAGCAAGCCATTGCTTGCTATTATTTTAGCAACCTATAATTGAGTACATAAGAAATCTGAAAGCTGATATCTGAAGGTAGAACTAAAATATGATTTAAGAACACATACTTTTTATAAGACTTTAAGTTTTTCATACTTTGTCATCTTTAAAAAAAAAACCACTTCTACACTACAAAATCCCAATTTGGAAAAAATTAAAAGCTATTTGGCTTATCATTTCCCCTCTGTTTCGCAGTTCTGGAGCTAGATTAGACAACTGTTGCAGGCCTCCAAGACAGTTTCACATCTCTTGGCATTCACACCCTTACACATGCTCCTCCTAAGATGAACAGTGCTGATTTCTACCAACAGAAGGATACTGCAGAAATGGATATAAGTGGGACTTTCAAGGCTATGTCATAAACAACACTTGCCTTCTATCTTGCTCACCCTTGATCACTCACCCTGGGGAAGCCAGCTGCTATGCCATCAGGACATTCACGCAGGGCGTATGAGGACGTACACATGGCAAGACACTGAGACCTCCCGCCAGCGAGAGCCAGTGCGAGTGCACCACCTTGGAAGGAGATGCTGCAGCTGGGCCAGGCCTCTAGATGACTGCAGCCCCAGTGAACATCTTAACTGCAATCTCATGATAAACCCAAGGCCAGGACCATCAAGCTAAGCTGCTCCCAAACTACAGAAGCAGATGCTGCAGCTGGGTCCAGCCTCCAGATGACTGTAGCCCCAGTGAACATCTTAATTGCAACCTCATGATAAACCCAAGGCCAGGACTATCGAGCTAAGCTGCTCCCAAACTATGGAAGCAGATGCTGCAGCTGGGTCCAGCCTCCAAATGACTGTAGCCTCAGTGAACATCTTAACTGCAGCTCATGATAAACCCAAGGCCAGGACTACCAAGCTAAGCTGCTCCCAAACTACTGCCTCACAAAAGCTGTAAGAAAACAAATGTTTTGGAATACTCTGTTACACAGAAATATATAAACCTATTTGCCAAAAATCCAGGTGAAAAGACAGTGGTTTCTGGTGTGGTAAAGAGGAACACAGAAGAGGGTGGGGGTGGGGAAGAGACTGAATCAAATGAACAGAATAAATCAATGCCAAGTGTTAAAAATGTTTTAGGTTGTTATCTATAGGTTTCAAAAGTCATTTTAATCTTCTTTTTTGTCCTTATCTATATTTTCCACATTTTTAACAATTTTACTTTAAAAATAAAAACAGAAAAAAATTAAAACAGAAATCCTAAAAACATTTTAATTTTTAATTCTAAAGACTTTCTAAATTTCACGTGTATAATTTCATTAGGTGATGATCTATTTGAAAATAACTGAAGGTCAACTGTTGAGATCACTACTGACTTCAAAGCTTCACCTATAGGCAAGACACTGTGCTAAATGGAAGAAGAGACCAAACGATGAAGATGACGTGGCTCCTAATGTCATGGAGGCTCAGTGTGGTGGAAGAAACTGTCAGGAGGAATTCAATAATGGTCTAGAATTTGGGATAGCCTTAATAAATATTTGTTGAAAAAAACATGAGTAGTAGGATACACTAAAAGAGCACACCTGCAGCTAGGAGAGTCAGAGCTGAAAAGACACATGCAGGGAAGCCCCACTACGGAGACGGTACTTAAACTCAGCCTCGGGTGTAGAGATAAAGGTGGAAAGGCAAGTTGAAGCCAGGATATGGACAGTTCTGACTGATATATATTCAGTGGTCTGGAGTCTGGATTTCATTCTGAAAGAATAAGGAGCTATCAAGTTCAATCCATATAATATTCCTTCTATCATATATTTGAAACTTCATATAATGTTATATAAATAAAGCCACCATAGATGGTGACAGCAGCCATGAAATTAGAAGACACTTGCTTCTTGGAAGGAAGGCTATGACAACCTAGACAGTATATTAAAAAGCAAAGAAATCACTTTGCTGACAAAGGTCCATATAGTCAAAGCTATGGATTTTCCAGTAGTCATGGACAGATGTGAGAGTAGGACCATAAAGAGGGCTTTCAAAGTAAAGAATAGATGCTTTCAAATTGTGGTGTTGAAGAAGACTCTTGAGAATCCTTTGAACAGCAAGGAGATCAAACCAGTCAATGCTAAAGGAAATCAACCCTGAATATTCAATGGAAGCACTGATGCTGAAGCTGAATCTCCAATACTTTGGCCACCCAATGCAAAGAGCCAACTCACTGGAAAAGACAGTGATGCTGAAAAAGATTGAAGGCAAAAGAAGAGGGCAGCAGATGATGAAAAGGTTAGATAGCACCACTGACTCAACGGACATGAACTTGAGCAAATCACAAGACTCAGTGGAGGACAGGGAAGCCTAGTGTGCTGCAGTCCATGGGTCACAAAGAGTGGGAAACAACTTAGCTACTGAATAACAACAACAACATATAAATAAAAGTTTAAAAATTGAAAATGTTTTTGAATCCTCACTGCTGACCATGCAAGAGGCTCAGGGTTAGACTGAAAGCAAAGAAAATCATTAAGAAATCGTTACTATAGAAGTGTTTAAAATAGAGCTTTGGGGATTAGATGGGCTACACAAGAGAGCATATATAGGGGATACAATCAGAAATCTATTTTTATTTGGAGGTGTTGAGATAGAGGGGAGGAATGAACAATGATGTCACAATTTACAACTGAAGCATAAGAGCAAGATGACACCACCAAGTAGAGATGTGCTTCAACTTTATCATTTGGCCTTGCATACGTATACACGTGCTTCCCTTGTGGCTCAGATGGTAGAGAGTCCACCTACAAGACAGGAGATCAGAGTTTGACCCCTGGGTTGGGAAGCTCCCCTGAAGGAAGGCATGGTAATCCACTCCAATATTCTTGCCTGGAGAATTCCATGTACCCAGGAGCCCGGCAGGCTATAATCCATGGGGTCACAAAGAGTCGACACAACGGAAACGACTAACCCACACACATGTATATATGTATCAGACGTGTGTATACACTGAATTTTTAAAACATTAATCACAAATTTGATCAAAACTGTCTTTTTTTAATATAAATGCCATAAAATCAAATTTATTGTATTCTTCAGACTGTTCTGTTTAATTCAAGAGCTCTACAATCACAAAGATTTCTAATTTAAAGAGTATTCTTTCAAAAGATAGTGTCTTGTAATCAGAAAGATTTTTAAAACACTGAGCCTGGTAATACTAATCACTGTTAAGTCTGTTTCCCTTTGATTATATTATATATCAATTCTTCACAGAGACATAAGATACCAACAAATGATTATTATTTTTTGTCTGCTAACAGAAGATTTAACTCAGCCTTCATAAAGTTCTCCAAAAGTTTGGATTAATGGCTATATACCTTGTTTATCTCTCTTTTTTTTTTTTTTTGGGTGGGATCCAACATTCTCCTGCTAATGTTCAGCAGGAAGTTGCAATTCTGGAGTTCTCGCAGGAGAAGATGAGTCCATATCCTTTTACTCCACCATTCAATATCACAGTAATCCAAGTCTATGCCCTAACCACCAATGCCAAAGAAGCTGAAGCTGAATGGTTCTACGATGACCTACAAGATTTTCTGGAACTAACACCCAAAAAAGATGTCCTTTTCACATAGGAAACTGGAATGCAAAAGTAGGAAGTTAAGAGATACCTGGAGTAACAGACAAGTTTGGGCTTGGAGTACAAAATGAAGCAGAGCAAAGGCTAACAGAGTTTCGCCGAGAGAACGCATTGGTCATAGCAAACACCCTCTTCCAAAAACACAACAGACCGCTCTACACATGAACATCACCAGTGGTCAATACCGAAATCAGATTGATTATATTCTTTGCAGCCAGAGATGGAGCAGCTCTACACAGTCAGCAAAAACAAGACTAGGAGCTGACTGTGGCTCAGATCATGAACTCCTTATTGCCAAATTTAGACTTAAATTGAAGAAAGTAGGGGAAACCACTAGACCATTCAGGCATGACTTAAATTAAATCCCTTAATTTCTCAGTGGAAGTGACAAATGGATTCAAGGGATTAGAGCTGATAGAGATAGACAGAGTGCCTTATGGTCAGTTCAGTTGAGTTCAGTCGCGCAGTCGTGTCCGACTCTTTGCGACCCCATGAATCGCAGCACGCCAGGTCTCCCTGTCCATCACCAACTCCCTGAGTTCACTCAGACTCACGTCCATTGAGTCACTGATGCCATCCAGCCATCTCATCCTCGGTCGTCCCTTTCTCCTCCTGCCCCCAATCCCTCCCAGCATCAGGGTCTTTTCCAATGAGTCAACTCTTCGCATGAGGTGGCCAAAGTACTGGAGCTTCAGTTTCAGCATCATTCCTTCCAAAGAAATCCCAGGGTTGATCTCC
>SJXQ01012706.1:0-185356 GCA_006408695.1 Aepyceros melampus | reverse complement strand
TACCAGAGGGGAAGAGGGTGGGAAGATGAAACACACAAGGGAGATTAAGAGGCATGAACTATCAGACACAAAGTAAATGAGCCACAGATAATGTGATGTATCATATGAGAAATACAGCCAACAATCATGTAAGATATTTTTATGGTAACAGACGCCAATTAGACTTAGACCATGGTACCATTTTTAAATATATGCAAACATTGAATCAGTGTGTTGTGTATAAGGAACTGAGTTTTGTAGGTCTATTATACTTAACAAATCAACAAAAAAAAATTCAAATTTGTGGCTACCAGAGGTAGAAGACTGGGGGTGGGGGGCAGGCGGAGAACTGAAAGAAAGTAGTCAAAAGGTACAAATTCCAGTAATACGTAAGTTCTAAGGATAAAATGTACAGAAGATGTATGATATATATGAAAGGCAAGAAAAAATCTTACATGTTTTTTCCACAAGAAAAAAAGCTATTTTCTCTATTTCTTTAATGTTGTATTTATATGAGATCATGAATGGTCACTAATCCCATTATGATAATCAGTTCATGAGGTATACTGATCATCATGTTGTACACTTTAAACTACACAGTGTTTTATGTCAATTATATCTCAATAAAACTGGAAGAAAAAACAAGTTTTAAAAATACTATAATGAATATTCGGAAGTTGCTAAGATAGTACATCTTAAAAGTCCTCTTCACAAGAAAAAAAAATTAGTAACTATAGATGCGACAGATTTTAACTATCACCATACTTACTGTAGTGATTTCACAATAGATAAAATATCAAATCCTGTTGCACATCTGAAACTAATACTATGTTCTATAATAACAAAACTCAAATATACAGATATGTAAAGTTTAATTGTATTAGTTACTCAAATCGTAACTTCCAGAACATATCAATGGGGGAAATGTAGAGTAACAAGAACTCTTATACACTGCTGGAAATACTGTAAGTTTAAAACCACTATGGAAAAACTCCTGGTATCAGCTAGTCAACTGAAGATGCACATAACTTATGCAATTCTACTCCAAGGTAGTACTTTAGATCAGTATCTTTTAATAGGAGCAGGACTATCCTCAGCATTTCAGAAAATTCAGCATCTCCAGTCAATGACCGTTAGGCTAGCAGCAGTCTCTCCAACCACTTCACATATTTCTAAATTGGAGCAGGGGGCAGGTACACAGTTTTGACTGAGGTATACTGCCCTAGAGAAGGGTTTTCAACCTCAGTATACTAGTGACATTTTAGAATAATTCTCAAATTTTGAGGGGAGCTGTCTTGTGCTTTGCTGGATGTCTAGCAATATCTTTGACCTTTATGCACTAAATGCCAGTTAACACCTAGTTGTGACAATCATAAATGACTCTCAGTTCAGTTCAGTCAGTCGCTTAGTTGTGTCCGACTCTTTGCGATCCCATGAATCGCCGCACGCCAGGCCTCCCTGTCCATCACCAACTCCCGGAGTTCACTCCAACTCACATTCATCGAGTAGGTGATGCCATCCAGCCATTTCATCTTCGGTCGTCCCCTTCTCCTCCTGCCCCCAACCCTCCCAGCATCAGAGTCTTTTCCAATGAGTCAACTCTTCGCATGAGGTGGCCAAAGTACTGGAGTTTCAGCTTCAACATCAGTCCTTCCAATGAACACCCAGGACTGATCTCCTTTAGGATGGACTGGTTGGATCTCCTTGCAGAAGACTCTCAAGAGTCTTCTCCAACACACTTCAAAAGCATCAATTCTTCAGCACTCAGCTTTCTTTATAGTCCAACTCTCACATTGCTGGTAGCCAGCATGGGGAATCCTGCCTGTGGCAAAGGTCATGAGGAAAGGGGCCTGACAAAACGCAGAGGCGGGATCAGGCCTCAGGGGTCCCCCTGGACTTTCTCGAGCATCTACCCCCAAAACCAGAGTCTGCCTACCTTACTGCATCATGCTTTCCACCTATTCTTCCGACATTACAGGGGGCTAGCCCTGACCACCTTTCTCTGGAAAAAGTTAACTTGGAGCTCCAGTTAACAGTCTCCTGCATATAAAAGGAGTGTCTCAGCTCAAACCCCTCAGATGGCTCTCTAACTTGCCTGACAGGTTTACTCGGACTTTACAGCTACCCATGTGATTGTTTACAGCCCCCCAACCGTGAGAGGCATGAAGCTTAAAACATCTTAAAGATATATAGCCTTTTTTAAAGAGCTAAGAATTATATTGGTGAAGGGTTTTCATTGTTAAGTTAATGACTGCCACCAGGTCTCCATATCCTTTATCTTTTAGGCACCTGGAGGATATTAATCAATGTAATTGGGATATAGAAAAAGGCATATAGTTGTTTTGACGTTAGCAATACTAGACTTCTGAGTTAATGAACTTTCTTTTTCTACCCATGTGATTGTTTACAGCCCCCCAACCGTGAGAGGCATGAAGCTTAAAACATCTTAAAGATATATAGCCTTTTTTAAAGAGCTAAGAATTATATTGGTGAAGGGTTTTCATTGTTAAGTTAATGACTGCCACCAGGTCTCCATATCCTTTATCTTTTAGGCACCTGGAGGATATTAATCAATGTAATTGGGATATAGAAAAAGGCATATAGTTGTTTTGACGTTAGCAATACTAGACTTCTGAGTTAATGAACTTTCTTTTTGTTATAAATCACTGTACTCCTCTTTCCTTGTTATAAATTGTTGTGTCCTTGCTATGTAAGAATGTAACCTTAATTAGTGCTTTCTGAAAGCGGCACCAGACTTTAGTAAGAACAACACTTTTAGGGCAAATAAGTTTTCTGGTTGACAGACCCTTATCAGAAAAGGGCCATAAAATGCTAATAGGCCTCCTGGCCAGAAGATTATGTAAATCACCTAAGACCTGTGTATACGGCTAGGTATTCAGAGAGAACACCTGGTCTCGATAAGGGTCAGGGCTGTTGACCCTGCATGACTTTGTATTATCCATTGATCTCTATGTACAACTGAAAGTATAAAAGCTTTCCTGGAAAATAAAGAGACGGACCAGTTTCTCGAAAAGCTGGCTTCCCTTGTGTCTTCTTTTCTTTCTTACTCTAATTTCTGGCTGATTCCCATCTGGAGCATAGAGGCTCACCATGTCTACTTATTTGCCTGGGCTTCTAAGACCCACATGAGAGGGAGCCCAAGGTGGAGCACCCTCCGCTATTCAAGCAGGCACCTGTGGCCCTACAAAGACGGTGTAAGTCCCTTGTCTCGGGGCTTTATTGGCTTTCTATGTAAACCAAGGAATACAGCCTCTTTCTCTCCTCTATTTTCTTAGCTGCAAATTCTTTCCTTATCTCTCTCTAAATCTACATATCTCTCTTGCCACGCAGTCCCTGCTTTGGATACCCTGGAATCCAACCGGGGCTGGTCCCTGGTATCACATCCATACAGGACCACTGGAAAAACCATAGCCTGAGTAGTCGGACCTTTGTTGACAAAGTAATGTCTCTGCTTTTTAATATGCCATCTAGGTGGGTCATAACTTTCCTTCCAAGGAGTAAGCGTCTTTTAATTTCATGGCTGCAACCACCATCTGCAGTGATTTTGGAGCCCAGAAAAATAAAGTCAGCCACTGTTTCCACGTTTCCCCATCTATTTGCCATGAGGTGATGGGACCGGATGCCATGATTTTCGTTTTCTGAATGTTGAGCTTTAAGCCAACTTTTTCACACTCCTCTTTCATTTTCATCAAGAGGCTCTTTAGTTCTTCTTCACTTTCTGCCTTAAGGGTGGTGTCATCTGCATATCTGAGGTTATTGACATTTCTCCCGGCAATCTTGATTCCAGCTTGTGCTTCCTCCAGCCCAGCATTTCTCATGATGTACTCTGCATATAAGTTTATACTTGGATATTTGATATCTTTATACACCCTACATAATATATAGATATAATACCTATTCAATATTTAATAAGGTAAAAAATAAAGACCCACCATCTGTAGGCAGATTACTAAAATGGTTCCTCTAATCATGCTTTCCCACTCCCATCCCAGTCTCTACAACTTGTGTAATCTCCCTTAACATGAGGTTAGAACCTGTAACTTGCTTCTAATTAATGGAATACGAAAAAAGTAATAGATTGTGATGACGTACTTTAGGTCCCTAATGACCTGACTGTATACTCATCAAAAGGGAGATTATTCTGGATAGATCACTCCTCATCAGGTGAGTCCATTAAAACAAAGTCTTGAAGGTAAGAGATGTTCCTTCTGGCCTTGAGGCTTCCACAAGTCCCACAGCTGTGAGGATATGAATCCTGCCAACAATTACATGAGTTTAGAAGGAGACCCTGCACCCAAGTCGCAGACAAGACTGGCCCTGGCTGACACCTTGACCACAACTCTGTGACAACATGAGTAGGGAACCCAGTTAAGTCATGCCTGGATTTCTGACTCATGCAAATGGTAAAACAATAAATAATAAATAGGTCTTGTTTTAAGCCACTAAAAATTTGTGGTAATTTGTTACACAGCACAGAAAGCTGATACAAACACTTTTTATGAATTTTATTCCTAAGAAGCAAGGTAACTATCATTAATCACTCTACTGGGAAATCAGACACCCAACATTGCTATAGCACCTCCAATAAGCACAGAATTCTAACTTCTGTTTAGTTTGGTTGAAGAAGGTTTAAAAAGCATAATCATCACAGCTGACAACCTCAAATTAGATCATTCACGTGTCAAGGAACAAAAGGGCAATTAGGCTTCCCTGGTTGCTCAGCTGGTAAAGAATCCACCTGCAATGCAGGAGACCCCAGTTCGATTCCTGGGTTAGAAAGTTCCCCTAGAGGAGGGATAGGCTACCCACTCCAGTATTCTTGGGATTCCTTGGTGGCTCAGATATAAAGAATCTGCCTGCAATGTGGGAGACCCGGGTTCGATCCCTGGGTGGGGAAGATCCCCTGGAGGAGGGCATGGCAACCCACTGCAGCATTCTTGTCTGGAAAAGTTCTAGCCTGGTGGGCAACAGTGCATGGGGTCGCAAAGAATTGGACATGACTGAGCAACTAAGCACGTGCTCAAATCATCTGTTAAAAAGACAGAAAGCTATCATCAGATCCACATTTGTCTAAAAATCTTAAAACAAACAAACAAACCCAAAGCTGTGATAGTATTTATAATCAGAAATATGAGAAGTTCCAAATGATTGTTTAGGCTTATACTTAATTCCTCTTGAGACTACTCTCAAGTTAAGAATTATTTCCTGATTCTTTTATCCTCAAAGCAGTGTTTGGCACATAGCAAGTGCTTACAGTTTGCTGAATAAAGGAACTCCATCAAAAGATGATTTGAAGATCAATAACCTGCCTTAGGTCACAATGTTTAATTGCAGAACAGAGGCTAAGACAACAGTCTTTTGTCTGTCAATTGGCTGCTTTCTTCATGTATCGGAACTCACTTCTTAATTACTGCCAAACCTCATTAAACACACATACCACACAAATCACTAGAACTATTAAGTGTTCAATAAGATTTTTTCATAATATTAATTCTATCTGCCTCACTATTTTGTTAGCCTGTATCACAGTTCCTATCATTCACTGTACTAAATGATTAACAATTTTCTGTTCCACATCAACTAGAAAATGAAAATAATTTTACTGACTAGAGCCAGTAACAGTACTTTTAGATTTTCTGAGGTATTTATTAGCCTGATAGAGGCAACAACGATCTTTTCCCAGGATAATCAAGGGAAGAGAACCACAGAAGTCAATGCTACCCCTTAAAATGAAGGGGAGCCACTCCTATATTCCTATTTTAAAACAGCAGTCAATCAATCCCAGCCCCCTAAAATCATCCCTCAAAAGATATGCACACACAGTTATCTGAACAGTCTGTCTCTTGTGACATCTGTTTGTTCTCTGTTCTGTTTGCAACTCTTCTCTTTGAATGGCTCACCATTAAAAACATTTTCAGTTCAGTTCAGTTCAGTCGCTCAGTCGTGTCCGACTCTTTGCGACCCCATGAATCGCAGTACGCCAGGCCTCCCTGTTCATCACCAACTCCCGGAGTTCACTCAGACTCACGTCCATTGAGTCCGTGATGCCATCCAGCCATCTCATCCTCGGTCGTCCCCTTCTCCTCCTGCCCTCAATCCCTCCCAGCATCAGGGTCTTTTCCAATGAGTCAACTCTTCGCATGAGGTGGCCAAACTACTGGAGCTTCAGTTTTAGCATCATTCCTTCCAAAGAAATCCCAGGGTTGATCTCCTTCATAATGGACTGGTTGGATCTCTGTGCAGTCCAAGGGACTCTCAAGAGTCTTCTCCAACACCACAGTTCAAAAGCATCAATTCTTCTGCGCTCAGCCTTCTTCACAGTCCAACTCTCACATCCATACATGACCACAGGAAAAACCATAGCCTTGACTAGACGGACCTTAGTCGGCAAAGTAATGTCTCTGCTTTTGAATATGCTATCTAGGTTGGTCTCCTTTTCCTATTTGGAACCAGTCTGTTGTTCCATGTCCAGTTCTAACTGTTGCTTCCTGACCTGCATACAGATTTCTCAAGAGGCAGGTCAGGTGGTCTGGTATTCCCATCTCTTTCAGAATTTTCCACAGTTTACTGTGATCCCCACAGTCAAAGACTTTGGCATAGTCAATAAAGCAGAAATAGATGTTTTTCTGGAACTCTCTTGCTTTTTCCATGATCCAGCAGATGTTGGCAATTTGATCTCTGGTTCCTCTGCCTTTTCTAAAACCAGCTTGAACATCAGGGAGTTCACGGTTCACGTATTGCTGAAGTCTGGCTTGGAGAATTTTAGATTATGTGATAAATATAAAACAGGTACCAAAAGTTTTATGGCCCCATCTATATACATATAATTTTTAAAGTCAAATGACAATACTTTCAACATGCTTAATGGTGATTATACAAACTTTATACTCTTCAGGGGAAAAAGTCCTTGCATTAATATATAAAATGCACATTTTAGGAAACAGGTACTTACTTAAGGAATAGACCTAGTTTCAAGAAAATGTTAAGGATCTGCTCTCTCTGTACCCCTCTTTCTTTCTTGGCAGAAAATAATGGAAATAGTAATAGCTGGCTGATTGTTAATTTGGAATGGGAAGACATCACAGAGGGATAAAAGGTGAGATACTGGCATCTTAGATAATTTCTTCTTTATTTACAAAATACAAAACTCCAGTAAGTAGCTGCCAGGTATGAGATGGGGTGGAGGGCTCACATTTGACAACAGTAGTGATCCAGGTTGGGGTCTTACTCATAGGAGTCTGGAAAGGGGGGATCCCACCTTCAGTTATCCCTCCTGTATGGATTCAGCAATTCTCTTCACATGTGTACCTGATACTTGATACAAACAAAATGATAAATGTTCATCAATGTAGGAACAGTAAAAAGTGGGGGAGGGGTTAATGATCTACTTCCAGGTCCTATTCATCATTTTAATACTGCCAAATACATGTGTATCAGCAAATTTTTCAAGGTTAAAAGAGAACAGCTCCAAAAGAAAAGAGAAACCATCTCACAAGTCATCATCACCAAAGGAGAATTATGCACACTTACTGTTAAGGAAGCAATCCCTTTGTGGTAGAATCTTAAAGACTCAGCAATGCAAGAAAGTGCTGAACTATAATTCTCTTCTTGTAACCCAGTGAGGCACTGTTCTGCATGTGAGAACTCCTTCAAACTATTCAGCCAGAAGTAGAAATGTTCTGAGGCAACCTGAGTCAGCAAACTCTGATAAAGCTCTCTGGCCATGTCATGATTACCCTAAAAAAAAAGTCGGGGGAGGGAGAAATGGAGGGGCATGAGATTCTTACTCTTGAATTGGTTGATGTAGCAGCTAAAAGAGAAATTCAAACCTTGGATAAAGTTTTAGCAATCATTCCTCACATTATATAACTGTGTGAGACTCCGTCAAAGCAGTTCTTCAGAGAAAATATGCTGAGCCACTTTTATGTAACATAATGCCTGAAGTTCTGTTCCCAAACAGTTCCAAAGAGAAAACGAATGGCGTTATCTATAACCCGGGTCTAGAATTCTAGTTCAAGATTTAGAAAGCATAAATCCTTATTGTATGTCATTTTCGTATGAGCTATTTAGTGGGGTGGTGGAGAAGTCCAGTTAAGTTCCATCAAGCATTACTGTGCCCTCTGGAAATGATCAACAGAGAGGGAGGGAGTTGAGGGGGGATGTGAATGCCTGTTAATGCCTAGGGGCGAGGGATGCTCACTGTCCTGCCCAGTATAAGAATGATAAGGTGGGGGAGAAAAAGGGAAGAAAGACGTGGGAAGCTGAAAGGGGAGAGAAACACGAGTGGGAAGGAGCTGTGTTTCCGAGAGCATACAGTAAACTGAAAGCGCTGCTAACAACCTACAGCCGGAAAGCTCCTATTTCTGGAATTCCCATGGAATCTCTCCCTAACAATGTATATATTGTTCTCATGTGTATATGTTAGAAATTAGGTCCTTTCCTTCATCATCTTTTAATCCCATGACTAAAAAGTACTTCCACCTTCATCTTTAGTTCTGACTAGGAGGAACATCACACAACCTAAAGGTTTGTAATCTACCCTTTTCACCAACCCAGTTCCCACAGAAGGACAGTACTTACCATTCGGGATGCCTGTCTGGCAATCCGGTAGACAGTCCATCCATTGGAAACACTTTCAAGCTGCTGCTTTATTACCGCCTTTACTTCAGCAGACAGTGCTTTCTGACTGGCTACAAAAATCACAGTGGCCAAGCTCACCTAACATCAAGCAAGAACAAAGTCAAGAGAATTTTGACTCTATCCAATGTTATAGATAACTTTACCCAAAAGGGTGAAACACTAATTAGAGCCTACTGAAAAATAACAACATCTGTCTTCCTTTGACACTTACTAAATTGCCACTTTATTCCATTACTTAGAACATTGTGTATAAGAGCAAATAATTAGAAAAAATGCCCATTAATATGGATAAACTATGATATTAATATAATCACACAATGAAAAACTATAGAGCAGTGAAATGGATAAACCAGAAATACTCTTATCAATATAGAATCAATATAGACTCACATAAAACAGGAAAAATGCAAAAGATCACATGCAGTACGATAACACATAAAGTTAAAACATACAAAAAATCTTGCATTTCACGTAGGATATATACTAAGGCAGTAAATATAGAATACGTATGGGAATGACAAACATCAGTTTTGGGACAGTGGTTACCTATCCTGACAGAAAGGAAGAAGATACCATCAGGGAGGGAGATAGGCGGGTACAAGTCAACTGTACTAGCAACACTTTCCTTAAACTAAATGATGGATGCAAGACCTCTCATCATATTATTCCTGATGTGTTTTTGAATATTTCATGTCATAATTTAAAGTTGCTTTTAAAACAGTACTAAACAAAAAAAAGGGATAAAGAACATTAATTGAAAATGCTGCTTCAATGAAAAGCAGACTTGGCTACCTGCTTCTCAGTATTCCAAAACCAACACATACAAGGATCCATACATACTGTGATAAATGCATGGTTTCCATGACCACTGCCACTTAAGACATCAGGGTAACTTTCCTGACAGCAAATGATGAGATGGGGGCGATCTTTTACATAATGCCCCCTGCAGGCTTAAACATAAAATGGGCTTGAGTAAGTAATTTCATCAGGCTTTTTCCCAAGCCATATAATCAGATGACTACAAACAATATGGAGAGGCTACTTTGAAGCTTAATTCCAATTTATGCCTATTTAGCATGCAGGCTACTCTCAGCCCTGGAGAACTTTCAAGTCAACATTATTACATGACTTCCACACCTTCTGGTTTTTTCCTAAGCATGTACCTTTTCCAACCCCAGGAGTGCACTGAAACCCAAACTGGATCCTCAACAGCTAAAGAGGTCCTGGACTGGCAAAGAGGAACTGATTTAATTCCTCTTACGGTTGCTGATATCACTAGGTTATATTTTTGGAAGGACAAAACAGGGTTTGGTTTATTTATTTGCTTTGTAGAAAAGAGGAAAAAAATAAAAACAAACCCTTCAGTTTCATTTTGTCCTTTGTAATAAAGCAAAAATATCAGATTGAAGGCTTTGGCTATACTAAACAGATTTGACAGGGCTTAAGAAGAAAGCAGTTTCACATGTGAACTAAACAGGGCTTTCTATACCTAAAGTGGAAACAGCAAAAAGCTCCAGGTCCCCACCCTATTTTCACTTCGGCATGCTCCTGGTCTTAGCTAATTATTTTAACCTGCTGTCTTCTTGGATTACTGATAACCCTCCCTAGACCAGAAGCCATTCATCCACAGGAGGTTTGAAAAGTAGCTCTTTACCAGAAGCTCCTGTTGCTTGTCTGTGGCTGATCGTCCGATCACCTTGTAGAGTTCCACGAGGTCGCCGAGCATCCCGTCGCCCAGCACAGGCAGCTGCATGGCAATGGCGGCCAGGCAGTGGCACATCAGGATGCGGGCAGTGTCCTGAGCGCTGTGCAACTGAGTCAACAAGGTCTCAACCACGGACTGGCTGAGATGGGGCCTGCCCTTGGCCAACTTCACCATACAGTTCAGAGCAATCTGCATATTGAATAGAAAGTAACTAGTTACATTTAGAAGGTATGAAATGAAGCTTTAAAGAAAGTAACTCTCTAAAGTTACTAAGAAGAATCAAGGTTGTTGGTAGGCACAAAAAAAACATCTTGTGGTCCCACATGGATTCTGGGGATTTGCCAATCACATGGGGCCTATTTCCTTCATCACCTCTTGATTATCAGCTTCTATTTAACAGTACAAGCATCTTTATTATTTATCATTATAACCACATCATACCTTTTTTAACATGCTAAAATAAGTCATGATTTTTCTCAAACTATACCTTAAACAAGCTATAGTTCTTACATTCTCCAGTGTCTATCTAATAGCCTTTTACTTCTATCAGTCCTACTTTTCTTAATTATTTTGTGCCATCAAATATTACATCTCATGTTTAACTCCAATAATAGTCTCATTTCACCTTAAAATGTTTAAATACCTCTAAGATGATAGCTAGGTGAGTGGATTAAAACTAGGGCTTCTATACTGTATAAACTAATATACACTTACACATTTATTTCAGTAATTTCATTAGTTCTTTGTGACCTTATCAGTGTTACCTCAGATTATAAAACTTGCAAAAGTACAGGAGCTCTGTCTGTTTAACTTTGCTTTACATTATCTAGGACCATCATACATATCTATTACAACTTAATAAATACTTTCAACTGATGGCAAAATAGGCCAAAATCAAATTTTAACTTCATCTGTCTTTTGGAATAACAACAGTCAAAATACTAGCTTTGAAAGTGAAGATCAAGGGCAAATATTTGTTTAAGCCAGAGGCTGACAAACTCTTGCACTTGGACCAAATCCTGCCTGTTTATGCAAATAAAATTTTACCAGAGCACAGTCATACCATTAACCCTTCCCTTAAAAAAAAAAAAACAAAAATTGTCCATGGCTATTTTTTCCCTATAATAGCAAAACTGAGTAGTTGTGACAAAAAGTGCATTGTCTGCAAAGCTTAAAATATTTACTATCTGACCCTTTACAGAGAGACTGGCAATCTACACTTCTGGCAATGAAACAGGCATTATATAAAAATAGCTGATGTTTTTACCTTTAAAGTGGCTTGAGCACCTGGGCTATCATCTTGACTACAAAGCACCAGAAGGGATTCCAGGCCAAAGACAGCATCTTGTTCCAGTGCCAAAAGGTCTAGAGGAAAAATACTGTGTTTTTAATGGTCAAGTAGAGAAGATTACATACACACACACAAATGCACACAGAAGAAAAAAACATTCAGGACAAGAAAATACAAAACAGCTTAGCTAAGAAAAATACTAAGAACAGCAAACCATTTATCAACATGGTGTACGTCAGATCTTCCAAACGAGCCTAACTTTATGCAAGTCCATTTTTACCTAGGATGCAACTTTCTCATTGAAGTAGAAATGCTTTCTAGAAATAATCAAGATCCCACTTCATCTTACTAGTGTTTTAAGTCAGATCATAAAGAAATGAACCCTTTAGATGTCTCATGTAATAGCAGTACTGTATCATCTTTTCACTACTTTTAAGCTAAAATTTCTCTAAAGTTCTGTGTGTGTGTGTGTGTGTGTGCGTGTGTGTGTGTGTGTGTATAAAACCACATTTAGGTTAATATTAACATATGTCAACTTTGAGAATACAGAGCAATTTTCTTTGTTACATGGTAGAGAATACTTATCACTATGCCAAAAATTCACTTACTGAAATCAGAATGAACAAACAACTTAAATGCCTTTTGAGTCAGTGTAAGAGCTTGGCAAACAATGTCTGGTGAAGATCAAGGTGCTGGGAAAACAAAGGTACTAGTCACAAGCAGTTCTGAAGCCTAGTGGGGATAAGAGGGACTGCTGATTCTTAACAAAGATCAAAATAAGCACCGAAACAGATGAAACATCCGGAATGCATTCCTGTTTTTGAACCCCAGCATGAATTTGTTTAGGTCAAAAGATGTTAAGAATACAATAAAATATATGCATTATTTTCTATGCACATCCTTCTTGACTATGCAAGTCATTTAATGCTATAGATAAATGCTAGATAATTTAATGCTAGAGAAAACTCCTTGACAATTTAATTTACATTGCTCTGTTAATTCATTTTCCCCCTAGATGAAAACTATTTGTTACTTAAGCCTCTCCATAACTTCATATGCTTTTTCTCCCCTAAATTTTCTAGTTTTTTTTAAACAAGTGAACAAACTGATAATCACTGGATAGTTATAAGCAGTCTCTATCCATAGCACCGTATGTGCAAAGGTAAAGCAATAGGAGATGGGCAATGCTCCATAAAACCTTCAGTTCTGTACTCCCAATCCCAAGGTCCTCATTTTATTTTCCCAAAGAATTAAGTAGTTTTGAGAAAATCTGCCCTAAGAACATTAAGGAGGAGGTGACTAATAGATAAAAGCACACAGCTTAAAAATAATAAGGGATTAAAAAATGAAATACAAACAGGACTCTGGTGAAACTCCAATCTAAAAGTTCATACATAATATCAGTCTTGATCAAACTTACCTTTTTCTTGACAAGATACAGTTATATTAGTTAGGACTCTCACTCCATGAGCTGCAATGCCCCTGTTATTATGGTAACAGCATTCTTGGGCTAATTTGACTAAATCAGAGGATCTAGGGGACGAACCCACATTTCCTAAACAAGCAAAGAAAGTAGGGCAGATTTAATTAATTTACACAGTTCAAAAGCAGTTCATTTTATAGGTTCATTTTTTATCATTTTCAAAAGAAAATATCAATGAATTTCAACAAAATTTTCTACTTCTACCCTATGCTCAATATACAAAACCATCCCTTTTTCTCCTGTTCACATACTTAGAATAAGTATATGCTAAGTAGTTTTCTAATGATTAAGACCTAAAATTAACATAATACTGCTGCTGCTGCTAAGTCGCTTCAGTTGTGTCTGACTCTGTGTGACCCCATAGACAGCAGGCCACCAGGCTCCCCGTCCCTGGAATTCTCCAGACAAGAACACTGGAGTGGGTTGCCATTTCCTTCTCCAATGCATGAAAGTGAAAAGCGAAAGTGAGGTGGCTCAGTTGTGTCCAACCCTCAGCGACCCATGGACTGCAGCCTTCTAGGTTTCTCTGTCCATGGGATTTCCCAGGCTCTCCCCCTCAAATATTAATAAAAATTGACTAAGAAACACAGCAAAAGCCAAGATTGTATCTTGGGCATTCAAATGGATTCTCATTAAAACAGAATCATTACAAGGCTTCTTGTCAGATAAAAACCTTTTATTCGAGAGAGGAGAGAAAAGAGAAACAAAAATTTTAAGTTTGCTCAATTGCTGGCATATACTTATACTGCAAAAGGTTTCTGTAAGAATTTATGATTTTAGAGCTACCAAGGACTTGGAGATCTTCTGATTCAATACTATTTTTACAGAAGAAATTGAAGCCTAAAGATCTTAAGCATCTTGCCACTGAGGTCATATAAACTTGTTAGTTATGCACCAGCTTTGTGCTTTATACATTAAGTTCTATCCTATAGTTAAAAATCACACTTGAAATTCTGTAACATAAGGTTTATGCTGTGAATGTTTTTATTTATAGCAGAGAAGCTCTCAGTTATAGGTGAGTTTAGCATCAAGAAGAATCTGAAGATTAAAACTAATTCAACTTCTCAGCAGGGTCTTTCATTCCTGTCCTTCTCTGCCCTGTTTATTTTTCCATGATTCCTATCAACTATAACCTTGTCTTTTACACTGAGGGCAATCACACTTTTTGAGGTTTGAAGGGGACACTATTACTAATAACAACAGGCATAAACCAAGCCTACCCCAGGTAGTCTGGGACACATGGTCACTTTACTGATTTCCAGTTTAACATAAAACTACCAGCGTAGGTAAGGCCTCAGTGTTTTTTCAGTAGGCAAAACATGTGAAAGGATTTTTTTTCACAAAACAATGGAAATTGTAATTTTCTCCATTCTTTCCCTTGTACATGTAATATGGACAATGACAACTATCTATAAATTTACAAATATGTTTTGAACTTGCTTTTTCCCTTTTTTTTTTCTCATTGAGATGTCAAAGAAAACTTGGGGGGAGAAAACAGGAAATAAAAAAGTCTCTAAACTCACAACCAGCATAACCTTATTATTAGCCTTCTGTAATACTTTAAAAAATCTTTTCCCCTTGCATACAATTATAATTTTAAAATTCATAATCAGGATAAGTAGATATTGTCAATATTCTGCCTTTAAAATATAATATTTGTGAGCATTTTTCTATGTCAATTGTTTCAGGGATAAAATTATTATTTTTAGTTTTTTTATTTAGAAATAATTTTCTAAGATAAATTTACTTGGTTCGAAAAGTTCAAACAATAGTAGGAAAAAGGTAAAAAGTTACTGAGTGAAAAGTCTTCCTCAAACACCTAAGGTTATGTCTCTTGTGTATCATTCTAAAGAGTCTACACATTTGTAAGCACAATCCTTTCTTTTTTCCTGTTTTATACAGTGCTGTGCATCCTGCTTTATTTCCCCCAGACATTATGTCATGGAGACTATTCCATGCATATGTTCTTTTTAGTAAGCTGCACTGATTGCTACTGCAGTTATGTATCATAATTTCTTTAATGAGTTCCCTATTGATGGGCCTTCTTATGCTACTCCATCTCCAATGATGGACAATATTCTGCTACTACGTTAATGATGTTATGAATAACTGTGTACATATCATTTCTCAAATGTGAGACTAAATTAGTAGGATAAATTCTAAGAAGTGGAATTTCTCTATGTTTTTCACTTATAATTTTGATGAGTACTTCCAAATTACCTATGCTGAAGTTTAACAATTTACATTCCCACCAGCAGTGAATGAGAGTGGCTTTTGATTAGCCACACCCTTGTTGACACAACATATTATCAAACTTCTGGATCTTTGCCAAACTGATGGATTAGAAAAATATTTCAGTTTGCTTTAATTTGCATTTTTCTTAGGTATGTGTGATACTGAACATCTTAGACGCTTAAGGCCCATTTGTTAGGGATAATTTAGACATACTAAATTTAAGTCTGGTTTACAAACTGTTTATCTGGTTATACTAAAACTCTAATCAATTAAAATACACTTAAATATTTACTATTAGTTATGGAAATAACTGACTTTAGAAAATACCTGACATTTATTTCTTGTGAGCATTACCTAGTCTGGTTGTTTAAGCCGTTTGCTTAATTCCATATACAAACTACAATTTAACAAAATTCAAAAAAAGGACAAAGGAAATATTTAGCTTGTGAAGTGCTTGAATGTTATAACCTGACACACTTACCAAGGTCTTTGGAATTAGAAAATAAAGAAAAAGAAAGACATCTTGTATCTAGGTCAGTTTAGTACAGAAAAGAATCCCAAGACAGAGCCCTTGGGCTCGGAACATGCCACTGAAGCCCTGGGAGCCTCAGATCCAGTACTTGTAACTTGTGTGCATGCGCCTCACTTAACAGGTGCTCGTACAGAAGACCTCGTATGGGAGGGCTCCAATAAACTATAAGATAAAGTTAATCCTTTCCTACTGCTGCTCTTTCAGTGTGTGACAGCAGTGAAGGATATTAACTGCAAGCTAGAGAAGACTCCTTAAAGTCCCTTGGACAGCAAGGAGATCAAACCAATCAATTTTAATGGAACTTAACCCTGAATACTCATTGGAAGGACTGATGCTAAAGGTGAACCTCCATTATTTTGGTCATCTGATGCGAACGGCCGACTCACTGGAAAAGTCCCTGATGCTGGGAAAGATTGAGGGCAAGAAAAGGGGCAACAGAGCATGAGATGTTTGGATGGCATCACTGACTCAATGGACACAAGCGTGAGCAAACTCCGGGAGATGGAGTAGGACAGGGAGGCCTGCCGTGCTGCAGTCGACGGGGTTGCCAAGAGTCAGACACAACTGGGTGACTGAACGACAATAAACTGAGATTGGCTGATTTATGTACAAAAAAGAATTTATCGAAAACACAATGAGTATAAGTAGATCACTGATTTTTTTTTAATTGTTAATTTTTAAAAAAAGGCTGTGATAACTTCTCTCCTCTCTTGTAGGCATGCCCCTTTGCAATGTAATTTTCCAATTCCTTGCATCAGCAGGTGTTTACTTCTCCACCTATCTGGGCTTGGCCATGTGACTGCTTTGACCAATGAGACATTAAAAAACATGTGCAAGCAAAAGTGCTCATATGTTGGTAGCCTGTCTTCTTTTGGGTGCTGCTAGAATGGCAACCTACTCCAGTATTCTTGCCTAGAGAATCCTGTGGACAGAGGAGCCTGGTGGGCTGCTGTCCATAGGGTCACAAAGAGTCAGACATGACTGAAGCGACTTAGCATGCAAGCATGCATTGGAGAAGGAAATGGCAACCCACTCCAGTGTTCTTGCCTGGAGAATCCCAGGGACAGAAGAGCCTGGTGAGCTGCCGTCTATGGGGTCACATAGTCGGACACGACTGAAGCAACTTGGCGGCAGCAGCAAAACCCTAAGAACGTGATGCCAACAAGCCCAAACTGGACTGCCAAAGAGTCAGAAGGCAGAGAACCATGGTGCCTCAGGTGAAAGTCTTTCCGACCTGTAGCTGGTGAATGAGGCCATCTCAGACCATCCAGTCTGGTCAAGATGGCAGACAACTGTGGTTTCAAGCCACAGTTTTGATTTATTATGTAGCAATAGATAACTAATACAGAGGTACCTCACACAATTATTGAAAAGGCTGGAAAACTAAGTTCAAAAGATGGATAGGAATAAGCTGAGGCTAGAGACCAACCAAAGGCTATAGCCCAAACCACGCATAGAATCAGCCCAGTGAAGACAGGATCACCACTGTTACTGTTGCTTGCTGCCTGCCACAGCTTACATTGCTGCCAAAGGACCAGATACGGCAAACATCCCTGCTACAGTGCACCCTGGAAACGGGATACTGCTGTGGTCATTGCTGTATCATCAGAATGGATTCTCAGATATCACTACTTCTTGTTGTCACTGCCTTCCAATTTATTCTCCAGTATGAAAATGATTAGTTGAGTCCAGACTCCCTAGAAGCAGGAGCCTTGGCAATAGAGCATCAGGTCTTTACAGCTTCCTACCAAGACTTATATGGTGGGGAATTTCCCTTACCCAATAAGTGAGTTTACATGCTGCGAAGCCATAAAAAAGACAATGCATAATGCAGTTCCTTAATTAATTCAATTCAGAATAACTAACTACATGCTAGTAAAGTAATGCTCAAAATTCTCCAAGCAAGGCTTCAACAGTACATGAACCCTGAACTTCCAGATGTTCAAACTGGATTTAGAAAAAGCCGAGGAACCAGAAATCAAACAGCCAACATCTGCTGGATCATTGAAAAAGCAAGAGAGTTCTAGAAAAACATCTACTTCTGCTTTATTGACTATTTACAACAAACTGGAAAATTCTTAAAAAGACAGAAATATCAGACCACCTGACCTGCCTCTTGAGAAATATGTATGCAGGTCAGGAAGCAAGTTAGAACTGGACATGGAACAATAGACTTGCTTCAAATTGGGAAAGGAGTACATCAAGGCTGTACATTGTCACCCTGCTTACTTAACTTATGTGCAGAGTACATCATGAGAAATACTGGGCTGGAGGAATCATAAGCTGGAATCAAGATTGCAGGGAGAAATATCAATAACCTCAGTTATGCAGATGACAACACCCTCATGGTAGAAAGTGAAGAAGAACTAAAGAGCCTCTTGATGAAAGTGAAAGAGGAGAGTGATAGAGTTGGCTTAAAGCACAACATTCATAAAACTAAGATCATGGCATCTGGCCCCATCACTTCATGGCAAATAGATGGGGAAACAGTGGAAACAGTGTCAGACTTTATTTTGGGGGGCTCCAAAATCACTGCAGATGGTGACTGCAGACATGAAATTAAAAGACACTTGCTCCTTGGAAGAAAAGTTATGACCAACCTAGATAGCATATTCAAAAGCAGAGACATTACTTGGTCAACAAAGTCCATCTAGTCAAAGCAATGGTTTTTCCAGTAGTCATGTATGGATGTGAGAGTTGGACTGTGATGAAAACTGAGCGCCGAAGAATTGATGCTTTTGAACTGTGGTGTTGGAGAAGACTCTTGAGAGTCCCTTGGACTGCAAGGAGATCCAACCAGTCCATCCTAAAGGAAGTCAGTCCTGAATATTCATTGGAAGGACTATGCTGATCCAATACTTTGGCCACGTAATGTGAAGAACTGACTCATTGGAAAAAACCCTGATATTGGGAAAGATTAAAGGCAGAAGGAGAAGGGGACAACAGAGGATGAGATGGTTGGATGGCATTACCGACTCAATGGACATGAATTTGAGTAAACTCTAGGAGTTGGTGATGGACAGGGAGGCCTGGTGTGCTGCAGTCCATGGGGTTGCAAAGAGTTGGACACAACTGAGTGACTGAACTAAACTGAACTGACTAGAAAAGGAAGCAATAGAGATCCTACAAAACTTGCACTCAAACAACAAAAACCTTTAAGCTTAAGTGTGTTATGTAAGCAAGCTCCTCATAAGGCATTAATAAAGGCATTTTGGAGTTAAACCATCTTGAACAGGCAAGTAGGAAAGCACTATTGAACTGAGGCAAAGTTTTATTTTAATCATTTTCCAGAAGGATAACACATGCGTAAAAGGAAGCATATGACATTTGCTTTTAAAATTCACTACCAGTTGGCCTTTGAAATATACTTAAATCCAAAGGGCAATTTAAGTCAGAGACATACAAAAGCAAACCAGCTATTTCAAGCACTCTCAAAAATATTATTTCATCCACATAACAATGCAAAAAAGGGCAAATCCAGAAAAACTATAGTCTTGAGTTAAGATCAAGGATGCAAGCTTTTATTATCTTAGGAATTAGTTAAGAAATCATTTTTGAAGAAATTACTAACATGTAACAGTAAGAAACTAAAACCTTTCTTGATTCTAAAGCTTTAACTTGAAATATAAACATGACATGAATAAAAGATTATTAGCATGTTATCCATATATCATCTCCTTTCTTCTCTTTACCTGAAGCTATGCTGAAGTAATGTTTGACGGCGATGGTCCCTGACAGCGTGGCAAGGACAGACAGCATCCCGAGTTTCAAGCTGTCATAAGGAGTCTGCAGGGCGCATTCACAGAGTGCCTGAAATGCAAAAGAGAAAGGAACACAGAAGTTAAAACATCAATATACCTTAAAACATCTACTCATTGTAAATGTTCCACCTTTCAGAGAAACTGTATCTTTCTTCCATAAGAAAATACTTCAGTCAAACTTGCCACAGCCAAGAGGAACCTAAGGAAACATGTTAGCTAAATATAATGTCGTATCCTAGATGGATCTGGAACAACAGCAACAAAAAAAGATACCAGGTAAAAGCTGAAGAAGTCAGAGCAGAGTATGAGCTTTGGTTAATAATAATAATGTTTCAATACTGATGCACTGACTTTTAACAAACCTATTATACTCATGTAAAACATCAATAACTGGGGAAACTGGTTGTGGGTATGTGGGAGTTCTCTGTACTACCTTCTCCATTTTTCTGTAAATCTATACATGTTCTAAAAAATACAGTCTATTAAAAAAAGTCATGATGAACTTTTTATTAAGGTCATTATCAATTATGTACTGCTTACATAAGCAGAAGTTCCAACATATTTACCTTATCTAAGAGATGAATATTAGCTGAATATAAATGAATATATGTGTGTGTGTATATATATATATACACATACATATATGTAAAAATAATTGAGAGTGTAGCATTCTATCTAGCTAACAAGTGAGTGGGCTCTCTCTGTTCTCCCTTTCAGGGCACTTCCTCTACTCCTTACCTAGGTGCTCTGATGTTTTACTAAAATCAAGACGCTAGTTTTCCTTTCATTGCAGTTAGCCCTGAATATGTTAGTGACTGTTGGCTCATCCTGGATATTTACGCTTATAACTCTATAACAATATATATATGGTCAAACAACTGTCCTGTTAAACTAACTCCCATTCTCTCACAAAGTTTCAGAAGATGAACAAAACTGAAAGACTAGAGAAACAATAAAGAATTAAATTTCACAAAGAGTTAAACAATAAATTTAATATGACCCCAGTAAAAATGTCAACAAAATATTGGGGAGAGGGGAGAACTTAGACAACCTTTATCTAAAGATCATATGGAAAAATAAAAATCAGAAAATATGCAGAACATTTTGACAAAGTATAATGACAGGCAAACAAGCCCTATCAAACATTAAAATATATAATAAATTTGAAGAAATTTAATAAAATTTTCCTACTTCATAGAAATTGAAAGAGAACTGGTCCCAGAAACAGATTCAATTACATAAAGAATTTAATATATGATAATGGTATTTCAAATCAGAGAGACCAGGTAATAAACAATTCAAGGTCAACTGGCCAGTCACCTGGAAAAAATAAAACTTGATTCTTTTTTCCTTTTTTATGGCAAATCCTGGTGGCTCAGAGGTTAAAGCGTCTGCCCGCAATGCAGAAGACCCGGGTTCAATCCCTGGATTGGGAAGATCCCCTGGAGAAGGAAATGGCAACCCACTCCGGTACTCTTGCCTGGAGAATCCCATGGAGGGAGGAGCCTGGTAGGCTATAGTCCATGGAGTCGCAAAGAGTCGGACACGACTGAGCGACAAAGTACAAAGTACTATGACAAATCAAAAGAAACTATAAAAGTACGAAGAATTAACAAGGAAAAATAAAACATAAAATGATAATTGACAAAACTGGAAGAAAAATTCATATCATGTAAAGTCAACAAAGGTCTGATAATCTTTATATTAAAGTTCTTACTAATAAATAGGCAAACAACCCAAAAAGAAAAATCAGTAGTTCAAAGAAAAAATTTATACAAACGTTTTAAAACTTCATTCATAATTTGAAAATTTTAAATTAAAATTAGAGTTGTTTTTCACTGATCTGATTGGCCAAGGTTAAAATTTAATAACACTACAAACAGTATGGGGAAATGCACTCTACCACACTGTTGACAGAGGGTGCATGTGTGTGCTCAGCTGCCAAGTCACGTCCAGCTGCGGTGACCCTATGGACTGTAGCCCACTGGGCTCCTTTGTCTATGGGATTTCCCAGGCAAGAATACTGGAGTGGGTTGCCACTTCTTACTCCAGGGGATCTTAATGACCCAGGGATCGAATCCCCATCTCCTGCATTGGCAGGCAGTTTCTTTACCACTGAGCCACCTGGGATGCCCTGATAGAAAGGAAACGGTGTAAGTTTCCCTGATTGATAACTGGCATTAAATACAAAACATTTTCGAGCCCTTAAATTCCTCTCTTGGAAATTCATGTCTACAAAGGCAACTTTTCTTTTTTTTTAAAACAAACTAGTCAATGTAGCAATATGAATGGCAGCAGTAAAAATATTGGAAGCAACTCTAACTTCCACTGATGGAGTACCGGGAATAGAGAGTACTACGTAGCTGGTGAAAGAACGCAGTAGATCTGTGTGCTAATATGAGATATTCTCCAAGACATACTCTTAAGTGATAAAAAAATTCTTAACACGCATAGAGTATTATTTTCATTTGTACAGAAAAAAAGATGGGACATACACATGCTTGCATGTGGATGAAGAAATTCAGGAAGAATACCTAAGAAACTAGTAACAGCCATCACCTCTACAGAGGACACCTGAGGGAAGAGATGGAAGACACTTACATTTTGCTCACTGTGCACCTATGAACTGCTTTTTTAAAATATATACATCATGTGCATGCAATACTTTTTCAATTCAAAGAAAAACTTACTTAATAACAAAAACACCATCAGCGCAAACACTACTGTGGAAAGCATGGAAATGGGCTTGAAACACAAAGTAGGTGTTTGGTAATGGAAGGGAAGACAGTCTAGGTGATATAAACAAGAACTGGGGCAATAAGGCCAGAATATGAAGTGCTTATTTGTGGCAAGAGGAGATGTATCCAAAAGGGATGAAGGCTAAGAGAGAGAAATATTTAGGCCAGATTAGAGGGCTTTGAAAGTTAGGCAGAATAATTTAAACAGGATGAGAAAGAAAAAATGAAGCCACTGGAGAGGAATAATGTAATCTAAAGTGTTGGGAAGATTATTCTGGCAATGGTAAACAGAACAAGTTAACAAAGAAAGTTGAGAGCTAAGGAGCCATCCTGTAGTTTATGGCAGTAATCCAGACAGTGAAGCATTCACTGGTGATGGCCTGAGCTAGAACCCAGTGGTAGGAGTGGAGAATAGAGGATGAAGATGAGAGACCTGGGAAGCAGACTGTACATGAGGGAATGAACAAGAAGGATTCAATTACTATTACAGCATTTCAAAACGGATGGCCAGAGAATGCTGGTTCCATTTACAAAGACTAAGAATTTATGTGGATAAATGAATGTTTGCCCAAGAACAGAAAATAGGAGGCTTGAAATCCAAAAAGCAATATCCACCAGGCATTTGGAATCTGAGACGTAGCAGATTTTTAACTGGAAGACCTGTATTAGAATTCTGGCTCTGCCACTTACCATCTCCATGGTCTGAGCCAATTATTGAAATCTTTGAGTCTCAATTTCTTCGTCTGTAAAATGGGGGTAAAGATTTACACAGAATTTATATATCTCTGGAAAAACATATATGAAATTAGATACCGGTTGCCACCAGGCAAAGGAGCTGAGTGGACAGCAGGAAGGTGGGAAATATTTTACTATAGCCTTTTGCTACTGCTGTGTGCTGTGCTCAGTCATGTCTGACTCTTTGCAACCCCATGGACTGTAGCCTGCCAGGCTCCTCTGTCCATGAGATTCTCCAGGCAAAAAACTGAATGAGTTGCCATTTTCCCCTAGGGGATCTTGCAGACCCAGGGATCAAATCTGCGTCTGCTGCGTCTCCTACACTGGCAGGTAAATTCTTTATCACTAGCCACCTAGTCCAGACAGCCTTTTAGAGCATCTGAATTTTGACACATGAGTGTATTGGCATTAAAAGAAAGGAAGTGAAATTTAAAATATAAGAGGAGGTGACATATAGCATCTGTAAGATCAAACAGCTACCGAGAGACAAAAAAGCACTCACAACCTCTTTAAGCTACTGTGCTGGAGAGCAGTTGAGGTCAGGTAAGTGGACTCAATTGTTAGAGGATGTGCCAGCTGAGGTTAAGGGAAGCCCTCAGGGGGGCAGAGAATAAATGGAAGAAAGCTGCTGCTGCTGCTGCTAAGTCGCTTCAGTCATGTCCGACTCTGTGTGACCCCATAGACGGCAGCCCACCAGGCTTCCCTGTCCTGGGATTCTCCGGCAAGAACACTGGAGTGGGTTGCCATTTCCTTCTCCAATGCATGAAAGTGAAAAGTGAAAGTGAAGACGCTCAGTCGTGTCTGACTCTTAGCGACCCCATGGACTGCAGCCCACCAGGCTCCTTCGTCCATGGGATTTTCCAGGCAAGAGTACTGGAGTGGGGTGCCATTGCCTTCTCCGGGAAGAAAGCACGTAGACAGAACTCAAATCAAAAACTTTAACTCTGAAGAAAGGGAGCAGTGAAGAATCCCGAGAAGCTGCAGTGCAGAGAATGGGAAGAGCAAGTGAGAACAGTGAGGCCCAAAGAAGCCAGAGAAAGGAGAGACTGACGGTGTCATACGGACCCAAAAGAAAGACGGAAAAGGCAGAAAAAAGCTCTGGGTTTAGCATTAAGAACACTGGTGATCTTTTAAGTAACTAAGCAAAGGAATAGGGGACAGAATTATATCCAAGTGTGTTACAGACAGAGTAGAGGATGGAGAAATATAAGCAGATAGAGATGCTTTTTTGAAGTTCAAAAGAAAGTTTTTTTTAAAAAATGGTGATTATTATTGGGTAAATTACAGTTATAACTTATTTATGCAAATACTGAGACCACTTCCACTTATCCACTTTTTATTGCCTAAACTGGTTTGCTTGTACTGTTTGTATCTAGGAACAAAATTCTCAATCAAATAGCCCCAGAGGCTATGTCCTGTATTTACGCAAATTCAAAATTATGTATTATGATGTGTTCTATATATAATAGAACAATTAACCTTTTGGAATAATCAAGAAGGTAAGAGAGATATGTAAGATGATACTAAAAGTTTTAAAGAAGAAAAAATTATCATTTAAAAAATTGAACAAAACATTAGAAAATCTGATTAGAATTATTTACAACGTCATCTTCTAATTAGTGTCACTTTGCACAGTACTGGATATCTAAAATGCTCCCTGTAATGACATACTGGTCTTAAAGGTCCAATTAATTCATAGTAGTAATTAACTGAGCTCATCAAAGCTCCCTACAGATAGCACACAGTCATATTTCAATGATAAACTCTGGTTCAAGTCTCTCTCTCAAGGATGTTACCTATTACAAAATTGTTCTTACCAGGACTGTTTTTCATATCAACCAAAAGGAAAAATCTAATTCTTCAAATGAAGGCCCCCTTTCTCACACACCACCACTGTTATTGTCACTGACTATCTGGTCTGGATTTCTCTCTCTCTAGGCTGGTTTAACTCACTGCTCAGCTGAGGCTCTGTCCTGATTTACTGTTTTCTGGGTCAGCTCCTAAGCGGGGGCTTCTCCTCTACTCTGGAATGGGACTGGCCACCAGGGATGTGTTCCAGAAACGCATGGCAGTTTATAATCCTTAAAGAGAAATGCCACATGACAAATATTCTGTGAAGGGGATTAAGAGGCACAAACTTCCAGTCATTAAAAAAAAAAAAAAGTCACGGCATGTGAGGTACAGCGTAACAAATCTGGTGAATATACTACAGTAACCCTGAATGAGGACAAATGGTTACCAGATTTATCGTGATGATCCTTTCATAAAGTATTTAAATGTTGAATCCCTGTGATACATTTGAAACGAACATAACATCGCATGTCAACTACACTTCAGTTAAAAACAAAAGTACTGTGTCAGAGACACTGTTGTTGTTCAGTTGCTCAGCTGTGTCCCACTCTTTGCAACCCCATGGGCTGTAGCACACCAGGCTTCCCTGTCCTCCCCTCCCCCACCGACCATATGTGCAGTCCATGAGGCTGCAAAGAGTGGGACACAACTGAGCAACTAACACTTTCACTTTTCACATGGCAGAGATTAACACAATATTGTAAAGCAATTACCTTCCCATTAAAAATAAAATTTTTAAAAACTCAAAGAGAAATATAAATGTGAAAAACTGTCTTTGTTCCTATGAACTTATTTTTGACAACCTTAACAAGAATACACCATTCTTGGGCCTTGATTTTAAGCTCTTCCTGCCTTCAGATTTTTAAAACATTCAGAATGAAGGTACTTCTTTTAAAGCTGGAATATTTGATTAAGGTGGAAATTATAATACCTATCAACACACCAGTAAAAGTAGCAATAGAACAGATTCAATCTGCATTGGAAATACCAAAACTCAAAAATCAATCACCAGAGCTAAGGTTGGCTAAGAGGAAGAAAAAAGTGAAAGAATGAAGAAAGAAGAGGGAGACCTAGAAGAAAAATAATTATTCTTGGTAACTAAGAGCAAAATTCAAATTTGAAATCAACAAGCTATTATTCTGTAAAGATTAAATCATTAGAACATTCTCTTGCTCTATTTTAATATTTTCAAAAAATACACCAAACTTTGAAAAAATGATCGTTTGATCATATCCATTTAATTAAAATCAAGTTTCAGGAAAAAATTCTTTGTGGGAGAGAGAAATATTCAAAATACATATTTTCAATTAAAAACAACTAATGAAAAAAGCCACAAGAAAGAGATAAACCAGAACAAAAAACTCCAGAGAACATGGGGTATACTGAAGAAATACTAGTAAGCTGTGAAAGCAAAAGAACAGTTAACACTTAAGTGACCATTCATGTGGTTGTGAAATTCAATGGAAATATTATGAAAAAATTTACTACAAAAAAGAAATTACATAGTATTAAAGAAAAAACAGTAACTGGTATTTAAATTCCAGATTATCTTAACACAAAAGGGAGGGGGAGGGAATGAAGGGGAGTAGAAAAGAGCACGTAAGCCTGCCAAAATTTGCAACATATCAACCATCATACTTTGCATTCGGAATAGATACACAAGTTCTTACATTAATATATTAAGTATAGAGGTAGGCAGAGTAAGAATAATGTTTAATTACCATGTCAAAGTCTCTTTAATTCACTAAAGAATAAACAAAGAAAATCTGATCAATATAACAAAGGAAAGTAATGAAACAAACAAAAAGGACATGTTATAAACAGTATAAAACAAGAGGAAGGAAGTTTAAAAAAAACTATTACATCAATAACTGTAAATAAGTCATGTTATACTACTGAAAAAGATTCAGATTAAGTCCAAAGAGGTAAATCTGATATATAGATTTCATACGGTTTTATACTGGAATAAATGTTAATAATATATAATATCAATACACAATACATATATAATATACCTATCTATATTATCTAATATATTACATTATATAGAAAATATACCTTCTTTTCAAATTCTATGAACTGTTTCTAAAAAGTGACCCTACAGTTCAGTTCAGTTCAGTTCTCACTGGGCTGCAAAGAAACTTTAAAATTAGGAATTAGTAACGGACATGAGTTCGAGTAAACTCCAGGAGTTGGTGATGGACAGTGAGGCCTGGAGTGCTGCAGTTCCTGGGGTTGCAGAGTCAGACACAACTGAGCGACTGAACTGAACAAGAGGTTAGCAACAACAAAAATTCCATCAACAAATATAAAAAGCTTATCACTTTAAAAACAGAAACTTCCAGTTATAAGTATTAGGGGTGTAATGCACACCATGGTGACTGTAGCTAACACCGCTGCATGACACACAGGAAAACTGTTAGAGGAAATCCTAAGAGTTACCCTCACAAGCAAAAAAAATTTTTTGTTTTTTTTCTTTTTATCCATATGAGACGATGGATGCAAACCAAACTAATTCCATTGCCAACGGGGAAATCAAAACGGCTCTCAAGGAAATTAAAGGAACGAAATGATTTAAAATACAGTCAGCCTTCCGAATCTGCAGGGGTTCCAAGACCCCCTGCGCTGCTGTGGATAGCAAAGTCTTCAGAAGCTCAGGTCCCTTCTCTAAAGTGGTGTGTTTGCATATAAGCTGCCTGTGCACATCTTCCCATCTACTTTATATCATCTTTCGATTACTTACAGTACCTAATACAATGTAAATGCTATGTGAATAGTTGCTGGCAAATTTGCAGGTGCACATTCAAGTTTCGCTTTTGGGGACTTTCTGGAATTTTTTTTCTTTAATATTTTTTTGAGTCTGGGGTTGGTTAAATCTGTAGATGTGGAACCTGAGGATATAACCAAAAACCATGAGATACCTAGGAATATCATACAAAATATGAGCAAAATGTGTAGCTGAAAACTAAAAACCACTGATGAGAAAGAGGAAGCTCTACATGAATGGAGAGATGTGCCATGTTCATAGATCAGAAAACTCAGGACTATGAAGCTGTCAGCTCCAAATTGATCTGTAGATGCAAATGCCAAACAGAAAGAATCCTAGCAGACTTTTTGCAGAAATTAACAAATTGATTCAAGGCAAGGGAAGGAAAGGCAAAAGACCTACAACTTTCAAAATAAAGGAGAAATACAAAGGTTAGAGGACCCACACCACCTGATTCCAAGACTTATAGATTTCAAGCTACAGAAATCAGAATTGTGTGCTACTGGCTTAAGAACACATACATGGACCAAAGGAACAGAATGGAATCCAGAAATTGATCTATACAGATAAGGTCAACTGATTTTCAACAAAGATGCTGAGGTAACTCAAAGAAAAAGCACAGTCTTTTCAACAAATTGTGCTGGAACACACAGCTATCCAAACACATCTTGATTCCTACCTTGCACCATTCGTGATGAAAAGCGAAAGTGTTAGTCGCTCAATCATGTCTGACTCTTTGCGACCCCATGGACTATAGCCTGCCAGGCTCATCTGTCCATGGAATTCTCCAGGCAAGAACGCTGGAGTAGGTAGCCATTCCCTTCTCCAGGGTACCCAGCGGATACTCCCAACACAGGGAACAAACCCAGGTCTGCTACACTGCACAACAGTCAACTCAAAACGGATTACATAGAGTTAAACATTCATCTTAAAACTAAAATTTCTAGAAGAGAATATATGATAAAATCTTTGTGACTCTGGGTTAGGTAAAGACTTCCTAGATAAAACACAAAAATAAAACCCCAAAAGGAATGAAAAATGATAAATTAGATTTCACCAAAATAAAAATCTTCAAAAGATACTTATTATATTAGAGATGCAGTTACAAAGGTGAAAACTTTAGGAAACAGATGATTGCGATAGTTGCACAAAAGTGTGAATGTACTTAGTGCCACTCAGCTGTACAGTTAAATAAGGTTAAAATAGTAGGTTTATATTACGTGACTTTTACCACAATAAAACATTAAAGGCACATACTGGTAGGAAATATTTGCAAAATATACATCTGATAAAGAATTTGTATCTAGAACATAGAGAGAACTCAGTAACAAGAAGAAAACTTAAAAGCATAAAAGATTAGAATATGCACTTCACCAAAGAAGAGATCTGGTGATGACAAGACTAAAAGGTTCAACACTGCTTATCACCAGGGAAATGCAAATTAAAACCACAGGGGGATACCACTCCACAATTATTCAAAAGGCTACAACTACAGAACCATACAATAGAAAGCGCAAGCAAGGATACAGAACCACAACTCAGACATTGCCGGTGACTACGTCAAATGGTACAGCCACTATAGGAAACAGCTTGGCAGTTTCTTACAAGGTTAAACATACATTTACCACACAACCCGGCAATTCTACTTCTAGGTATTTACTCAAATAACGTCCTGCAAAGGTCTGTACATCAGAAATTTTATTTATAATAGAAAAAAAAAAACCTGGAAACAATTTAAATGTCCATCAAGTTGTGAACAGATAAACTGTGACTCATATACTGGGATACTACTTGGCAGTAAAAAGGAATGAACTAACTCTTCACGTGACAATACGGATGAATGATGTTAAGCGTTATGCTAGGCCAAAGAAACCATACCCCAAAGGCTACATGTTATATAAATCCATTTAGATTTTGGAAAGGCAAGCTTATAGGGCTAGAAATCCGTTCAGTGGTAGTCAGGAGTTAGGCGAAAAACTGACTACAGAGGGGCCTGAAGAAACTTTTTGGAGTGATCTGAAAAATGTTCTATGTCACAACTGTGGTGGTGGTTACCCAACTGTACAGATTTATCAAAACTCGAACTGCATATCTAGAACTGTATACCTGGAAAAGTTTCAGTGAGTAAATTATACCACAGTAAATCTGACTTAAAAAGCGTACTTCAAATTAATGGCAAAGGGAACACTAGAAGTTGCAACCTATGGAATGCAGCCAACTTGCACTAAGATGAAATTAACAGCCTTAAGCGCTTCCATTATTAAACAGAAGAATAAAAATAAATGTACCAACCACTTGAAGCGTAAGAAAGCCATGCTGCTGACAAGTTTAATAAAGGGAAACACAAACACAATCGTAAGAATAAAATAAAGATAAAAATTTAAATACAGACACACTACAAATTTTAAAGGTCCTCCTTATGTTGATACTAATGAATCTGCAAAAAAAATTAAATGAAAAAAAATGATCAAGACTGATTAAAGAAGAGCTAGAAGACCTCAACAGGATAACAACCATGTAAGGAATAGGAAATAGGCTCAAAATGCTATCCCTGGAAGAAGGCCCAGGTTCAGACCAATTTATGGCCCTTATAAAGCTATACCCTAGAAGACAGAAAATTTTTATGTCAAAGCTCTTAACTATTTCAGAGCATGGAAAGGGCAACTATTTACACAGTTGCATTTAGATTTTATTTACAACTACTTACATAGTATTTACATTGTATTAGATATTATAAGTAATCTAGAGATTAGATTTAAGGTATATAGGAGGATATACATAGGTATATGCAAAAACTGCTTCATTTTATACAAAGAACTTGAGCATCTGAGGATTTTCGTACCCAGTAGGGAGTAATAGACCCAATCCCCCAACGACATCAAGGGACATCGGAATAGCAATGAAAGGAAAAAAACATGCAGCCATATGGACGAGTCTCATCAGTACAATGCTTAGCAAAAGCAGGAAAAACTAAACTAAACTATATTTTTAGGGAGGCACAGATGGTAAAACTATGAAGAGCAAAAAGCGACTATCACAAAAGTCAAGAGTGGTTTCCTTTGGGTGGTTATTAAGGCTCTGATCAGGGAGAAGCATGTGAGAAGAGGAAGCAGGGTCCTGTGATTTTTGCAGTGTTCTATTTCTAGCTGATGGAGACTACATGGGCTCTGACTTACAATTATTATTTAAACTATTAAATACACATTCTACAAGTGTGCGTGTGATTTATTCACAATAAGGAAAGAAATGAGATGGGTAATACAGTGCTTTCACTGGGTCTGTTTCCCTAAAGAGGCGAGCACATTCTCTTCCTGTTTAGTAGGAAAAAAGCACCAGAGGACAGAGCTCTCTTAATTAAATTCTTAATTAAGCCCTCTTAAGAAGCTCTCTTAAGCATATTAAGTCTCTCTGAATCCTAATTTGCTCATCTATTAAGTGCAAGTACTAATAACTGCCCTCATCTCTTGGGATATTTGCAACTATCAATCATAATATATTAAAACATGTTTGGCTTGGATGCTTAGTCATGTCTGACTTTTTGCAGCCTCATGGACTGCAGCCCGCCAGGCATTTCTGTCCATGAGATTTTCCAGGCAGAAATACTGGAGTGGGTTGCCATTTCCTCCTTCGGGGGATCTTTCTAACCCAGGGATCGAACCAGGGTCTCCTGCAGTGCAGGCAGATTCTTTACCAGCTGAGCCACCAGGGAAGCCCAAGAATACTGAAGTGGGTAGCCATCCCTTCTCCAAGGGGATCTTCCTGACCCAGGGATTGAACCATCATCTCTTATGTCTCCTGCATTGGCAGGCAGGTTCTGTACCACAAACACCACCTGGGAAGCCCACTGACACATGTTTAGAAAATTGAAAAAAAACAAACAAACAAAAAAAAGAGCAGCTCAGTTTTCATAATCTGAAATTCAGCAGTTTTTGTTACACTGTAGCTATGATGATACCAAGAAATAATAAAATCCATGAAAACAAAGACTGAATTTAACAATTTTCCATTTCACTTTAAGCAACATTTAAAAACAGGGTTCTACCTTGAGAAAAACATGAAACATCAATGTGATGTAAGAAATGCTATAAAAGATGTCACATTAAAAGTCTAAAGATTGAGATCTTCTCTTGTATTTACAAAAGAAAACTTAAGGCTGTCTTTTCCTCTGTGTGAAAAGGAGAAATAAGCTTTACCTCTTCTCTAATAAATCATAGCCAGCACCAAAACCATTCTCCCTAAATTGAGTAAAGGAGACAGGAATAAAATGAACAACTTAACGGGCTTCTCAACTAGCCATGCTGCTGCTATGGGACAATTAAAAAAGAATTTAAGAGCTAAGTCTAATGAACTACAACAAATCTAAACATTAAAGGGTATAAGCTTTCCAGTAACTAGGCAATATCTTTGTATGGTGACACATCATAACTAGACTTACCATGGTGATCATTTTGAAATGTATAGAAAAAAATGACTACATTGCACAACAGGAACTAACAGTGTTATAGCTCAATTATACATCAAAGCAAGAAAATGAACAAACATACAGACTCAGTCAGAAAAAGAGATGAGATCTGTGGTTACCAGAGGCAGAGGGTAGTTGGAGGAAGGCAGTCAAAGGCACAAACTTCCATTTATAAGACAGGTAAGTACTAGGGACATGATGTACAACACGGTTAATATAATTAACACTGCTGTAAGTTATACATGAAATTAGTTAAGAAAGTAAATCTAAAAAATTCTTTCTTTAATTTTGTGTCTATATGAGATAGACACAAATGGATGTTCACTAAACTTACTGAGATAATCACTTTACGATATTCTAAGTTAAATCGTTATGCTGTATACCTTAAACTTACACTGTGCTGCGTGTCAATTATATTTCAATAAAACTGGGAAAAAAGTAAAGGGAAAATAATAAAGAATTTTTATATATTTACTTTGCCAGTTCTAACTTCTGCCATAAATATCAACAATACTCTTAGAAATTTTCCATATTCAAACATTTAAGAAGATAAAAATAACATAAAAATGTAAAGTGAAACAATCTGATCTATGACAACATATTATTTTTCTATATAAAATAATGATGCTTGAAGTTCTACATACCTGAATGTTTTCTCTACTCCAAGTATGTGGTGTTTTATTGGCAAGTAATTTCAGATCTTGAATAGCAAGTCTCTTTACTGCTTTCCTAGGGTCATTCTTCAAATACTGCAATAAAAGCTGAATCTATAAAGGAAATAAGTCACTCCATGAGTGACATCATCACTGAAATTATCGTTAGGGATGCACTGTAGTTTGTGAAACTTTCAGATTTGAGATAGGGCTCATTTCAAATTACAGCCCTGTCATTTATTAGCTACGTATCCATGTTTGGGCCTTTCTCCTCTTGTATAAAAATATACCTTCACTTAACTTGCAAGGTTCTAGCACAAGACCTGGCCTTAAACACTCAACTCTTCCTTTTTCCACCCACCAACGCCATGCTCTGCCATGTACTTACTCTCACCTCTACCTCATTTAGTTTTTATAAGACTCCCAAGAATCAGCACTGAGAATACAACTCAAATCTTCCTCCCCACTGCACCATCTCCAGGCTCTGCTCTGTACCCTCACCGCCACCTTTTTTTTTCATAAGACTCCCAAGAATTAATACTGTGAATACGAAGAGGGAAAAGAACAAGCAAAAGGAAATTAAACTTTCTGCAATCTTTATCAGAGAAAGGGATCTCAATACTATCAAAACTTATGGGTTACTTACTTATTTTTTAGCATATTAATACTTAAAAGGCAAGTTTACTGAAGAAAAAGGAAGTTTAAAGGAAACTGAAATTACCTGCTTAGGCGTATCAACCAGAGATGAAGCTGCAAGCAGAGTGAAAGTGTGCAGAGAGACAATCACCATTTTGGTGGAAGGATAGGCGGTGACCAGCTGCTGCAGGAGCTGACGCGCGCTGGACGCCAAGAGGGCATCATGGTGCATGTGCTGCAGGATGGGGATCAACTTCAGCTTCAAGTCTACTGGCGTGGCTAGACCTAGACATGGAAAGAACGCTTAGAGATTCCTGACCCTCATCCTGGATAATACCTCACATTCAGAAGGTCTGATTCCATGAGCAAAATGACTATTTAAAAGCAAATAGCACACTCAATGGTTAGTTGCTCAGTCATGTCTGATTCTTTGAGATTCCAAGGACTGTAGCCCACGAGACTCCTCTGTCTACAGGATTTCTCCCGGCAAGAATACTGGAGTGGGTTGCCATTCCCTTTTCCAGGGGATCTTCCTGACTCAGGGATCGAACCCACTGGAGTGGTCCCTCCATATTGCCATGCCCTCTGCCAGGGGATCTTCCCAACTTAGGGGCTCAACTCAGGTCTCCTGCACTGCAGGTGGATTCTCTACTGCCTGAGCCACCAGGGAAGCCCGCCCCAATTCCTACCCTGTGCTCTTCCCCTTTTCTCTCTGTACCTCCTGAGTGAAAGTGAAAGCAGCTCAGTGGTGTCCCAACTCTTCGCGACTCCATTGACTATACAGTCAGTGGAATTCTCCAGGCCAGAATACTGGAGCGGGTAGCCTTTCCCTTCTCCAGGGGAACTTCCCAACCCAGAGATCCAACCCAGGTCTCTGACATTGCAGGCGGGTTCTTTACCAGCTGAGCCATAAGGGAAGCCCAAGAATACTGGAGTGGGTAGCCTATCCCTTCTCCAGGGGATCTTCCCGACCCAGAAATTGAACCGAGGTCTCCTGCATTGCAGGTGGATTATTTACCAACTAAGGTATCAGGGAAGTCCTGTATCTCCTAATTCCTGTTTATATACTTTAATTTTGTGTAGATAAAACTAAAGAAACAAAAACACATAGCACACTAGTATTATGTTTAAATTTATATGATGCTTATAGATGTTATGCTTATGTAATACTATATTAGAGGTAATCAAGTTCAATAGTTTTTTCCAAAAGTATTTATCTTGATTTGGGGGTGATTATTAAACTACAGGCTGATAGTAGAAAATATCCTTAAAAGGCACAGTAGAAAGCAGTCATATTTGCTGCCTCTTTCTTCCCATAGCATACCAAAACATATACATATTCATGAACATATATACACATGCATATACACAAACTCAATGGCGATAACCTGTTATATCTACAATTTTAATTATTTCCTTCAACACTAAGTCAAGATGAGAATGTGAACAGACTATGTACAGAGCAGTTGCAAAGTTCTCTGAACTTTGCGTAGCATTGCCTTTCTTTACAGCATCCACAGCTGGAATTTCATTGAGAACTGATTCCAAAGCATCTTTTCTTGTCAACACTGGAGCTAAATAAACAGAAAGTCTTGCTTCTACAGCATGGCTTAACGGTGATAGTAAACAAAAAACTGTCAATCATAATGTCCTACTTATATGCCAAAAGCTAATTTATCTCTGCTGATGAGTGCTTTTTGCCACAGTGAATAACTGTTAGTGTGAATACATGACATTTCAACATCCAACAGAGGCTTACATCAACTGACTCCCTTACTGTTTGGCCGCTCTTCAAATTTAGCCAAAGCAGAGCACCCCCAGGAGATGGAAGAGAGAAGAATGTCAGAGTATTTACCCCCTGGTTTTCTCTGTGCAGGGTCAGATCAGGCCTGTGTTATGGCTGTTTCGATCCTTAAGTTACTGAATGCATTTGCAAGACCATTCTCTCTTTGAACTCTTTCTCAATGCCTTTTGCTTTTTCACTCTTCCTGGTTTTTGTCCTTCCTCTGGCTGTTCTTTCTCAATCTCTTTGTATTCTTCTATCCACACTTTAATTTCTGATATTCCTTGGGGTTGCTAATAAATTATCTTCTTCTCCTATGTACTTTCCATGAGTGAGCTGATATAATCCTATGGGTTCTGCAATCAGCTATTTGCTTTTAAAGACTGCCTCCCCTCTCATACCTACCCCCTGAATTTCAGATGCACATGTCCCATTACCTTCTGGTCATCACCAATGGGCTATCTCAGAAGTACTTAACAGGGCCCAAAGAGAATTAACTAGGCTTAACAGGGCCCAAAGAGAATTTCTGATTTTTACTATGAAACTGCCCATGCAAAATTTTCCCCATTTCAAAATATGACAACTCCATCATCACAGCTCCTCAGACCCTGGAGTCTTTCCTGATTCTCTTATTTCTCTCACATTCACATCCAAATTTATTAACAAATCTTGTTGGTTTCTATCTTCAAAATACAAACCAAATCTGACAGTCTTTCCACCTTCACTGCTGTCACACTGGTTCATTTCTACCACTCTCTCCTGACCGGATCACTGCAAAGTTTCCTAAGTATTGTCCCTACTTAAGAGCTTCCCCACGGCAGACTTCCGTCTCTATCCCTCCCTTCTCCTCTGCAAGCCTATTCTCAGGCCAGCAGTCAGAGGATTCTTTGTGTTTACAGACACCTTTACTGAAGGTTTTGTTGTTTAGTTGCTAAATCATATTTAGGGAGACTCAAAACTCTACTTCGAAGAAACACAGCAGCTTAAAATTTAAGGATATTTATTCCTCAAACTCACCTGCCACTTCTGTATGTAGCACTTCAATCTTCATCTAACTTGCCCCCATTTCTGTGATGGGCTTAGTTGCTCAGTTATGTCTATCTCTTTGCGACTCCAAAGACTTTAGCCCGCTAGGCTCCTCTGTCCAAGGAGATTCTCCAGGCAAGAATACTGGGGTGGGCCCTCCACTATTGCCATGCTCTCTGCCAAGGGATCTTCCCAACCTAGGGACTGAACCCATGTCTCCCACACTGCAGGTGGATTCTCTACCATCTAAGCCACCAGGGAAGCCCACCCCCATTCCTACCCCATTGCTTTTCTCCCTTTCTCTCTGTACCTCCTAATTCCTGTTTATTTAATTTTTTTTAATGAATCAACTTATTTTTATTCATTTGGCAGTACAGGCTCTTTAGTTGCAGCATGTGGGAGCTAGTTCCCTGACCAAGGATCGAACCCAGGCCCCTGCACTGGGAGCACAGAGTCTTAGCCACTGGACCACCAGGTAAGTCCCTTTACTTTAATTTTGTATAGATAAAACTAAAGGAACAAAAATGAATCTTAAATATGTACATTAATGGATTTCTACATATGCTTGTATCTATATTCATATATACACACCACTCAAGTTATACAGAATCCTTCAGTGTCCTAGGAGGCTTACCTGTATAGCTTTCATCAACTCCCTTGCTATCTACCCTGTCTGTGTGGAGAGCCCCAGCAGATGGAAAGTTCAGGTCAGGTCAGCGTATTTATTCCTTGGCTCCTCTACAGGGTCACATCTAGTTGCATCACCCTGAAGGTCAGTATTCCAAAATGGCCTTCTGGATGTGACTCCAGGTTCTGAAAAGCAGTTCCCCTGCGCTGCTCAGACAGTGCAGGACAACGTCATCCCCTCTAGTTTACTCTGCCCACAACTTTGTAAATGGTTCCTTCATTAAACCCTACTTGAATTACTGCAGTTCAAGTGTGACATGTTTCCTGCTAAGATGCTGTCTGATACAGCAGGTGTGCAGCAAAAACCTGCTCAATGAATGAGTGATGCTGCTTCTAATGAGAGCTTTCTGCAAGGCAGCCTTTTTCTGGAGGTAGGGGGGAAAGACAAAGGAATAAAGGGAAACCGGAGAGAGCTCAGTCTCCGTATCTTGGTCTTCAACTAAGGTCTTCAACTATGACTATGACTCTATTTCCTTTTCCATAAAAGAAGAGTATTACCTATTCAACTCTGCCAAATTACACAATGCAAAGACATGCCATTTAGAAAAATACAAAGGAAGTCGTGTTCTCTAGAGTTGTGCAATGCTGTAACCCTAGAGCTTTCTTTTATGACTATTAGGAGAGTAAATGGGGTAATACATGGAAAGCACTGTATGGAAGATGAGATTAGAATAAGGCTTTGTAGGCTACAGTAAGCAATTTGGTTTTGGATTTAGACGAAATTGGAAGATACTGGAGGCATATTAGCAGAGTGAAGAGAGTCCCTGAGTTTTCCCCCAGGTCAGAATGTTTTCCCCCTAAAAATATGCATTACTTACTGAAGTATCACTTGATCAGAAGTCTTCCTTGATCAAGAGATATAAAACAGAAACATCACCCCTTCCATCCTGCCAAGGACTCTAGGGATTATCCTTACCTCACCTTTCTTTCACAGCACCTGGTGTGTCATAAATTGACTCATCTGTCGCCAGCACCCCTTCCACCATTAGAATGCAGCTTACACGAGGGCAAGGACTCTGCTTTGTGCAGTACTGCATCCTAAGCTCTTAGAATAGTTCTGGCATTTAGAAGACACTTAATAAGCATTATTTGGATGAATAAAGGAATGAATAGTGACTAGCAAATAGTAAGTATTTAATGAATGTTAGCAGCTATTATTAGTAGAGTACCATAAAGTCACTTCATAACACCAAATGAAGAATACATACCTTGAATCATTTCACTGATTTTGTTACAGATTCCTACAGCAAAATCCCTTTGGAAAGAGAAAACAGTATAATCTTTAAAACCAAAAAAATTAAATTTGCTTCAGTTTTTTAAGGACTTATATAGAACACAGCAAGCACAGGAGAAAGGCAATATTCCAAATCATAACCAATATTCCTAAGGTCAGGTGCTGGGGATAGGGAAAGAAATGCAACCAAAACCAAAACTCCACAAAGCAAGTGGGCTTATGCCAACACTGTTCCCACATGATCTTCAAGGAAAGACGCTCTGATTTATGAGCACTGTTGCAATTTCATTACTGAACGACATTGTCTGAAATACTCAAGGTCACTATCTCAGTCTACAGTGTCTTAGGACACATTTTTAATTAAGAAAAGCTTTTGACACACAAGCTAATCATTTATATAAACAATCAAATATACAGCAAATATTCTGAATTTTAGAAAAACAGAGTAAGCATGAAGCAGTAGAAATGCAGTGGGAAATATGGGTAGAGTCAAATTATTTAAAAGTGGCCATTTTTAGATTAAAGACCTAAATGTAAGACCAGATACCATAAAACTCCTAGAGGAAAACAGGCAGAATGCTCTTTGACATAAATTGCAGTAATATCTTTTTGGAGCTGTCTGCCAGCAAGATGGAAGTAAAAACAAAAGTAAACTATGAGACATAATTACACATAAAAGCTTTTGCACAGCAGAGGAGACCATAAGCAAAACACAAAGACAACCTACAGAACGGGAGAAAATAAATACAAACGATGCAACTGACAACAGAGAAACCTTCAAAATACACAAGCAGCTCATACAGCTCAATATCAAAAAACAAAAAAACTCAATCAAAAAAAAAACAGGGCAGAACATCTAAATAGACATTTCTCCAAAGAAAGAAGACATACAGATGGCCAAAAGGCAAATGAAAAGATGCCCCTCATCACTAATTATTAGACGTGCAAAGCAAACTGTGATACAACGAGGTATCACCCACACCAGTCACAACAGCCACTTATCAAAACAGTCTACAAATAATAAATGCGGGAGAGGGTGTGGAGGAAAGGGAACCTATCTACAAGGCTAGTGGGAAGGTAAATTGGTGCAGCTACTCTGGAAACCAGTATGGAGGTTCCCTAAAACACTAAAACCAGAGGTACCATCAGTTCAGTTCAGTCGCTCAGTTGTGTCCGACTCTTTGTGACCCCATGAATCGCAGCACGCCAGGCCTCCCTGTCCATCACCAACTCCCGGAGTTCACTCAGACTCATGTCCATCGAGTCTGTGATGCCATCCATCCTCTGTCGTACCCTTCTCCTCCTGCCCCCAATCCCTCCCAGCGTCAGAGTCTTTTCCAATGAGTCAACTCTTTGCATGAGGTAGCAAAAGTACTGGAGTTTCAGCTTCAGCATCATTCCCTCCAAAGAAATCCCAGAGCTGATCTCCTTCAGAATGGACTAGTTGGATCTCCTTGCACTCCAAGGGACTCTCAAGAGTCTTCTCCAACACCACAGTTTAAAAGCATCAATTCTTCGGTGCTCAGTTTTCTTCACAGTCCAACTCTCACATCCATACATGACCACAGGAAAAACCATAGCCTTGACTAGACGGACCTTAGTTGGCAAAGTAATGTCTCTGCTTTTGAATATGCTATCTAGGTTGCTCATAGCTTTTCTTCCAAGGAGTAAGTGTCTTTTAATGTCATGGCTGCAATCACCATCTGCAGTGATTTTGGAGCCCAAAAAACTAAAGTCTGACACTGTTTCCACTGTTTCCCCATCTATTTCCCATGAAGTGATGGGATCAGATGCCATGATCTTCGTTTTCTGAATGTTGAGCTTTAAGTCAACTTTTTCACTCTCCTCTTTCACTTTCATCAAGAGGGTTTTTAGTTCCTCTTCACTTTCTGCCATAAGGGTGGTATCATCTGCATATCTGAGGTTATTGATATTTCTCCCGGCAATCGTGATCCCAGCTTGTGCTTCTTCCATCCAGCGTTTCTCATGATGTACTCTGCATAGAAGTTAAATAAGCAGGGTGACAATATACAGCCTTGACGTACTCCTTTTCCTATTTGGAACCAGTCTGTTGTTCCATGTCCAGTTCTAACTGTTGCTTCCTGACCTACATATAGGTTTCTCAAGAGGCAAGTCAGGTGGTCTAGTATTCCCATCTCTTTCAGAATTTTCCACAGTTTATTGTGATCCACACAGTCAAAGGTTTTGGCATAGTCAATAAAGCAGAAATAGATGTTTTTCTGGAACTCTCTTGCTTTTTCCATGATCCAGCGGATGTTTGCAATTTGATCTCTGGTTCCTCAGCCTTTTCTAAGATCCTGCAGTCCCACCACTGGGCGTACACTTGGAGAAAAACATAACTTGAATAGATACATGCACCTCAATGTTGACTGCAGCACTATTTATATGGAAGTAACCTAAATGTCCATCCACAGATGAATGGGTGAAGAAGACGTGGTATATATTACAATGGAGTGTAACTCAGCCACAAAGAAGAAATAATGCCATTTGCATCAACATGGATGAATCCAGAGATTATCATACTCAATGAAATAAGCCAGATTAAGAAAGACAAATATCTTATGATATCACTAATACATGGAATAAAAAAAAAATGATAGAAATGAACTTATTTACAAAACAGAGATAAACCCACAGATACAGAAAACAGATTTGTAGTCACCAAGGGGAAAGGAGGAGGAGGGATAAATTAGAAGTTAGGGATTAACATATACACACCACTGAATATAAACTGGACAACCAACAGGACCTACTATATAGCACAGGGAACTACATTCAATATTTTATAATAACCTATATGGGAAAAGAATATAAAAAAGATATATATATATGTATAATTGAATGCTCTGCTGTATACCTAAAAATAACATTGTTAAGTATACTTAAATAAATAAATAAAATTTTTAAGTAGCCATTTTCAAAATATTGTATATCTGAAAAATACTTTCTAAGGTGTTGCTTTTGAGTCTGTTGCACTGAAATAACACTGAATGTTGCAAAAGTTATCAGTAACATGAATGTTTGGGATAAAACTATATAATGTGTAAGGAAAGATGATACAGGTAACATGATCAAACTTGGTTCTTTCAGTCATGATTCATGACACATAAGGCATGAAATACTTGTGCTCTGCAGTTCAATGGATGTCTATACAAAATATTTTTTGCGATTAAGATATTATTTTAACATTCTCTGACAAAATGAAAAGCACATGTAAATTACACAGCGGCTGTCTGCAGGGTAAGCACCATGCAATCCTTAGAGTTATGAGATGAACTAGCCATTTTTTCATGAAACTCCATAACTATTCAGAAATGGCTATTTGCAGGTATCTTCTAAAGAGTTAAATAAAGTAAGCATGTAACTTTAAGAAAAATAACTGAGTAAATTTTTTGCCAATCCTAGCTTCTAAACAAAAACTAGCACTTCAGAAAACTTCTGTCACCATGAGCTTGACAGCTTAATACTTAAAGCCTTTCCTGATGAGATCAGTGGTGATAACAACAAATATGATCCTTTGATATTTAACAACAAATTTGATATTTTACAATGGAAAGGGCCAACATTTGGTAGACCTGCATTAACAGAGTGAACCAATATTTCCCAAAAGACCAATGTCTAAGTTATAAAACCATACATAGGTAAGGGATGCCAACGGATTTCAATGTAATAGTACATGTTCACTGATACGGTTTTAGAGTTCACATTGCAACTAACTTTTATGAACCAACAATTTTCTAGTTCTGGTAGAGGTCAAGGAAAAATACCCATAATTACCTACAAAACCTTTAAAAATACTCCTCTCTTTTTCAACTACGTATCTGTGTGAGGCTGGCATTTTCTCATATACTTTAACCAAAACATCACATTGTAAAAGAAATGGTGGATGCAGAACCAGATGTGACAATCCAGCCCGACATTAAGCAGATTTATCAAAACGTAAAAAACAATGTCCCTCTTCCCACAAAATTGATTTTTGTTTTGGAAAAAATATTTCATAAAGATACTTCTGTGTCAACACATTAGGAACTTGTTATTCTTTAAATGAATTAATAATATATTTTAAGTTTAGGCATCTTCATCTCTAATACAGTAAATACCAATCGATGTAATCTATATAAACAAAAAAAAGCTCTTTGAGGACGTTAGTAATGCCGAAGAGTGTAAAGAGATTCTGATACCAACTAGTTTGAAAATTACTGCTCTGATATCAGCCTTATATTCAATAAGAAAAAGTAAGCTGTAAATGTCTTTTGGATATAAGGCAAGAGGTATATTAGGTATCTATAGATGACCTGTTCACATTTCAGAGTGCTCTTGTATTTGTTATTCCTTCTGCTTGGAATATCTTTCCTCCAGATGGCTGCCTCTTCTTCAGGACAGTTTCAGCTCAAATGCCACCTCTTCGGGGAGGCTATCCCCAATCACTCTACCTAATGAGCTTACTTAGGCCACCATCATAATGATGAAACTACTTTATTTTTCTGTAACATTAATGCGCAGCTGAAACTACAGTGGGTTTACATAGCAACAGAGCATTCATCTTTTCCACTCCTGTATTCCTGCTGCTTGGAATAGAGTCTAGACATGATGGATATTCACTAAGTATTTCTTAACTAACTAAATAATAACTTTTTTAACAAATGCAAAATTTAAAAATCTGTTATGGGCCTCTAGGGTCAATAAACTGCAAGTTTGAAGCCTGGAGTTTTCTCTTTTGGTCTAATAATATTTTTAAAAACTCTTAATGTCAGCATTAAAAATACATTAAGAATATATAGTCTCATTCGCTGAGACTACAGAATAATCTGATTCTCCAGCTTCCTCCCACCCCAAATTCAGATCTGACAACACTGGTCATATTTCCTACACCATTGCTGTCAGCTGGTACCCAGGAGCAGTTACCCTTTCAGATGGTGTGGACATTCCAGTCCACTACTGACCACTAGAGGTCACCACTCTGCTTGACAATGCCTCCCAGGTTCCTGAAGTCATTTGAGTTTGCAATTCCTCCTCTGGACTCAGTTCAGTTCAGTTGCGCAGTCGTGTCCGACTCTTTGCGACCCCATGAATCGCAGCACGCCAGGCCTCCCTGTCCATCACCAACTCCCGGAGTTCACTCAGACTCACGTCCATTGAGTCCATGATGCCATCCAGCCATCTCATCCTCGGTCGTCCCTTTCTCCTCCTGCCCCCAATCCCTCCCAGCATCAGGGTCTTTTCCAATGAGTCAACTCTTCCCATGAGGTGGCCAAAGTACTGGAGCTTCAGTTTTAGCATCATTCCTTCCAAAGAAATCCCAGGGTTGATCTCCTTCAGAATGGACTGGTTGGATCTCCTTGCAGTCCAAGGGACTCTCAAGAGTCTTCTCCAACACCACAGTCCAACTCTCACATCCATACATGACCACAGGAAAAACCATAGCCTTGACTAGACGGACCTTAAGTCGGCAAAGTAATGTCTCTGCTTTTGAATATACTATCTAGGTTGGTCATAACTTTTCTTCCAAGGAGTAAGCGCCTTTTAATTTCATGGCTGCAGTCACCATCTGCAGTGATTTTGGAGCCCAAAAAAAGTCTGACACTGTTTCTACTGTTTCCCCATCTATTTGCCATGAAGTGATGGGGCCAGATGCCATGATCTTTGTTTTCTGAATGTTGAGCTTTAAGCCAACTTTTTCACTCTCCTCTCTCACTTTCAACAAGTGAGAGTCCTCTGGGACTAGCTCTTAACAATTAAAACCTTTTTGGTGGCACAGTGGTCAAGAATCCACCTGCTAATGCAGGAGATTCAAAAGAAACAGGTTCAATTCCTGGGTCAGGAAAATCCCCTGGAGAAGGAATTGGCAATCTGCTCCAGTATTCTTGCCTGGAAAATTTCATGGACAGAGGAGCCTGGCAGGCTATAGTCCATGGGGTCACAAAGAGCTGGCCAAAACTGAGCACGCACACCCTCAGAACAAGTTACCTGTGGTTATGGTAGCAGACAGGTAGAAATAGGATTAAATCCATTTTTAAAGCCTTTTTTTGGTCAACTACTCAAGATCCAAAACTAATCAAGATACTAAGATAAAAATCCATCTGTACTGGTTGAGATATCTGATCTCAAACCAGGTCATCATTTCTGAGGGAAGTACACGCATGTGTGTGTGCATGTGTGGTTGTACAGTCGTGTCTGACTCTTTGTGACCCCATGGATTGCAGCCCACCAGGCTCCTCTGTCCATGGAACTTCCCATGGTAAATGCTAATCTGGAAAAGGTGTATTTTCTTGATTTTCACACTCTGATACATTCCGCTAGGTACTTTAGACTTAACTATTGCACTAATTTGGTATGTTTAAACATCACAAATCACAAGTCTACCATATTGAAGCCTGGTATGTTAAAAACTGCTTCTATATAAACTGTTAAATATTTACTGGTCATCAATTCTATAAATGAGAATCATGTTGTTCCTATGTTACTTAGTTTTAATCTTTTCCAAGATAGATCAGAAATTCTACAGCTGATAAAATTTGCTTCTGACAATAACACATGAGAAAAACTGAGCCAAAAATGATTTTCATAAGCAAATTCTAATACTAAATCACAAATTTATCATCTACATTTAGAAAACTATTTTTAGAGCTACTCCAGGTACACACTTAATTGGATAGATTTAAAATATTCACACCTTGACAGTGGTGATCAGATGATAAATATTCACCAGATATAACTCTTAACCAATAAAAGTAACTTTTAAAAAGTTCTCGCAATACCCATGAGTCTCAATAATAAAAAAATGCCAATTTTCAAAAGCACAAATAGGGATCATCTTTACTTAGATATTTCTCTTCCTCATTTACTGTCACACCTACTACTTTCAATCAGTAAATAAAAGACTACACAGTTTATGTTCTCTAATCTCCTTTTCCAATGAATAATCCTGGAATTCTGAAGGTTTGATAAGAGCAGCTGAAGAGATGAATACACATATAATTAAACTATAAAGAAAGATCGTTGGTGATTAACTATTTCAAGTCTTATCCAAATATAGCAGAGGCTCTTAATATAAATGCTATTTTATATTAAAAAATTAGTCACCTGATTATAAAACCAAAACTTACTCCTAGCAGGATATACAGAAATTTGTGAAAAAGAAAATAAAAATAAGATATCTTCACTCAGAGACAATATTTTGATACACATCCTAGTCTCTTTTCTGTTCCATAAATACTTGCTTTTCAAATAAATCTGTAATATCACATAACCTAGTATGTAACCTGTTTTCAAATATATTTCTAAAATACATTAGTTATAAAAGCTGATATAGTATTTCATTGTATGATCCTATTTATCTTATCGGCACACTGGCTGGAATTTGTTACTAATTTTTTTTGTTATTATAACCTTATAACTAGCATCCTTGCAAGTAAGTATCAGTACACACTGCTGATTCCTTAGGATAAATTCTTATAAGTGGATTTTCTAGATCAAGGGATGTACAAAATACATATTACCAAAATGCCCTCCAGAAAGTAGTGTTACTTTCACATCATCAGTCAGTAAAAGAAACAGTATTATTTTTTAGAGAGGATAATCCAGTAAGTCAAACACATTAATAAAACTATGGCCAATATTTCATAAAAAAATAATATATATATGGAGAGAAAAATACTATTTTATAAGATAATAGAGTATGATACCCCAAAGAAGTTAAAATTGGTTTCAATTCCAGTTATTATCTCTGTCAAACTGTCCAGACTAGAGAAGATAGTAAGAAAAGAATAATTTAGTATTAGGACAGCATAGGTTTGGGGAAGACACCTCAGTGGACAAACCTTCTGCTTCTCAATGAAGCCTTCCCCAACTATTCTAATCCCAGGCTGATCCTGTCCTTCTGGGAGTTTTAATTTCATTTACAGTTAATGTCAACATCTGTGTTTAACTCTTCTGTTTTAAGGATTTAAGTCCTGTTTTTCCAACATGATAGAAACACCCTTGGAAAATACATCTTGCAGTTTAATTTTTCTATATCCCTTACTGTTTACATATATAAATGAGCTTTTCTTTCAAAACCTCTTCTTGGGGAGCCAAACTATAAAGGCCTAGGCTTACTTTGACTGTGCAGAGAAGTTAGCAGCAGCAAAAACAGCAGCTTCAACTTCTACATTATCATGTGAATCCAGACTCTGACGAATACTATGATGAGCATTCTTCCTCTCGGGAATTATTGATGCCAGACTTCCCAACATCCTACACAAACAGAGAAAGCCAAAAAGAATGGAAATACAATAAGTTCAAGATCAGAAAAGGAAGAAACAGGCAAAGCTTCCCAAAGATAAAGTTTGTAGGTCACTCTATAAATCTCAGGTTAATGACATATCCATTTTAGAAGTCAGTGACTCAAGTTCTGTAAACATTTTTCCATACTTCAGCATGTAAGAAAAATTAACATGGTTAATTTAACACAAGCAAAAATTAAAAAAAAAATCACCTTGAAGTACATGCCAAGTACCAAAGAGAGCCCAGGAAAACAAACTTTTGAATTACTAAAGAATCAAAATGCCAATTTTCCAATGTTGTATAAAGAAGCCCATTTTAGCAAAGCATTAAGAGTCCAATATTTTTGCTATTAAGCAGACCCACAAAGTAAAAATGTAAGACTTCTCAGTCTTTTTTCCACATCAGTAATTACTTGTATCATGATTTTCAAATCCTTCAACATCAAGAGAAGTAGAGGATGTCCCCTGGAGCTCATATCAGAATAGAGGAAGGTACAGTTTAACAAAGTGAATTTCAAACATCCAAAGTTTACACATACTAATTTCATAGATGACAGACCTAAAAAGAGGATATGGTTCAAGCTGGTTTTAAGGCTTGCAAAATGAAATTCTACCAAAAAATTTTTAATGCCAAGAAAGAAAAGGAAATGCTGAAGAAACTAAGGTGGTTGTACCTGGCATTCTCCAAGGAGTCGAGATATAAATTATCATATATAAAAATGAGCACATAACCAAGATGAATATAGAAAACGGACATGAAACAGGAAGAACAAGGTCAGAAAGGTAAAAGTTCAAAATAAGCATGAGGCTTCCCTGGTGGCTCAGAGGTTAAAGCGTCTGCCGCAATGCGGGAGACCCAGGTTTGATCCCTGGGTCAGGAAGATCCCCTGGAAAAGGAAATGGCAACCCACTCTAGTATTCTTGCCTGGGAAATCCCATGGATGGAGAAGCTTGGTAGGCTACAGCCCACAGGGTCACAAAGAGTCGGACATGACTGAGCAACTTCACTTTCTTTGTTTCTTTCAAACCAAACTTACATCTGAGTTAACAGGTCAGAACATCTACCTACAAAATGAGTGTCTCAAACATAAATTAACAAAACTGTATCACAGACGGTTAGCTCTAAAGCATTTATAGATTGGGATGGTTATCATATTTTCTCATTGACTCTTTCTAGGAAAAACAAAAATGAATTCCTAATATTCAGAATAACAGAAGTAAATGTATGGCCTTTTGGGGTATAGAAATACAACTCAAACGATTTTGTGGTGACTCAGCAGCATAACAGAATATACCGCAGTGTGATGGCTCTTGCCACAGGATCATTACTATGAATCACAGAGAAAATTCTCTTCACAAACTCATCCACATTTAGGATCTTCTCCAAATGCTTCTCACTTTGTTGGGTAACTTTAAGAACACACAGCCTCAGGAAATTGTTTCTAGGAAGAACCACAGATAAAATGAGTTAGACCACTTTAGGAAAGTAATATTTAATTAGGAATCAAAGCAACACAAATTATACTAATAAATTTTAGCAACAGGCCAATGTTTTTCAATCTTAACATTCTGTTTTACCACAGAAACAGTCAAAAGTCTGGACAGTCATCCTGTGATATCCGCAGTGTGGAGAGGAACTAATTCCAGGACTAGCCCCTCATCAAATCCAAATCCTTGGAGACTGAACTCCCTTCTGTAAAATGGCACAGTGCCTGCGCATCCTCTCATATAGTTTAAATCATCTCTAGATTACTTATAATACCTAATATAATGTAAATGCTATGTAAACTAATATAAGTACAATGTAACTAGTGGCCAGTGGGTGGAAAGTTCAAGTTTTGCTTTTTGGAACTTTCTGGAATTACTTCCCAAATATTTTTGACTCGTGGTTGGTAGAACTCATGGATGTAGAGCCCTGAGATGAGTACTAAGCAAAAGTAGTTAGCAGAGCCTGCAGTCCTGCAGGAAGGCAGCCAAACAACTGTAACGTAGAGAGAAGCCTGGGAGCCAAACTCAATGTCCTCAGTCCTACTAGAACCAAGAAGACGGTCTTCCTCCTCTCAAGCTAATTCTACAGCTTCTTTTCTGCAAGTCTGATTATGTGTGTGCATAAGCACACGAGTATATGGAGAATGGTGGAAAGAAGTGGGAGAGGGAATGGCGTAGAGACAGAACAGGTATATATTCAGGCTTTGCTTACATGTTTCAGGCACTTCACAGTGGCCCATAATCTCATGTAACATGTAATCTCATGTTATAAAAATAAATTGTTAAATCAGAAACTTCTCAAAATGAACTGCACAAAACCACAGATATTTCCAAAATACACAATTATATATTAACATTGTCTCTAATTTTGACTTATCCTGTTCCCCAAAGAAATAAGTACTCTCTGCCTTATACCCTTTACTTTGGCTCAAAATGCCATTAAATTTCACACCAAAATTTGTTGTGAATTTCCACGTGCTTCCACTAAAATGGTAAAAAAACAAAAACAGAAAACCATCATGTGGAAGTCCTAAGCAAAACGAATACAGACTACAATATAAAACAAAGAAATAAGAACAAAGTGCTTTAGGAGGCCAAGGGCTTAAAAAGACTTACCCAACTCTGAAAACATCAGCTAACTTTAGGAATGCAGAATTGATGAGAATGGGGAATGGATACTTCTGAAAGAGTCTGGGAAAGCGGACAACTGCTTCACACTGTTCACCAAGTTTGCCAGATCTTAGACCTATGGAAACCATTAAAAGGGATGAATAGATCAGAAATTTTTGACTATAGTAAGGCCAAAACAGCAAATACCAACACAGCATTACAGATTAAAATTATTTACACAGTAAAATTACAATCATTCTTAACAATTAGGTAAAGTACAACAGTAACTGTTATGTTTTCAAAAATAAAAATGACACATGAAATAGTAATTTTGGTAAGTGCCACCTTAAGATATAATGAAAGAGAAACTTTTTTTTTTTAGGTTGAATTGATAGAATATTTGGGGCCACAAGTAAATCTCAACAAATATGAAAGGACTGCAATCATATTATATATGTTCTCCATTACAACATAATGGAATTAAAAATCAGTAATTGAAAAATATTTAAAAATTTTCAAATATACTGGAAATTAAGCAACACAGTTACTTTAAAAACCCAATAAGATGAATCATTGAAAGAATTAAAAGTATAAAAGAAGAAATCAGAAGAGAAATTTAAGAGGACAAAAAGAAACTCAATCTTTAATTTGCAACATATACAAAAATTAATTCAAAATGAACCACAGAGCTAAGACTAAGAGCTAAAACTATGAAGCCTATAGAAAAAAGGAAGAAATCTTTGTATGCTTGTATCGTGCAAATAATTCTTAGATAAAACACAAAAGTGGGCTTTTTAAAGATTAAAAAATGATAAGTTAAAACTTCATAAAAATTTAAAACTTACACTCTTCAAAATATACTTCTCTGAAAAAAAAAAAAGCCACATACTGGAAGAGATATTTATAGAACATGTATCTGATAAAGAATTTCATCCATAGCTCTTATATCTCTAGAAAACTCAGTTTTTTAAATGGGCAAGATGTGAAGAGAAATTTCACTACAAAGGAAATATAGATGGCAAATAGAAGCACATGAACAGATGCTCATCATTACTAGCCATCCAGGAACTATAAACTAAAAACAACAGTAAGACACCACTACACACTCACTAGAATGGCAGAAAATTCCCAGTCCATCAACTGGTGAATGAATAAGCAAATTGTGATATCTCCACACAATAGTCTCCTATTCAGCATTCAGGAAACTAAGACCATGGCATCCATCCCATCACTTCATGGCAAATAGATGGGGAAAAAATGGAAACAGTAACAGACTTGGTTTTCTTGGGCTCCAAAATCTCTGTGGACAGGACTGCAGCCATGAAATTAAAAGATGTTTGCTCCTTGGAAGAAAAGCTATGATAAACCTAGACAGCATATTAAAAAGCAGAGAGATCACTTTGCCAACCAAGGTCCATCTAGTCAAAGCTATGGTTTTTCTAGCAGTTGTGTTCAGATGTGAGAGTTGGACCATAAAGAAGGCTGAATACTGAAGAAATGACGATTTCTAATTGTGGTGCTGGAGAGGACTCTTGAGAGTTCCTTGGACAGCAAGATCAAACCAGTCAATCCTAAAGGAAATCAACCCTGAATATTCATCGGAAGGACTGATGCTGAAGCTGAAGCTCTAATACTTTCGTCACCTGATACGAAGAGCCGACTCACTGGAAAAGACCCTGATGCTGGGAAAGATTGAGGGCAGGAGGAGAAGGAGGCAAGAGAGGATGAAAAGGTTGGATGGCATCACTGACTCAACGGACATGAGTTTGAGCAAGCTCCAGGAGACAGTGAAGTTCAGGGAAGCCTGGGGTGCTACAGTCCACGGGGTCAGGAAGAGTCAGACACAACTTAGTGACAGAACAACAGCAGCAGCAAAAAAAAAAAAAAAGAGCCCATTACTAATGCTGCAACAACATGGGCGGTCTCAAAATCATCAAGCTAAATCAAAGAAGCCCGACCCCAAAGACTACTCTATGACTATGTATTACATGACATTCTGGAAAAGGCAATATGAAGACAGAAAGTGGCAAGTGGTTGCCGAAAGCTAAAGAAAGACTGACCACAAAGGAGCACGAGGAAGCTCTGGGGGTGAAATATTCCAGGCAGTGGTTTCATGACTATATACATTTGGTGAACTTTATTACACACAAATTATACCTCAATGAATGATTCCTTTTTTTTTTTTTTGGCTGTGCTGCTTATGGGATCTTAATTCCCAGATCAGAGATTGAACCCAGGCCCTCAACAGTGAGACCGTGGAGCCCTAAATGCTGGACCACCAGGGAATTCCCTCAATGAATTTGATTTTTCAAAAATCCAACAAACAGTTAATTTCAATCCTTAAAAAAATCCATTAATATGAATATCCTGATATGAAATTAATAGTATCACCTTCAAATAATTCTTTTATTATTTTGCCACTTATAAAATGCTGATTACATCTGCACAAAAATAAGTGCCCAAGAATACCTCAGTTCAGTAAAGTTTGTTCATTGTTTAAAAATGACAAAGGAAATATCTGGGGTTAAAACAAGGAATGTCGCTCGCCATTCAGTCCTACGAGGAATGGGTCACTGACCTACAGTACACCCTGAAAGGAATTCAGTTTAAAGAACTAGATGAGGCACTCTGTGTTTTAAGGAAAACAGGCCAAACATGCCCTTAGGCAATTATATTTCAAGGGAAAAAGATTTATGAACCTGGAGTCCTGCCTTTCCTCACACTTAGAAAAGCACTAAAGTCATTAACTGAGATGTGTGTTCCTTGAAACTGTCAGTAACCTACCAAGATGTCTGCCGGCTTGCACATACTCCTTAGTCAAAATTGCATGATACACTGACCTCTCCCCCTACATCTACAGAGCTTTCTGGAAAGCTGTCTCCAGGGCTATAGTCCTCAGTGAGACACTGACTGAAACTGAACTCACCGCTCTTACACTGTGCGGTTGATTCCCAGTGGACAGAGGGCTCTTTCCTGGGTGCCTCTTTGTCTCAACGTGGAGGACTTACAAAGTAAATGTGCACATGCAATTTCTACAACTTACTCATGAATTAAGCTCTACAGGCACACTCAGCTTAGTTATCTGGTACTTGGAACATATTTCCTCATAGGAAAAAAAAAATAGCACCATCAGTACTTAACAGTACTCTGTAATCTAATGGCTGCTTATAATAAAAGTTCCTAAGGGAAAATTAGTCCAAAATTAATTTCTAATTGAGATATTCAGAACATATCCCTTCTTTGTCTGCTCCCCTCTCCCTACACACCTCACTCACCAACGTCCATACACACAAGAACTGCCACTAGGAGCTCTTGGAGTCGTCTTCCAATTAAATGCACTAAGTGCCAATAGAGCCTTCTAGGCGACTAGCAATGGCTCCTGAAGCCTTGAAAAGGCAGTCAAGGGACACAAAGACAGGGCAATGAAGGGAAAGAAAGGCAAGCCTCAAGACAGAGGTGACGGCAGAGAAGGGAGAGATGTGTGCTTGTGTACATGAGCTGGGGGAACCCAGAGCAACTGGGCTTGCGTCCTTCTCTCTCTCCCTGGTGGAGTGTTGCACATGACAGGAAAGTTCTGTTTGTAATAAATTAACTTTAGTTGAGATGAAAAAGGGAAAGAAGGAAGTAGTCTAGGCACAAGGAGTCTCTTCAACAGAAGATGATCCACTTTACCTTCCCTTTAAAACAGAATCTCAGACCAATTTATTTAAACTGATTCAAAATGTGCCAAAGATAATTTTGCATCTGCCAGAGAAATATTCTGATTTCTCTAGTGTGGTCAATTTTTATTTAAGATAGATATTTATTCCTGTAACAGAGCCTTGGGTACATGAGCTAAAGAACAGTAAATGTCTTGCTTATTTTCTGATATGAGAGTCTTATGAGAGAGGAAATGAGAAGGTATAAACTGATTCAAAATGTGCCAAAGATAATTTTGCATCTGCCAGAGAAATATTCTGATTTCTCTAGTGTGGTCAATTTTTATTTAAGATAGACATTTATTCCTGTAACAGAGCCTTGGGTACATGAGCTAAAGAACAGTAAATGTCTTGCTTATTTTCTGATGAGAGTCTTATGAGAGAGGAAATGAGAAGGTAGGGTGCAAAGGAGAGAAGTGCATTCAGTTCAGTTCAGTTCAGTCACTCAGTCGTGTCTGACTCTTTGCGACCCCATGAACTGCAACATGCCAGGCTGCCCTGTCCATCACCAACTTCCGGAGTCCACCCAAACTCATGTCCATTGATGTCGGTGATGCCATCCAACCACCTCATCCTCTGTCGTCCCCTTCTCCTCTTGCCCTCAATCTTTCCCAGCATCAGAGTCTTTTCCAATGTGTCAGCTCTTCACATCAGGTGGCCAAAGTAATGGAGTTTCAGCTTCAACATCAGTCCTTCCAATGAACACCTAAGGACTGATCTCCTTTAGGATGGACTGGTTGGATCTCCTTGCAGTCCAAAGGACTCTCAAGAGTCTTCTCCAACACCACAGTTCAAAAGCATCAAATCTTCAGCACTCAGCTTTCTTTATAGTCCAACTCTCACATCTATACATGAACACTGGAAAAACCATAACCTTGACTAGTCAGTCCTTTGTTGACAAAGTAATGTCTCTGCTTTTTAATATGCTGTCTAGGTGGGTCATAACTTTCCTTCCAAGGAGTAAGCGTCTTTTAATTTCATGGCTGCAGTCAGCATCTGCAGTGATTTTGGAGCCCCCCAAAATAAAGTCAGCCACTGTTTTCCCATCTATTTGCCATGAAATGATGGGACCAGATGCCATGATCTGTTTTCTGAATATTGAGCTTTAAGCCAACTTTTTCATTCTCCTCTTTCACTTTCATCAAGAGGCTCTTTAGTTCTTCTTCACTTTCTGCCATAAGGGTGGTGTCATCTGCATATCTGAGGTTAAGAAGTGCATTAAGGCCTATGATATAGCAACATTCCTGTGGTAGGAGATAGATGAACCTCTGGGCCCGACAGCTGGTGTTTGTTAAGTGGAATAAAATTAAGCTTTCTTCTCATCCAGATACCCCAAGGACAAAGCTAGTGGCAAAAGCTGAGCTCTGCTAGAGTAGAGAGAGAAGGTCCTCATTCCTGAGATTAGGGAAGACCTCCCTATGTATACATGCACAGGAAGGCTGTTTGGGGGTCAAAAAGGGAACCACCCCTCCCCCCCACAGTAAGCGTGGACATGCACCCACAAGCCTGTGTGGTGGGATCCATCATAACAAAAAGTTGCACACCCATCTTGGGGAGGGTCCTAGGACCAGTCAGGCGTAAAGAAAGAAACAAGATAATTGGCCAAATGCAAACAAAGACCCAGAAGGACTGTCTTATTTAAGTGATTTAACCACATTCTTTCTGTGCTCCTCATTCAGGATGCCCGCCCTCCTCCCCTGGTGTGTGTCTCTGCCTCGTTTCTGGTTTACTGCGCTCCTCCTCATTAGACAGGACACCCAAACCCTTTTGCTCAGGGTATGTAATTCTGCCTTGCTTCTATCTTAAACTCTTCCTGTGTGCTCCCCCACATGTTATGCTGTGTCTCTAATAAAAACTTTTACCTGTTTTCATGGTTTTTGCCTCCTGAAAACATTCTTGCTTTCAAACTGGGAAAGGAGCCAAGGCCATCTGTTTCTAGCCTCCAGTCTCTGGCGGACTACTGGTCAGGATTCCTGTTTTCCATCAGGCTACCCAGGTTCCAACCCTGGAGAAGGGACCAAAGACCTCTCTTCTGAGCTGCTCACTGCTCTCCCCAGGAGATCATTCCTAGCCTGGGACAGTATGGTATCCAGCTTGCTTGCTCCAGGCCAATTTTAACTCCAATATAAGCTAAGCACCTGAAAACAGGGACTCAACATAATCAGATCTTACTCTTAGAGAGGTTTAAGAGAGGTTATTCACTATACTTCTGATGCTAGCTACAACAAATCTGAGGGAAAATGCCCTGATCAAAAGACCTAAGCGTGATCATAAGAATGCCCCTGTGAAGACCTACTGTGGACAGATGTGATTACCTTTTACTGTATGTTCCTTTTATTCTCCCGCCAAAGAAACAGAGTTCTCTTCCCTTCCAGCCTGGAGATAAACAGTGCTTAGCCTAGTCACAACACACAGGGAGACTAGGAAGAACTAAAGCATGAAAATGCCCTGATCAAAAGACCTAAGCGTGATCATAAGAATGCCCCTGTGAAGACCTACTGTGGACAGATGTGATTACCTTTTACTGTATTTTACCTCTTATTCTCCCGCCAAAGAAACAGAGTTCTCTTCCCTTCCAGCCTGGAGATAAACAGTGCTTAACCTAGTCACAACACACAGGGAGACTAGGAAGAACTAAAGCAAGTTGTCTGTAAATCAAAATTCATTTGTCAGCAGTGAAATTTCTCCTATTTCTCACTTAAAATGTGCAGAACATTTTGCTAGGCCAGTGGTTTATCAGCTCTGGTTCTCCATCAGAAACATTTGTGAAAATTTTCAAAAATGTCTATGCTAGGGTTCCTCCCCAAACCTAGCAAATCTCCAGGGTGGGGGCCCAGGCAGCCATGAGGCTGCTATGAGAAGAAAGGCAAGTAGATCCTCAAGCTAGTCTTTGCCATGTATCTTTTTTGTCTTAAAACTATTAATAGTAGACCCCTAAATCTGGCCCTCAGAATAATTTTATCATACAATGTTTTTTAAAGGTTTTGAATGCACTGTCAAATCTTAAAAAATGAAATGAGATTTCATATAAAACCCAAGATTGCGGCTTTTTCTGAAAATTTAAAAGATCTGAAATGTCTCTGAAGAAGCTGAGAGAGTCATGACTAAAGAAACATCGTAGTACTGTAGGTCTGTGTTGAAAGCCAGTTAGGGTTTGTTATCATTTCTGATAATAGCCACAAACATACCTAGTCGTATGACTTTCTCCAGCAATTTTTGTCTGCCTTTGGGCACACGTAACTAGAATAGAATCTTGGATGAAAATTTAAAGTACTGGTAAGAAATTAATGAAATGAAGGACCAGGAAATCTAAGCTGGATAAAAATGCCAAGAGGCTGAAATGCAAAGGAAGCAGACAGATGAGTTTTCTGAGGTCTGCATGAAAAAAGAAAACAATTAAAACAGCAGTTAATCATGAAGATGATGATGATGCATGTCAAATGCTCATTCTGTGTCAGACACCCTAATCAACATTTTACACATATTAAACTCTCACTATACTAATAGAAGTTAGATATTATTCAGTAATTCCCATTTTAAAATACACAGGTAAAGAATACGTAAGCAACTTGCCTAAGAAAAACAGCTAATATATGTAGAGACGGATTTCAAATCCTAGCAATCTGGTCCTTATTATTATGCTAAAATGCGATTTCCAGCAAGCAACTAGAGGATAAAGGTTAAAACTAAAGAAGAGATTCCAATCGGATTTCAGAGTGGTATACTTCTGAAGGATGACAAATTCCAAGGAACTGAAGAGAAATTATATAAACTATGGTAAACTTGGGATTTATTAACCAAGTTTTTAAAACAGCATACATTTACAGGTAGCCTGTATCAGTCAGAGTTCTTAGCTGCAAGCAACAGAAGCTAACTCGATTAGGCAGGAAGTGAGTTTTTACCAAGGGTTTATTAAAGTAATAAACAGTTTCAAGGCTGAACTCTTAAGAATACTTAACTCCACCCTACCAAACTGATTAGATGACTAAAACTTCTGTTGCTGGGAAGCACCAGATGCTAGAATTAGCACTCCTGTCATCTAGGAATGTTGTAGCCATCGCTGCTGCCAGGGCAGGAAACTGCCAGTGTACTCTTCAACTCTGCCTTCCTGTGTCTCTAAACTAAATCACAGAGCCTGGAGGAAGTTTGGCTGGCAAAGCCTAGTTCACATCCTGCGCTCTTGAAAGGGAAACTAGCAAAGTAAGCTTTTGCTTCCACCTCAATGAGACAGGCTTGTGATGTGGGCCACTCCTCAAGCATAGGAGAACGTTCGTAAGACACTAAGGGACCACCAATATGATGAACATCCACCACAAAGAGCACTGCCAATACAAACTGTAATGAGAGTACATATTACTGTGTACATTTGCTTTAGCTAAGGTGGAAGGATGATTCAAAATGAAACCATAACATCCTAACATCTTAAACCAGAACATCTTAAACTCTATTCCCTAAAAATGAACAAACGAAGGGAGAAATACAAACACAAGCATGCACCACATGTAACACCAAGGCCATCTCACAACCCACAGCTTAATAAACCGATCATGGTAACATCTCAGTAAATTATATTTAAAAAGCAAGAATAAAAAACTGATATGATAGTCAATTCAACTGATGAAGCATTAATAACAAAGCATCCTTCCCCCAAATTTCAGAAACTGTCTATAAATATACATGGTGAGAAGGTATGCAATATTGTGCAATATGCACAGAGAATACTGATTTAGAATCATATACAAATTAATGTCATGAACACCAACTTTCAGGATATTCAATAACTTATTTTTAAGTTACAAGATAACAGCTCTTAGCCACACACAAAAATGAATCTGTGGATTTCAATAAGAACCAAAGAAGGGTCTTGAATTTTTGGGTCAGTTCTCACAGCTGGCCAAGGGATCACTGGCTTTAAGAAATAGTCCATTATAATGCTTGTTTTTATGTGACTGAGTTAACAGTCTGACCTTCACCTCAATTCTATTATACATGATCTTAGAGGTCCATGGGCTTCCCAGATGGGTCAGTGGGAAAGAATCCACCTGTAATGCAGGAGATGGGTTCGATCCCTTGGTCGAGAAGATCTCCTGGAGAAGGCAATGGCAACCCACTCCACTATTCTTGCTTGGAAAATTCCATGGACAGAGGAGGGTCACCAAGAGTCAGACACGACTGAGCGCACACCTGCCAATGCCAAGAGGTCCACCTCTCAACACTATCAAACTAAGTTTGGTCTGGTAGTACAGATTCTTAAAGAGAAAGAATTTGACTCAGTGTGGATCACATGTCCACTTCTGAATCACTTATGGCACAGAATTAAGTCACTTGGTACAATCTTGGCTGCAGCGATCTCCCTCTTGGAAAATTCCATGGACAGAGGAGGGTCACCAAGAGTCAGACACGACTGAGCGCACACCTGCCAATGCCAAGAGGTCCACCTCTCAACACTATCAAACTAAGTTTGGTCTGGTAGTACAGATTCTTAAAGAGAAAGAATTTGACTCAGTGTGGATCACATGTCCACTTCTGAATCACTTATGGCACGGAATTAAGTCACTTGGTACAATCTTGGCTGCAGCGATCTCCCTCTTTGGAAGGGGATATGAGGATACTTGCAAGGCCTCACATTTATTTATCATGCCAACTACACCTGTGCCAATACGGACAGTAAAAGCAACCTGTGCTCTTTTTCAGTCTGAGAATTCAGATGTTTGCCAACATAGGTGACGTAATAGCATCTAAGGGAAAAATAAGGGAGACCAGATAGTTGTCCTGATTTACGGCATACTTCTATTTCATTATCAATTTCTTCACTGAACATACCTCAAGTTTTCCATGCAGCATTAAGCTCACCAGCACCTCGGCTAGCAACTTCAAACCCTGCATGTCCTCCTTTCTCATTGCCCAGGTACAGGAAAGGGAAACTGCTCTATTCTCCATTGCTCTTTAATTTCATCCCTCCCAAGAGCAACTTCACAGAAAGCAGGCAGGATGAGTGGTGTCTTCTACAGTAGCTTCTCCCTTCCACCCAGGGTGGAGATCTTGTGTACCTTTTCCTAAAGCATCGGGACACTTCCCATCAGCTGACTTAAAAAATCTTTAGACTGACAATGTTTTATTCACTAACTGAATAAATTATGTGAGGTATGTTCTTTGTAATGCCTGTACTATAGAAATGATGTGCTGTATTATGAAATGTCCAATATACGGAAGTTCTACTTGATTTAACAGTTAACTGTGTTTGCTTTGTCTCCATAGCTCAGGCAGCATGGTTATCAGCTTAAAACTTTAAAAAGGGGAAGGCAAAAAGACCTCTACATAGGAGCAAAAGTGATCCTCAAAAATGTAAACCAATCCACGTCAGTCCTCTACTTAAAAACTTTCAATGTCTTCTCAATGCACTTTGCATAAAATCCAAACTTCTTGTCCTAACAAGGCCATATTTAATTAGTTCTGTCTGATTCCTTAGGTGAGCTTCTTTTTTTTTCCATAGCTAAGAAGTAGATTTATTCAAAGAGAAACACACTCCATAGATAGTGTGGGCCACGACAGAGGGCGAGTGCTGTGGTCTTGAACTGTGGCAATGGTTAGTTTTTCTGGGCCGGATAATTTCGTAGGCTAATGAGTGGGAGGATTAGTCCAACTATTTGCGGGGAGGGGAGCAGATTTCCAGGAATTGGGCTACTGCCCACTTTTTGGTCTTTTTTTTTTTTAAAAACTTATTTACTTTTAATTGAAAGATAATTGCTTTACAATACTGGTTTGATTTCTGCCATACATTAACATGAATTAGCCATAGTCTATGTCCCCTCCTTGAACCTCCCTCCCTCAGGTGAGGTTCTTAAAGCTGTTTTGTTAACTAATACAGCTCCAAGTTTAAATGCCTAACACAATGCAGGTGATTAGTAAATATTTATTAAATGAATTAATGACTATTATATGAATATTTTCCGTGTTACTAGCTACATCCTAAAAAAAACAGACTTCAGTCAGTTTTAAAAGAACATCCATTTATTCCTAGAGAGATCAGCAATAAATACCTTACTGCCATGCTTGCTCAAAATGTTCAGAACAAAGTACAACAGTCATAACCATATAACAGGTTATAAAATGGCAATATTTTCCAAGTGAGTTTCTTGACACTCGTGCTACACAGATACTTCTTTATATTGGACTTCAACTATGACATCTGTATATCTAACTGCCTACCCAACATCTCCATTTGAGTGTCTAAGAGATAGCTCAAATTCAATAGTCCCACAATGATCTGATTTTCATCCACTCGGTAAATGACCATATATACTTTCAATAGCTCTGACCAAAAAACCCCCAAGAAACCTCTTGAGTTTCTCCTGACCTCTTATTCTCACATCCTCAACTAATTCATTAGCCAATCTTGTTGGCTCTACCTTCAAAATACATACATAATCTCAGCACTTCACACAGCTTCACTGTAACCTGGCCCAAGCCACTATTCTCTTCTCCCTAGATTATTACAATCACCTCCTCTCTACAGCAGTAGCCCCGCTGGTATCTGTGGAGCACCCATGTATTCAAGCAACCCCAGACCAACTTCCACCTGTAAAATACCGGGTTGGTCAAAAAGTTACTTTGTGTTCTTCAGTAAGATGTTATGTAACGGAATAACACCTTACATCACCCAAGGTGCCGCTGGGAGGATTAAATATGATCTAGGACTGATGCCTGGTTTACAGGTAAACACTCAATAACCATCTATACTCTTCTTACAGGTCTAAAATATTCCTATTTCAACTTCTGGGAAGGAAACATTGTGTTACATTTTTTTTCTTACCACAACTGCAAGTTTTTAGGAATCAAATAATTCTAGAACTCTCACTTCTTCAGAGTCCCATCCCAATTCTGTTCTACACTACTGCTCTACTGCCATTATGGGATGAGTCCACCCAGACCACAGAGGTAGAAAATCTCTTTAGAGATTTAGTAGAAATATTAGATATGTAGACCTGCAACTCTTATTGGGGAATAAGGAAGGAATTAACAGAAAGGGGAGGAAAAGGTTATGCAGTGTTTAAAAAACACATCTGATATTATGATTTTCTATTTCAGAAGGAAAAGGCCCTATAGTTTTTCTTAAGCAAAAGCAAAGCTCGACATCATTTTCTTGGATGATGGACTTGCACTACTGTGACTCAACCAAAGGAATACCTCATTGGAGTGTTATGAAATTTTCATGTTGATCAAAAGAAGTTAAAAGTTTGTTTGTTTAAGTCTGAGAAACTCTTATCTGGACCAACTGCACTTTAAATGTCTACAAGGTAAAAAAAAATTTAAGGCCCAGAAAAGTTAACATACTGTCCAAGTTAGAGGGCTGGAAAGTGGCTCCAAGTGAACGTAAAAATTCTTCTAACTGCTAGTCCAGTTCTTAATATATTACCCACTGGCTACAGTTAATCAAAAATTAACTGTATACCAAGTGATGTTTCCCCCATTCAATAAAAATAACAAGTACACTGAAACTAAAGAGTCACTGTAATACTTTTAGTTCTTTACTAAGAAATACCTGCCCTTGCCTTCCAAACCCCTATCCAAAAGATAAAGCAAATCTCTTCTGCATTTAATCAGGACTTTTTTGCATACTATTATATCACTTAATATTTACAATTTTGCCAGCTCAACGGTATTTTACTCATTTTGCAGAGAAAAAAACCAAGATTAGGTTTGGTTAAGTGACATGTCCATGATCATAAAACTAGCGAAATTAGAATTCAACTCGTCTATCCAAAGCTTCTACTACTACACCAAGCCTGTCCCATCCCTTCACTGCCATAAGGAAATTGAACTCATTTGCAGAGAATGTGTGTGAAAGTCGCTCAGTCCTATCTGACTCTTTGCAACCCCAAGGACTATACATTCCAGGGAATTCTCCAGGCCAGAATATTGGAACGGGTAGCTTTTCCCTTCACGGGATCTTCCCAACCCAGGGATCCAACCCAAGTCCCACGCATTGTAGGCGGATTCTTTATCAGCTGAGTCACAAAGGAAGCCCAACTAAATAATAACTAAGACTTTATTTTACCGGTTTTTAAGATGACTCTGTTTCAGAGATGTTAATATGTGAAAAAATATGTATCTTAATGGATGAAATGGGATATCTGACTCTTTGCAACCCCAAGGACTATACATTCCAGGGAATTCTCCAGGCCAGAATATTGGAACGGGTAGCTTTTCCCTTCACGGGATCTTCCCAACCCAGGGATCCAACCCAAGTCCCACGCATTGTAGGCGGATTCTTTATCAGCTGAGTCACAAAGGAAGCCCAACTAAATAATAACTAAGACTTTATTTTACCGGTTTTTAAGATGACTCTGTTTCAGAGATGTTAATATGTGAAAAAATATGTATCTTAATGGATGAAATGGGATATATGATGTCTCATTTATTGTGTTTTTAAGACTTAACTGTAGTTTCTAAGAAATAACATTACTTCATTGATAGGCTTCAAATACCCCCTTTAAAACTACCAAATATAGGAAATACAGTTAGAAAATCATCAATCATACACAAGTTCCCGAGTACCGGATTCTCTAATCTTTCCATTGATTTCACCCTGCCCTTAAAGTACGCTGCTTTAATTACACTAAGCTTGAGCCACAAGCGAAGCCCAAGAATACTAGCGTGGGTAGCCTATTCCTTCTCCAGCAGATCTTCCAGACCCAGGAATCGAACCTTGCATTGCAGGCGGATTCTTTACCAGCTGAGCTATCAGGGAAGCAGAGAATGAGTAGGGGCTATGCTTTTCGGATGTCTTGGCCCTATTTTTGACCTGCCTAGTAACCGGCAGGTAAGAATTACAGAAATCAAATGAATCGCTGTAAAGTCGGTGCAAGATGCAGCAGTCTTGGTGAAGACCTGGTCTCAACGGCACATACTGAAAAATAATTTCATAATTTCAATACAGCACTTTTAGAAACTGCATGGAAAATCGCGGGGCTGTGCCCTCAAGGATCCATGCGAGCCTTTCGCGGGAGCTCTCTACTTTTTCAGCTGTACAAGGCCAATCTAGCAACGATGCCGTTTTCTGCCAACCTCCCAAAGCCGCGAAAAGCCCTTGGCTCACCAAAGCCAAAGGCGCCTGACCCCGCCCCGCCCAGGAAGCATGGCGCATGCGCCTTTCCAGCTTCTCGCGCGGCTACCACCGCCTGGTGGCGCTACTTCTCCCCCGCCCGCGCAGCCCGCTCTTTCGAAATACCTTTGTCTAACTCCATAAGGGCAGAGTTAGCATCCAGCTCCTGTTCGCCATAGCCGGCATCTGCTAGAAAAGACTTAGTTGAGTTTGACGCCATGACCCATACAGTTACTCGATTAGCCTATTCATAGAGATTGCAAACTCGGCCCCATCACCGCCATCTTCTTCCACCACCACCTCGCGGATTTTTCCTCCGCGCTCTGTCAAGCCGTGTTACGCATGCGCCCTGGGCTCCCCGCCGTTCGCCAGCGCCCCTGAGGCCCCCCGCGCAGGCGCTCAGGGAGCTCTGGAACGCTAGGTTCCCGCGGCTGGGCGAGAAGGAGGCGGGGCTTCAAAGGGGGAAGTGACTCGTACGCGCCCGGACGCCGCGCCGAGAGCCAATCAGAGGGCGTGACGTCAGTTTGGCGGGGAGTTTGGTGACCGGGGCTTACAGTGGCGGGAGTTGGAGGCAATAACTTAGTCGTGGTCTAAGGGGCGCAGAATACAGTTTCCGCCGAATCTGGAGGCATTTCCACTGCTTTTTCCTCAGTTGAGCGTTTTCCTCTGTCCCAGATGCTCTTCAATTCGGTGCTCCGCCAGCCCCAGTTTGGCGTCCCCAGAAATGGTGAGTAACGGCCCTAACCGCTGTCTCTTGCCGGCGGGATTCACCTCCCCCAGAACAACTCCTCGGACCAATGCCGATTTCAGTTCAGTTTCCCAGCCGCCGAGTTCTCCCCCAGCCAGAATGAGTTCCTACTAGCTAGGAATACTGAAGAAAGCCGCGCTTTAGTGCCTTCGAGTACTTTTCGTCGTAATCGAGGCTTTTTTTCAGTCGTGTAGGCTGAGGGAGGGAGGGACGTTGAGTTAACTGACCTCCATTACGGTTTATGTCTGTTTTGCACGTTAACTGGAAAACGCGTGCATTTGAGTGTGTGTGGCTTTCTGAACGAACAGCTGTGTGAGATCGTCAAGGCTCGTACTCATTGATTAATTCATTCATTTGTAGTGGAAACTTAGTGAGCCCTACCGTTTGCTATATACACCAGAGAATAGGATCGGCTCTTAAAAAGAACTCAGTCAGGCAGAGAGAACAGAACATCTGCTTCTAGCATGGTCAGAATTTTTTCTTCCTGATTAATTCAAGGGTATAAAAATTCGTAGTGATACAGTGAAAAATGCCTGTAAACACATTTCCCACAAATGACCACTATTAATAGATTGAAGTATTTTATTCCAAAATGTTTTTCAATGCCAAAAGTAGGAAGTATTGTTATTTATGGAAATGGATTAAAATATTTTATCTCTTTACTTTTACGATAGAACTTGGAAATATTTCTATGTTAGTATATAGGCTTCCAATTTATTCTTTCCAGTTCTTGAAGTTCTTTAGGTTAAAACATTGGCAATAAGAATTTTGAGCTTTAGGTTTGAGTGTCATCAACCTGAAATTTTCTGGTAAATTTTTGATAAGGGAGTTACCACCCAAACTAAGGTTGGCTGCAAATGAAATCTCATTCATTTAAAGATGAACAAGGTCTTCTTTCCCCCTTGAAACCCTTGTGGAAAACAAAAAGAAAATGTGAGAAGTGAGCTTTTTATATTTAAGGCATAGGTCTTGAAAAAAGATATTGAGAAGACTGGAGAGTGGCTCATCAACTTCCTTCCTCCAATCTAAAACTCTACCATCCTTATCTCTTAGTCTTTTAAATTATTCTCTAAAAGCCTCTCCTTTCTGTCTCTACTGCGACCTTGCTTTACTAATTTCTGTATCCTTTGTGTCATGAATGTCAGTATAGCATGGTAGTTAAGAGCTCTGTCTTCCAATTTCACCTCCACTCCTTGCTTGTCTGTGTGACCTGGAGCAAGCTATGTACTCTTTCTTTTGAAACAGATTCTTCTCTTAACTCTACATTCTGTCTGTCAACTTTCTTTTTATCTCTGATTGGTAAATATTTTTCCCGAAAGGGTAAAGTTTCCCTTCTACCCTGATTGAGTATATATGGCTGGACTAATAACAAAATAGACACAAGAGATTAGCAGGAGAAAAACAAATTTTAATTCATGTGCATGGAGATCTCATAGAAATGGTACCTAAGAAGTGGCCAAAGCAGGCAGCTTTTATACTTTTCAGACCCAAAAAAGGGCAATAAATTTGTGAGGAATTGACAGGACAAAGAACTTAAGTTTGGGATACGTAATTAGTAAGGAATCTAAACAGAGTTTGAGCTTGAGGTAGTAAATTAAAAGAAGTTACAAGGTTTGTTTACACAGGCTTCTTGGCTCTGAATTTCCTCTCTGTCGGATAAGGGTGACCTTCTACCTCCAGTTGCAAGGAATGCACCTTTCATAGGAGAGATTTATTTCCTGCTTTTCAGGGAGACAGGAAGGTCAGGGTTTCCTTCTTGCATCAGCTGCTTCTCAGGCAACTTCAATTCAAAATAATCAATATGCTGTTATGGTATGTTTTGAGACAGTCCACACCAAGCCCCCAAATACTCATTGATTGTTTTGTGTTTAGGCACTGAAATTCATTCATTGTTATATATCATGCACCAAACTTGGTAGGACCATCTTTCTCCTTCCATGATCTATCCTAGGTCCCTTTTCTCTTTCTACCAACTCCCATGGGTGATCATAGCTGTAACCATGATTTCTTCCACTATTACCTGCAACCTTCTATTCGCTTTACATCTATTTCTATGAGAGGTGTGTAAGCATCTTCATCCAGATGGTCAGTCCCAGAAACATCTCAAACTCATGTACCAAAACCAAACTCACTTTTTTCCCTAACCTGCTATATTACCTACTTTAGGAAATGGTCTCATTGTTTTAAACTGGTCTTCAAGTCAGAAACCTGAAAGTCAATCAGATTTCTTCCATTTTCCTCAAGATACCCTTTCAGAGAAGTTCCCTTCAAATCTCCTGAATCCTTCCTTCTCTGTGTCTTCTTCGCTGATTTTGCCTCTTCACGTATTTTGGATCTATATTATATTCTGTTTCCCTCAGTTGGGCCTTTATACCTTCTTGTCTGGACTATAACAAGTCTCTTGAATGGCCTCTCAGTTTCCCTCTTTCCAGTTTATTTCCCATATTGCTGCCAATCAACTTTCTAAAATGAAAGCTGATTACTCTTCTGTGTATTTTTAAATTGATCTTGAAGTTTTCTTCAAAAGTTTAAACAGATGCAAAGGATATATCATTTCTGACCATATTGTGTTTACCTTCTTAAATGAAAATGCTGTGTCAGTCTTTAAACTGTGTCTAATAGACTATAAATACTATAGTAATGATTTAATAGCCACATCAACCATTTTTTAAAGTATGAACTGCTAGATAATCTACATCGTTGTTTTCTTCCCTTGAATATATTTCCACTTTATTTTTCCCACAGATTTATCCTAATGTAATTTGACTTTAGGCTTGAAAAGTCATTTTTTTGATCATCCTATCTTACTCTGTGTAAAAAACTGTATGTAAATATCATTTTAGAACAGAGGCTTTTAAAGACTGCCTTTCTGTCTATAGATGGATATTTGTGAACTCTTCAACATAACTAATTATTGTATTCATATTATTCTTTTAGTGGTCTTTAAAGGCAATGGCACCCCACTCCAGTACTCTTGCTTGGAAAATCCCATGGGCAGAGGAGCCTGGTAGGCTGCAGTCCATGGGGTTGCTAAGAGTTGGACACGACTGAGTGACTTCACTTTAACTTTTCACTTTCATGCATTGGAGAAGGAAATGGCAACCCACTCCAGTGTTCTTGCCTGGAGAATCCCAGGGATGATGGCTTGAAAAGTCATTTTTTTGATCATCCTATCTTACTCTGTGTAAAAAACTGTATGTAAATATCATTTTAGAACAGAGGCTTTTAAAGACTGCCTTTCTGTCTATAGATGGATATTTGTGAACTCTTCAACATAACTAATTATTGTATTCATATTATTCTTTTAGTGGTCTTTAAAGGCAATGGCACCCCACTCCAGTACTCTTGCTTGGAAAATCCCATGGGCAGAGGAGCCTGGTAGGCTGCAGTCCATGGGGTTGCTAAGAGTTGGACACGACTGAGCGACTTCACTTTCACTTTTCACTTTCATGCATTGGAGAAGGAAATGGCAACCCACTCCAGTGTTCTTGCCTGGAGAATCCCAGGGATGAGGGAGCCTGGTGGGCTGCCATCTATGGGGTCGCACAGGGTCGGACACGACTGAAGCGACTTAGCAGTAGCAGTTACAATGATATCTGTCCTTAAGGTAATGCCTGCAAGAGTAATGACTAAATCTGAGTTGAATTTCTTTGCCTCCTTTGAATTCCTTCAGGTTATTTCTGTGAACCTGCAGAACTAGATTTATGTGAGATTATATCAGGCTAAGATGTCTTCTCCAAATGACATTTTTTTATATCATCAAAAGAAAGAATTGAGAGTACTCTAAAATATGAATGAGTTTCTTAATTATTTAGACAATTCTCTAGATTGTAACTTCATTGATTCCTTCAATGCTTACTATATTTGGTTCTTAATAACTGTATACTAAATGAATGTTTTATATATTTAAAATATGTTAACCTACATGGCAAAACAAAACCTTTTAGATGGTTTACTATTTTAGGACCATAGTATACATCAGGTCTCTAACCCAAGCAGAGTAATCTTTCCCTCCACTCTGAATTTCTTCCTCTTTCATAGTCAATGAGCACTTACTCTCCTTTCAAAACTTGTGTTTGATTTCACCTTCTTTAAAGACTTCCAGACCCTACCTACTACTACTATTCAGGGCTTAAAATTGCTGTGATAAACTTTGAGATACTATGACTGGTTGCCATTAACGTTTTAGAGTCCTAGAATTTCAGTGCTGGAAAGGAAAGAGAGAGTATAAGAACTAATATTTATTTGTGAATGTTAGTGGCATGAATCTAACAGAAGCAGAAGATACTAAGAAGAGGTGGCAAGAATACACAGAACTATACAAAAAAGATCTTCACGACCCAGATAATCACAATGGTGTAATCACTCACCTAGAGCCAGACATCCTGGAATGCGAAGTCAAGTGGACCGTAGGAAGCATCGCTATGAACAAAGCTAGTGGAGGTGATGGAATTCCAGTTGAGCTATTTCAAATCCTAAAAGATGATGCTGTGAAAGTGCTGCACTCAATATGCCAGCAAATTTGGAAAACTCAGCAGTGGCCACGGGACTGAAAAAGGTCAGTTTTCATTTCAATCCCAAAGAAAGGCAATGCCAAAGAATGTTCAACCTACCACACAATTACACTCATCTCACATGCTAGTAAAGTAATGCTCAAAATTCTCCAAGCCAGGCTTCAACAGTACATGAATTTACCAGATGCTCAAGCTAGATTTCGAAAAGGAAGAGGAACCAGAGATCAAATTACCAACATCCATTGGATCATCGAAAAAGCGAAAGAGTTCCAGAAAAACATCTATTTCTGCTTTATTGACTATGCCAAAGCCTTTGTATGGATCACAACAGACTGGAAAGTTCTTAAAGAGATGGGAATACCAGACCACCTGACCTGCCTCCTGAGAAATCTTTATGCAGGTCAAGAAACAACAGTTAGAACTGGACATGGAACAACAGCGGGTTCCAAATTGGGAAAGGAGTACGTCAAGGCTGCATATTATCACCCTGCTTATTTAACTTATATGCAGAATATATCATGAGAAATGCTGGACTGGATGAAGCACAAGTTGGAATCAAGATTGCTGAGAGAAATATCGATAAGCTCAGATATGCAGGTGATAAAGGACCGATATGTTATGATATGACAGAAAGCAAAGAAAACTACAGAGCCTCTTGATGAAAAGAGGAGAGTGAAAAACCTGGCTTAAAACTCAAAATTGAAAAAACTAAGATGGCATCTGGTTCCATCACTTCATGGCAAATTGATGGAGAAACAGTGACAGACTTTTTTTGGGCTCCAAAATCACTGCAGGTGGTGACTGCAGCCATGAAATTAAAAGATGCTTGCTCCTTGGAAGAAAAGTTATGACCAACCTAGACAACATATTAAAAAGCAGAGACATTACATTGCCAACAATGTCCATCTAGTCAAGGCTATGGTTTTTCCAGTGGTCATGTATGGATGTGAGAGTTGGACTATAAAGAAAGCTGAGCACTGAAGAATTGATCCTTTTGAACTGTGGTGTTGGAGAAGACTCTTGAGAGTCCATTAGACTGCAAGGAGATCCAACCAGTCGATCCTAAAGGAAATCAGTCCTGAATATTCATTGGAAGGACTGATGCTGAAGCTGAAACTCCATTACTTTGGCCACCTGATGCAAAGAGCTGACTCATTGGAAAAGACCCTGATGCTGGGAAAGATTGAAGGCAGGAAGAGAAGAGGACGACAGAGGGTGAAATGGTTGCATGGCATCACTGACTCAATGGACATGAGTTTCAGTAAACTCCAGGAGATGGTGATGGGCAGGGAGGCTTGGTGTGCTGTAGTCCATGGGGTTGCAAAGAATCAGACACAACTGAGCAACTGAACTGAACTGATGTTAGTGGCTACAGTAGGTGCATTGATGTTGTGGGTTGGCCAAAAAGTTCATTCTGACTTTTCCACACCACGTTACCAGAAACCTGAACGAACTTTTTGCCAACCTTATGTTATTTCCTTTGACTCTGACTATTGGATTATGTGTGATGTTGCTAGTAACTTAAGTTTACAGTAATGATTTAGAACTCTAGAAACATAGAATTTTACTTGATAAGAATGGCTGTGGTAATGTTTGTGGTTATTTTTTGTGATTGTCACCAAAGGATGGGGGAAGGAGTAACATACAAAGGCCACTAATGTCTTTCCGTCTTAAATACGTTAGCAAGAGTCTTCATTTAAGATGGTAAGCCCAAAGCTGTATCTCACCAGAAGTTGAGAAGTGCTCTTTCATTTTTTTCTTAGGACCACTTAGGAAAATACCAGAAACTGTATTCCAGAGGGCCATGAATAGTGAATAGATCTATAGTAACATATATGAAACTTTTAAAAGTGAATTTTTGCCTCTACATTTGTTAAAAGTACTGAAATGTGATGATATATTGGAATCTATGAGGAATTTTGTCTTCCTTTAGGATGGTCTTCACAGTACCCGCTACAGTCCCTGCTCACTGGCTATCAGTGCAACTATAATGATGAGCATACGTCTTATGGAGAAACAGGAACCCCAGTTCCTCCTTTTGGATGCACCTTCTCTTCTGGTAAGAGAATTACTGAATAAGCAAGGCTTGGTCAGAAATGATCCGGTTTACTCTTTAGAGAGAAAATATCCTAAGCTGTCTCTCTTTTAACAAAAAGTAAATTAGATGGTAGAGTTTTTCTAATATCTCCTCTCTTCTCACTTATAAAATATACTTTTCTTAATCTCTGTTCTTCATTATATATTTCTGTTAAAGCATAAGATTCTTATAACATCATTTTTAGTTTGTTTTTATCTGATATCGGGAAAGGGTTACAAAGGTTTGACCATCATGTTCACCTCATTGAATCTATCTCTTCTGCAGTGCGTCGGGGAACATATTCACAGAAGTAGAATGCTTGTCCCTGCTGTTAAAAGTTTAAGAGAGGGAAAGTAAAAAGTTGAGGAAAAGGGATATTAATTTAATAGGGTTAGCCTGCTGGAGCCTATGTCATATGCTGCCCCTCTTTTCTTTTCTTTTTTTTTTTTTTTTTTGCCATTGGCCAGTACCACTCTTGTTTTGTTCAGGTATCACTCTTGATTCAGCTCCCCTTTAAATAAGAGATTATCTGAAGATTGGTGTTTTTTAGTCACTTACTAAATTAGATATTATGGCAAATTTTAAGCCATCTTTAACTCAGAAAAACCTCTGCTATACCAGATGTTATACAGGCAGAATTGTCTTGCCTCTTTCCAAACAGGTTCTTTGTGTTTACCTTGTAGTTTTCAATTAATCGATATTATGTTATTTATATATATATAGCTTTAAACCCAGCTTTAACATTTGTTCTTACTCTTTACTTTATTCTTTATTTCTTATGTAGCTCCCAATATGGAGCATATACTAGCAGTTGCCAATGAAGAAGGCTTTGTTAGGTTATATAACACAGAATCACAAAGCAGTAGAAAGAAGTGCATCAAAGGTAAGTCAAGATCTAAAATATTTGTTTTAATATTTTTAATTCATAAAGCCTCAAGGAAATTAGGCTTCCCACATAGCTCAGTCGGTAAAGAATTTGCCTAAAATGCAGGAGACCTGGGTTTGATTCCTGGTTAGAAAGATCCCCTGAAGAAGGAAATGGCAACCCACACCAGTGTTGCCTAGAGAATCCCATGGACAAAGGAGCCTGACGGGCTACAGTCCAAGGGATCTCAAGAGTGAGACACGACTTAGTGACTAAACCACCACCACAAGGAAATTACTATTTGAATAAATTCTCAGTGATACTCACTTCTGATTAAGTTTGTTTAGGGACCAGATGGAAAGTAAATGGTGGGCTGCCTTTCTGTCAGTAACTGTTAACTGCAGCAAAATCTTTACTGAGAGTTAACATTTTAGGATTAAAAACAATTTTTCTTTCAAAAAGTTAAATTTTTTTATAGTGGATGTGGGGAAACATTGCTTTAAAATATTTGTATTGAACAAGTATCTTTTATGCATAAGGCAAAGTTCTGCTGACCTTAAAGGATGACACCACTCTTACGGCAGAAAGTGAAAAGGAACTAAAAAGCCTCTGGATGAAAGTGAAAGGAGAGAGTGGAAAAGTTGGCTTAAAGCTCAACATTTAGAAAACTAAGATCATGGCATCTGGTTCCATCACTTCATGGCAAATGGATGGGGAAACAGTGTCAGACTTTATTTTTTGGGGCTCCAAAAATCACTGCAGATGATGACTGCAGCCATGAAATTAAAAGACGCTTACTCCTTGGAAAGAAAGTTATGACCAACCTAGATCGCATATTCAAAAGCAGAGACATTACTTTGCCGACTAAGGTCCGTCTAGTCAAGGCTATGGTGTTTCCAGTGGTCACGTATGGATAAGCGTTGGACTGTGAAGAAAGCTGAGCACTGAAGAATTGATGCTTTTGAACTGTGGTGTTGGAGAAGACTCGAGAGTCCCTTGGACTGCAAGGAGATCCAAAGATTCTAAAGGAGATCATTCCTGGGTGTTCTTTGGAAGGAATGATGCTAAAGCTGAAACTCCAGTACTTTGGCTACCTCATGTGAAGAGCTGACTCATTGGAAAAGACTCTGATGCTGGGAGGGATTGGGGGCAGGAGGAGAAGGGGACGATGGGATGAGATGGCTGGATGGCATCACCAACTCAATAGACGTGAGTTTGAGTGAACTCTGGGTGTTGGTGATGGACAGGGAGGACTGGTGTGCTGCGATTCATGGGGTCGCAAAGAGTCGGACGTGACTGAGCGACTGAACTGAACTGAACTTGGGAAAGACTAGAGATCGCTTCAAGAAAATTGGAGATATCAAGAGAACATCTCATGCAAGGATGGACGTGATAAAGGACAGACATGGTGAGGACCTAACGGAAGCAGAAGAAATTAAGAAGAGGTGGCAAGAATGCACAGAACTATACAAAATCACTGCAGATGGTGATTGCAGCCATGAAATTAAAAGACAATTACTCCTTGGAAGGAAAATTATGACCAAGCTAGACAGCATATTAAAAGGCAGAGATATTACTCTGCCACAAAGGTCCATCTAGTCAAGGCTATGGTGTTTCCAGTGGTCACGTATGAATGTAAGAGTTGGACTGTAAAGAAAGCTGAATCCGAAGAATTGATGCTTTTGAACTGTGGTGTTGGAGAATACTCTTGAGAGTCCCTTGGACTGCAAGGAGATCCAACCAGTCCATCCTAAAGGAGATCAGTCCTGAATATCATTGGAAGGACTGATGTTGAAGCTGAAACTCCATTACCTTGGCCACCTCATGTGAAGAGCTGACTCACTGGAAAAGACCCTGATGCTAGGAAAGATTGAGGGAGGGAGGAGAAGGGGACGACGGGATGAGATGGTTGGATGGCATCACTGACTCAATGGACATGGGTTTGGATGGACTCTGGGAGGTGGTGATAGGCAGGGAGGCCTGGCATGCTGCGGTTCATGGGATTGCAAAGAGTCGGACATGACTGAGCAACTGAACTGAATACAAAAAAGTCTTAATAACCCAGATAATCACAGTGTTATGGTCACTCACCTGGAGCTGGACTTCCTGGAGTGTGACGTCAAGTGGACCTTAGGAAGCATCACTGTAAATAAAGCTAGTGGAGGTGACAGAATTCCAGCTGACCTATTTCAAATCCTAAAAGATGATGCTATTAAAGTGCTACACTCAGTGTGTCAGCAAATTTGGAAAACTCAGCAGTGGCCTGTGGACTGGAAAAGGTCATTTTCTATTTCAATCGCTAAGAAGGTCAGTGCTAAAGAATGTTCAAATTACCATACAACTGTGCTCATTTTACATCCTAGCAAGGTTATGCTCAAAATCCTTCCAGGTAGGCTTCAGCAGTACATGAATTGAAAACTTCCAGAGGTGCTAGCTGTGTTCAAAAAAGTCAGAGGAACCAGAGATCAAATTGCCAACATTGGTGGATTATGGAAAAAGCAAGAAAGGTCCAGTAAAACATCTACTACTGCTTCATTGACTATATTAAAGCTTTTGACTTGTGGATCACAACAAACTGGAAAATTCTAAGAGAGAGGAGTACTAGACAGTTACCAGAACAGGAGGTAAGACCTGACTAATTCAAAATTGGAGCAGGAGTATGACAAGGCTATATATTATTACCCTGCCTATTTTACTTATATGTGGAGTACATCATATGAAATGCCATGCTAGATAAATCACAAGCTGCAGTCAAGATTGCCAGGAGAATAGCAGCAACCTCAGAGATGTAGATGATACCACTCTGATGGCAGAAAGTGAAGGGGAACTAAAGAGCCTCTTGATAAGAGTGAAAGAGGAGAGTGACAAAGCTGGCTTAAAACTCAACATTCTAAAAACTAAGATCATGGGATCCAGTCCTACCACTTCATGGCAAATGAAGGCAAAAAGGTGGAAGGAGTGATAGATTTTCTTCCTTGGATTCTAGAATCACTGCGGACAGTGACTGCAGCCATGAAATTAAAAGATGCTTGTTCCTTGGAAGGAAAGTTGTGACCAACCTAGACAGCATATTAAAAAGCAGAGATATCACTTTGCTGACAAAGGTCCATATAATCAAAGCTAAGGTTTTACCAGTAATCATGTATGGATGTGAGAGTTGGACCATAAAGAGAGCTGAGCCGAAGAACTGATGCTTTCATAAAAAATAAAATTAATTAAAAAAAAAAAATAAAAAAAATTGTAAAAAGAAAAAAAGAACTGATGCTTTCAGATTGCGGTGCTGAAATGACTCTCGAGAGTCCCTTGGACTGCAGGGAGATGAAACCAGTCAATCCTAAAGAAAATCAACCCTGAATATTCATTGGAAGGATTGTTGCTGAAACTGAAACTTCAATCCTTTGGCTGCCTGATGCGAAGAGCCAACTCATTGGAAAAGACCCTGTTGCTAGGAAAGAATGAGAGCAAGAGGAGAAGAGGATGGCAGAGGATGAAACGGTTAGATAGCATCAATGACTGAATGGACATGAATTTGAGCATGGGAGCTCCGGGAAATAGTGGAAAACAGAGGAGCCTGACATGCTATAAGTCCGTGGGGTCGCAGGGTCAGACATGACTTAGTAACTGAACACAACAACAAATTCAGATGTTGGAAAAAAAGCTCAAAGAAAAAAGGCTTTAGATGATGTAGATGAAATACAAAGAAAACACCGCAGGGGTTACGGAAAGCTCTCATCTAGTAAAGAAGGTGAGGGAAATTTTTCATAAAGGATGGGACATTTAAGGTGGACTGTGGTATTTTAGACCAGTGGAGGTGAAATTGGACACTCCAAGTAGAGGGAAAAGCATTTGCAAAGGCCTCAAGATAGGAAAGTGTTAGAAGTAATGTGGATTGAGGGAGTGATGCAGTTTGATTAGAATAAGGTACATAGAGAACATTGAGAGATAGGGCCAATGTGAGCAGAACTTTGAATGTCAAACTAAAGTACTTTTGACTTCTTTCAGAGAGCATGATGATTTTTTAGAATGTTTCACAAATACTCTGTTTTAGAGAATATATCCCCTCTTGGAAAGCAATTTGATATCAAATGGTAGTTTTATGAGGTAGTGAAGGGAATGCATAATGTGTGTGAATCCACAAATTCTCTTTGGCCGATGGACCTTACTGTACTGACCGCTGATGTTTTTACTACAGTTTTCAAGCCATTTAAATAGTTGGTATGGCTACCACAGAACATAGATAGACATTTCACATTCACCATTTTCTTCATTTAGAGTGGATGGCTCACTGGAATGCTGTCTTTGACCTGGCCTGGGTCCCTGGTGAATTTAAGCTTGTAAGTGACTTTCATTTTGGGGGGAATCTGGGTAAATACTGGTAAAGGGTTGTTTTATTAAACCATGATACCTTATTTTTGAAAGGTTACAGCAGCAGGTGATCAGACAGCCAAATTTTGGGATGTAAATGCTGGTGAGCTGATTGGAACTTGCAAAGGTCATCAGTGTAGCCTCAAGTCAGTTGCCTTTTCTAAGTTTGAGAAAGGTAAGTATGTGCTTATCCTCTTTCATGTCCTTAACCTCTTTCATGGTGAAGTAATAAGCTGCAGTTGTTTGTACCTATCAGATTCACACCTTTCCCTACATAGATGATGGGATTCTTAAGATGACTTGGAAACCTCAATGAAATCAAGTTGGATTTTAGTCCTGTTCTAATAGATATTGCCTCTTAACTTGTCCCTAAAAGTCAAGCATCTTCAGATAATTTATTTCTATGATCTTACAGATGAGATAAAAATTCACAAATAGCCATGATACCTCTGTTTTCAGCTATTACTTAAAATTAATCTTTCTGCATTTATTTAACTATTATAATGGGGAAGGAAGGTTTAAGGAGGGCTGTAATACAAAATAGTTCTATAATAGCTAGGGAAAAACAGCAGGGGTGTCTGAATTAGCTCTTAATTTCTGTTGTTTTTTTTTTTTTTCCTCCTTCCATTTGTTTCTCACTAAATGAGAATGAGACAACAACTTTAACCTCAAAGAAGTGGCTGATCTATCTGACATCAGTCTTATAATAATAGAAATAAGCATTATAGTCTCTTTTACATTAAAAAATACTCTGTTTTTTAAAGGAATATTTTCCTTTATTCACCTGAGCACTCAGGAGTACTAAACTGAGTTGTGGAACTGGTTTGAACTTTTAAAAAAATCAGTTGCTATTGAGACTGGAACCATGAAGAGGAAATATATGACATAGTTTTTATATCTGCATAACTTTTCCCTAGCACATCTATTTTGTAAAGTTAGATATGTTTATGTTCTAGTTTACTACACTTGTGTCAGAGTTCATTCTGAGTTTATGAAAATAATGTAAGGTCATGGAAATGTATTAATTCTTAAGGTAAATTTGTTTTAATTCAGTTCGGTTTCTCAGTCATGTCCAACTCTTTGCAACCCCATGATCCGCAGCATGCCAGGCCTCCCTGTCCATCACCAACTCCCAGAGTCCACCCAAACCCATGTCCATTGAGTCAGTGATGCCATCCAACCGTCTCATCCCCTTTCACCCCCTTCTCTTGCCCTGTCTTTCCCAACATCAGGGTCTTTTCCAATGAGTCAGCTCTTCGCATCAGGTGGCCAAAGTAATGGAGTTTCAGCTTCAACATCAGTCCTTCAATGAATATTCAGGACTGATCTCCTTTAGGATGGACTGGTTGGATCTCCTTGCAGTCCAAGGGACTCTCAAGAGTCTTCTCCAACACCACGGTTCAAAAGCATCAATTCTAGTGAGCTCAGCTTTCTTTATAGTCCAACTTTCACATCCATACATGACCACTGGAAAAACCATAGCCTTGACTAGACAGACCTTTGTTGACAAAATAATGTCTCTACTTTTTAATATGCTCTCTAAGTTGGTCATAACTTTCCTTCCAAGAAGTAAGCGTCCTTTAATTTCATGGCTGCAATCACCATCTGCAGTGATTTTGGAGCCCACAAAAATAAAGTCTTCCACTGTTTCCCCATCTGTTTGCCATGAAGTGATGGAACCAGATGCCATGATCTCAGTTACAAACAAACAAAGAAGGAAAACACCATTATTCAGTCCCTTTGCTTAATTTTGAAAACTCTGTGCATTGAATCTATGCTAGTGAGGTCTAGTAGAGAAAGCACAAAACTTATCTTGGCTCCCAGTAGTCCTCAGTTGCCCCAGTATGAATTAGTCTGGTGGGACACTGCCCCCAGGGCCATCTAGTTTGATTGCTAAAACACAGATTTTAACCCCTTCTCCTTCAGCCAAGTGTTCTTGTGCAGGGTATACTTTTACCACCATACATAGAAGACCACATGTTTTATTGTGATTTCTGCCTCTAAATTCTTAGGCAAAGTCATTTTTATCTCCCTAAATGTTCATTTAGTTGAGATAGATATCCTGTTTAACCCACAAAACCATTTTTGTTGTTCAGTCGCTCAGTCGTGTCTGATTCTTTGCGACCCCATGGACCCCGGCATGCTAAGCTTCCTTGTCCTTCACTATCTTCCAGAGTTTGCTCAAACTCATGTGCATTGAGTCAGTGATGCCATCCAACCATCTCATCCTCTGTCGCCCCCTTCTCTTGCCCTCAATCTTTCCCAATATCAGGGTTTTTTCCAATGAGTTGGTGTTCACATCAGGTGGCCAAAATATTACTTTTAGCATGGTCCTTCCGCTGAATAGTCAAGGTTGATTTCCTTTAGGATTGAGTGGTTTGATCGCCTCATGAGCATAAATAACAGCAACAAATGAAAAAAACAAAACTGAGGAGCATGTAAATGCTTGGTGGGTTTTCTTGGTTTTTGAGGGGTTGTAGTCAACATGGTAGAAAAGATCATGATCAAGTTATTTCAGCCCTACATGAGCAGGATACAAATAACCCTGTTAGGACATAGTTATATTAATACTAGTGTAATTTGCCTCCCCTAAATATCTACCACCTTAAAACCCAGAAAATTTCATTTTTCATTGTCAGTTACTCCCAGACGTGTGTTTGTGTGATCCAAGGGGTGCTAGAACTACTAGTGGATAATTAAAAGTAATTATAAATATATTTCTATTACTCCTCCTACATTATCTTTGAATTTGTACCTTCTTTCTCATTCTTCATTATCCAACTTAAGGCCAGTCTTTCTTCCTAGGGTACTGGGTCTCAACCCTGACTCATTAGTCACCGGGAAAGGTTTTTGGTTTGTTTTTTTATTGACGTTTACAATGTGTTAATTTCTGCTATATAGCAATGTGACTCAGTTACACACATTAGGGAGCTTTTTTAAAATACCATTTAAGTGTGAATCTCTTGGAGGTGGGCCAGGCATCTATTTTGTTAAAATTTCTCAAGGGATTCCAGCGTGCTGCTAATGTTGAGAAGCATTCTTGATCCTCCCCCAAGACCTTATGCCATCACTTATGTCTCTAAGTTTTCCTTTTCTTGGCTGTTCCTAGGAAAACTGCAAGCATACCTGTGGCCTGTCCCTAAAAGAACATCTTATCACCCTATCTTACCCCTTTTTTATTTCCTTGTCTCTTCTAAGTTTCTTAAGCTAAGCTAAGTCACTTTAGTCGTGTCCGACTCTGTGCAACCCCATAGACGGCAGCCCACCAGGCTCCCCTGTCCCTGGGATTCTCCAGGCAAAAACACTGGAGTGGGTTGCCATTTCCTTCTCCAATGCATGAAAGTGAAAAGTAAAGGGAAGTCACTCAGTCGTGTCCGACCCTCAGCAACCCCACGGACTGCAGCCCTCCAGGCTCCTCCATCCATGGGATTTTCCAGGCAAGAGTACTGGAGTGGGGTGCCATTGCCTTCTTAAGAGTAATCAAAATCGGATTAAATGTCCTTATCTCAATTTAGTTCAGTTTGGTTCTGTTTTCCATTCCCAGCTCTCTTCCTGAAATCAGTCTGCTTTCTACTTGGTCAACATTTGGTACATTTGGCCTTTTATTTTAAACCTCATGAAAATTTTTTTCTTCCTTGGAACCTGTGATATCACTGCCTCTGGTTCTCAGTATTTCTGTGTATACCATCATAAGTACCTTTGTGAACTCTTGGTTCTTTACCTAACTTGAAGTGTTGGCATGGCCCAAAATTTGGTATTTGCCCATGTTTTCCTTTCAGTCTGTACCTTCTCCCTGGGCAGTCTCATCTATTCCAATTTTGGTTTTTGCTCTACTTACATTGAACCAGATTATATTTCCAACTTTCACTTTTCTGCCAGGACTTCAAGTTCAGAATATCTGAAACTGAATTCATGATTTACCCCAATCTGGGAAGTTTTCTGCCATTATTTTTTGAAATATTTTCTGCCCTGTTTTCTCTCCTGCTGCTGCTGCTAAGTCGCTTCAGTTGTGTCCAACTCTGTGCAACCCCATAGACAGCAGCCCACCAGGCTCCTCTGTCCTTGGGATTCTCCAGGCAAGAACACTGGAGTGGGTTGCCATTTCCTTCTCCAATGCATGAAAGTGAAAAGTGAAAGTGAAGTCGCTCAGTTGTGTCTGACTCTTAGCGACCCCATGGATTGCAGCTTACTGTGCTCCTCCATCCATGGGATTTTCCAGGCAAGAGTACTAGAGTGGGGTGTCATTGCCTTCTCCATCATACTTACTAGTTTATTTTATTTTTTAGATTCCACATATGAGTGATATCATACAGTATTTGTCTTTCTTTGTCTGGCTTACTTCACTTAGCATAATACCTTCCAGGTCTATGCATTTGATGCAAATGGTAAAAGTTCATCCATTTTATGGCTGGGTAGCATTCCATTGTGTGCGCATGTATGTGTACACAGCACATCTTCAGAGTCCACTCATCTGTTGATGGACAGTTAGGTTGTTTCCGTATCTTGGCAACTATAAATAATGCTGCCATGAACCCTGGGATACATGTTTCTTTTTTAATTAGTGCTTTTGTTTTTATATAACCTAGGAGTGGAATTGCTGGGTCATATGGCAGTTCTAGTTTTCTCTCCTAGAACTCCACAATTACTCATGTACTAGACTTTTTGAAATTGTCCCATGAATCCTTGAAGCTTTATTCATCTTTTTCAATTTTCTTAAATGAGATACAATTAACACACCATAAAATTCACCCATTTAATGTGTATGTTTCAGAGATTTTAAATTTTTTTATAGAGTTTAGTCATCACCACAGTCCAAGTTTAGAACAATTTCATCAGCCCAAAAAGAAAACAGAGCCATTAACAGTACTTTCCATCTTCCCCAGCCTTATACAGCCTACTTTCTTTCTGTCTATAGATTTGCCTGTTATGCCTTCATGTAAATGGAACCATGCAGTATGTTGTTGGCTTCTTTTACTTAGCATAATGTTTAGTCTTGGTTTTCTCTCTTCCTCAGATGGAATGATTTCTGTTGATTTGTCTTCAAGTGCATAGACTTTTTCCTCTGTCCCCTCCATTCTGCTCTTAGGCCCATCCAGTGAATTTCATCATTTCAGAAGTTGTGGGTGGTGGTTCTAAAATCTCCATTTGTTTTTGGTAAGTTCTGTTTGTTTCTCTGCTGAGATTTCTCATCTTTTTCATTGATTATCTCTTTATTTCACTTGACATAGTTATATCTATTTTACAACTGGACCTGATAAATCAGTATCTGGGTCGTTTTGAGGTTGACCTCTGTTGATTTCTTTTCTCTTGAGAATGACTCATTTTCCTGGCTCTTTATATGGCAAATAATTTTAAGATTGTACCCTGTGTGTTGGGAATGGTATGTTGGACTCTGATTCTGTTATGTTGCTCAGAAAGAGTCGGTGCACAATTGCACTCATCTCACACGCTAGTAAAGTGATGTTTAAAATTTTAAAAGCCAGGCTTCAGGAATACATGAATCGTGAACTTTCAGATGTTCAAGCTGGTTTTAGAAAAGGCAGAGGAACCAGAGGTCAAATTGCCAACATCCGCTGGATCATCGAAAAAGCAAAAGAGTTCCAGAAAAACATCTATTTCTGCTTTATTGACTATGCCAAAGCCTTTGACTGGGTGGATCACAATAAACTGGAAAATTCTGAAAGAGATGGGAATGCCAGACCACCTAACCTGCCTCTTCAGAAACCTGTATGCAGGTCAGGAAGCAACAGTTAGAACTGGACATGGAACAACAGACTGGTTCCAAATAAGAAAAGGAGTTCGTCAAGGCTGAATATTGTCACCCTGCTTATTTAACTTGTATGCAGAGTACATCATGAGAAATGCTGGGCCGGAAGAAGCACAAGCTGGGATCAAGATTGCCAGGAGAAATATCAATAACCTCAGACATGCAGATGACATCACCCTTATGGGAGAAAGTGAAGAGGAACTAAAGAGCCTCTTGATGAAAGTGAAAGAGGAATACAATATTGTAAAGTAATTAACCTCCAATTAAAATAAATTTATATATTTTTTAAAAAAAAGAAAGTGAAAGAGGAGAGTGAAAAAGTTGGCTTAAAACTCAATATTCAGAAAACTAAGATCATGGCATCCAGTCTCATCACTTCATGGCAAATAGATGGGGAAACAGTGGCTGACTTTATTTTTGGGGGCTCCAAAATCACTACAGGTGGTGATTGTAGCCACAAAATTAAGATGCTTACTCCTTGGAAGGAAAGTTATGACCAACCTAGAGAGCATATTAAAAAGCAGAGATATTACTTGGCCAACAAAGGTCTGTCTAGTCTAGGCTATGGTGTTTCCAGTGGTCATGTATGGATGTGAGGGTTGGACTGTAAAGAAAGCTGAGTGCCAAAGAATGGATGCTTTTGACCTGTGTGTTGGAGAAGACTCTTGAGAGTCCCTTGGACTGCAAGGAGATCCAAGCGGTCCATCCTAAAGGAGATCAGTCCAGGATGTTCATTGGAAGGACTGATGTTGAAACTGAAACTCCAATACTTCGGCCACCTGATGCAAAGAGCCGACTCACTAGAAAAGACCCTGGTGCTGGGAAAGATTGAGGGCAGGAGGAGAAGGGACAACAGAGGGTGGAATGATTGGATGGCATCACCGACCCAGTGGACATGGGTTTGGGTGGACTCTGGGGGTTGGTGATGGACAGGGAGGCCTGGCATGCTGTGGTTCATGGGGTCGTAAAGAGTTGGACACGACTGAGCAACTGAATTGATTGATTGATTTCAAATTGCATGGTCAAACCTGTAGGAAAGCAGTTAGTTCAGAACATCAGATCTCAGTTCAGCTCTTACTGCTCATACATACACAGTTCAGGAGTCAGCCAGAGACTTACACTAAATATAAACACAGTATTAGGGTTTCCCAATCTCTCCCCTCTCCAGGGTTCCCTGCTGCTTCCTGCAGCTCACATTGCCCCACTATCCTTTTCCTAATTCCTCCACTTTAGCTGCCTGGTCCACAACTCTAGCTGCCCTCAAGGTAAAACTTCAAAAAAACCGTAACTTAGCCTAGGCCAATCACTTGCTTCAGTGGTTGACTTCCTTCCAGAAATTGCGTGTTTTTGTTCAGTGTCTGTAGGGCCCTCAAGTAGTTTTTGTATTTTGACCTGAGCACTTACCAAATTAATCTGTCTACATTGGGTGCAAATTAATGCAGGTAGATTAACTTGGTAAGTGGTCACTCATACAGGAAGCCTAATTTTTTTGGTTTAATTTTTAAAGAGGAAAGCATGTGACAGGTAAATTGAAGTTCCTCCTGTGTTTCTTCTTCCAATGTCACTGCCCTTCTTCCATTCCCAGAGGCAGCTCCTTTCACAAATTTTATATTGATCTAGTTTATAATTTTATACTGAGAATACAGCTTGGAAATTCAGAGTACAGGCTGCAATACATACTGCCAAAAATAATCTTTGCAAGTTACTTATCCTCCCTATGCCTTAATTTGCTCATCTATAAAATGAGGGTAATAATTCTCACTGAGGTGTTCTTTAAAAAAAGTCATCTATAAAAAAGGATAGGGTCTAGAACTTAGTAAAGACTCAGTGTATTTTGGTTATTGCTTATTATTCATTATTCTTACTACAACTTTAGAATATAGTATTTCATGCTGCTTTAGGAAAACTTACAGAGGTTTATTCTGTCATGTTTTTGCTCATTGTAAGCGTTTTGAGTTATAATACTTTGCCTTCACAGCTTTGTTTTCTCTTATTTGTGTTGAGCTGTATATTTTATCATTTTGTCTCCAGTGCCAATTACAGTACCTAGCATATATACCCTTGGAACCTTATTAATAAATTGAAATATATGTGTCATTGACTGGTTTTGTTAACTTCTTGATAAACTATTTATATGTCTACAGCTGTCTTCTGTACAGGGGGTAGAGATGGCAACATTATGGTCTGGGATACCAGGTGCAACAAAAAAGGTAATCTAGTTCCATTTTAATTTTGACAAATGTGCTATTGCTCCATAATAATTTTGAGTGACAGAATTGGTGATTTCACCTGTTTACCACCAGGGGGCACAGATTCATAATCCCTAATTCTGTTTGGTTCTCAGGTTCTTAGTGATTTCTTCAAGTATTACCCTCCATATTTACCTTATCAACTATAATGCCATTTATCTAAATTATTAATGGGATTGCAATTATTAGTATATGATCTTTCATTTTAATTTAAAAAATTGGAGGACTTTAAAGAATTGGATTAAATTAAATTATATTCACATTGCCCCTTAATGCCATTAAGCAAAAAGCAGTGATCATATCAGAGAAAGAACGGCAACCCACTCCAGTATTTTGTCTGGGAAAGCCCGTGGACAGAGAACTTTGTTGACAGGTAAATTGAAGTTCCTCCTGTGTTTCTTCTTCCAATGTCACTGCCCTTCTTCCATTCCCAGAGGCAGCTCCTTTCACAAATTTTATATTGATCTAGTTTATAATTTTATACTGAGAATACAGCTTGGAAATTCAGAGTACAGGCTGCAGATACATACTGCCAAAAATAATCTTTGCAAGTTACTTATCCTCCCTATGCCTTAATTTGCTCATCTATAAAATGAGGGTAATAATTCTCACTGAGGTGTTCTTTAAAAAAAGTCATCTATAAAAAAGGATAGGGTCTAGAACTTAGTAAAGACTCAGTGTATTTTGGTTATTGCTTATTATTCATTATTCTTACTACAACTTTAGAATATAGTATTTCATGCTGCTTTAGGAAAACTTACAGAGGTTTATTCTGTCATGTTTTTGCTCATTGTAAGCGTTTTGAGTTATAATACTTTGCCTTCACAGCTTTGTTTTCTCTTATTTGTGTTGAGCTGTATATTTTATCATTTTGTCTCCAGTGCCAATTACAGTACCTAGCATATATACCCTTGGAACCTTATTAATAAATTGAAATATATGTGTCATTGACTGGTTTTGTTAACTTCTTGATAAACTATTTATATGTCTACAGCTGTCTTCTGTACAGGGGGTAGAGATGGCAACATTATGGTCTGGGATACCAGGTGCAACAAAAAAGGTAATCTAGTTCCATTTTAATTTTGACAAATGTGCTATTGCTCCATAATAATTTTGAGTGACAGAATTGGTGATTTCACCTGTTTACCACCAGGGGGCACAGATTCATAATCCCTAATTCTGTTTGGTTCTCAGGTTCTTAGTGATTTCTTCAAGTATTACCCTCCATATTTACCTTATCAACTATAATGCCATTTATCTAAATTATTAATGGGATTGCAATTATTAGTATATGATCTTTCATTTTAATTTAAAAAATTGGAGGACTTTAAAGAATTGGATTAAATTAAATTATATTCACATTGCCCCTTAATGCCATTAAGCAAAAAGCAGTGATCATATCAGAGAAAGAACGGCAACCCACTCCAGTATTTTGTCTGGGAAAGCCCGTGGACAGAGAACTTTGATGGGCTAGAGTACATAGAGTCGCAAAAAGAGTCAGATATGACTTAGCAACTGAACAACACAAATGATTGTCTCCCTGCTTCAATTCAGTTCAGTTCAGTCACTCAGTCGTGTCCGACTCTTTGCGACCCCATGAATCGCAGCACACCAGGCCTCCCTGTTCATCACCAATTCCCGGAATTCACTCAGACTCATGTCCATTGAGTCCATGATGCCATCCAGCCATCTCATCCTCTGTCGTCCCCTTCTGCTCCTGCCCCCAATCCCTCCCAGCATCAGGGTCTTTTCCAATGAGTCAACTCTTCGCATGAGGTGGCCAAAATACTGGAGCTTCAGCTTTAGCATCATTCCTTCCAATGATCCCAGGGTTGATCTCCTTCAGAATGGACTGGTTGGATCTCCTTGCAGTCCAAGGGACTCTCAAGAGTCTTCTCCAACACCACAGTTCAAAAGCATCAATTCTTCTGCGCTCAGCCTTCTTCACAGTCCAACTCTCACATCCATACATGACCACAGAAAAAACCATAACCTTGACTAGACGGACCTTAGTTGGCAAAGTAACGTCTCTGCTTTTGAATATACTATCTAGGTTGGTCGTAACTTTTCTTCCAAGGAGTAAGCGTCTTTTAATTTCATGGCTGCAGTCACCATCTGCAGTGATTTTGGAGCCCAAAGAAATAAAGTCTGACACTGTTTCTACTGTTTCCCCATCTATTTGCCATGAAATAATGGAACCAGATGCCATGATCTTCGTTTTCTGAATGTTGAGCTTTAAGCCAACTTTTTCACTCTCCTCTTACATCATTTAAAAAAAATTATTTGTAGTAGACTATTTTTTAGAGCAGCTTTAGATGCACAGCAAAATTGAGCAGAATGTACAGAGTTCTCTGTATGGATATACATACCCCCATCCTCACAGTCTCTCCCACTGTCAACATCCTGCACCAAAGTTGGACATTTGTTACAGCTGGTGAACCCACACTGATTCACCATTATCACCCAGTGTCCATCTGTGCTTACTTAACATTATGGTTCACTGTTGGTATTATACGTGCTCTTGGTTTTGACAGATGCATAACTGGATGTGTGTGCCATTACAGTATCATACAGAGTAGTTTCTCTGCCCTAAAAATCCTCTGTGCTCCACCTAGTCATCATACCCTCCCTCCTAAACCCTACCTGTCACTGATCTTTTACACTATCTCCATGGTGTTTCCTTTATCAGAATGTCATATGATTGGATCCCTAGAGTATATATAGCCTTTTCAGATTGCCTTCTCTCACCTAGTAATATATCTTTAAGGTCTGTTCATAACTTGATAGCTCATTTTCTTTTTTTTAGTATGGAATGGTATATCACTGTCTACTTAATACCACACTTTTATTCATACATTCGCCTACTGAAGGACATCTTGGTTGCTTCTAGATTTGGGCAATTAAGAATAAAGCTGCTACAAATATCCATGTGCTTATTTCCTTTTTATATATTATAATCTCACACAAGAGATTATAGTACAGTGACCCTGCTGGCTTCTAATTTTACTAATTTAAAGCAATATAATTTTGAGATCTTATATATAAATGTTACATTCAGCATGGGAAAAAATTTCTGAAACCTAAACCAATTATGTCCTGAAAAAAATATTTTTCAGATGGATTTTACAGGCAAGTGAATCAAATCAGTGGAGCTCATAATACCTTAGACAAGCAAACCCCTTCAAAACCTAAGAAGAAACAGAATTCCAAAGGGCTTGCTCCTTCTGTGGTAAGGTTTTATAGCTGTGTACATACCTCTTTAGCATTTTACAGTCAAAGTTCAAACGGTGTCCATAATATAGCTTTTTTCGTTAAAAAAAAAAGAAAGAAAAAGAAATTATCAGTGTTTCTTAATTTATTTTTCTAGTATTCCTGTTCTGTAGGGTCTAAGTTCATATTTGGGGGATGTGTGGTTGCTAAAACATTAGGACTTAAATTACACTGGCATGAATGGAAACTGACAGGGTTAGTATGTAGTCTTTGGGGGCCAGATGAAGTTAAAATGAGTAACTTTTGAGACATTTCATCAGATTCTGGGGCCAAGAAAACTTAACATCGAATAGGAGGTAAATTCCACTAGCTCCTTTTGATTTTTCAGAGCATGTAACCATCTTTTATCTATAATTCTTAAGACACTCCTATATAGTAATCTGGAAAGGCATCAACATTTTATAGATGAAACATGCACAAGTTAAATTAGTTTCCTAAGGATACACAGTAGGAATGATTTTAAGTATAGCCAATAGACTTAGTTACTAAAATACTGTGTTAATCGCCAGTTTTTTTCTTAAATGCAAGTCAAAATGTTCATAGTATGATGTAAATTGATGTTTAGGTCATTTTCTTGCTAAAATTACTTCTTGGTCTACAGTATATGACTGATATTTCAGGGGAAAGATTTAGTCTAGTTCCACTTAGGGGATAAAGGCATCATTTTAGCACGTTGGTGAAGACTGTTATACCCCAAATAGGATTTCCTTCTTTTTTTTTTCTTCCTTTTCCTTATGCTATTAGGATTTCCAGCAGAGTGTTACTGTGGTCCTCTTTCAAGATGAGAACACATTAGTCTCAGCAGGAGCTGTGGATGGGTAAGAAGAGTCTTTATTGGTTCTTTTGATGAGCTGTCTTTCATGAACTGTGGTGAAGTCACCTAGTCCCCTTTGTAATTTAATGTGTGTGCTTTTAAATTTCAACATAGTACCCAGCTGAGAAGAAGAACTCTAGATCACACTGGAAAATATCTAGTTATTAGGACTCTTGCTTAAATAATTAAATGAGATAATTGTCACAGCACACTGTCTAGCACTTAGGAGCAGTGTTGGCGCCTGCTGCTGTTGCTGTTACAGAGAAGCTTGATGGTAACTTGCTTGTGTGTGCTGCATAATTTAATCAATGGTTTCTCATTATATTTAAAAGTATGTTTGTATTTTACTGTAGTCTATTGTGTGTAAGATAGCATTGTGTCTAAAAAAGTCAGTGTACACATCTTAATTTAAAAATATTTTATTGCTGGAAAATGCCAAAACAATTGCAATAGTAACATCACAGATCACTAGAGCAAAAATAATAATAATTATGAAAAATTGAAGCTTAGGAGAACTACCAAAATGTGACATAGAGACGTGAAATGAGAAGACGCTGTTGGAAAAATGGCACCTATAGACTTACCTTCAATTTGTGAAAAAATGGAATATCTGCAAAGCACAGTGAAATGAGATATGCCTATATTTTGGGTTTTATCTTCTCTAGTTTAGTAGTATCCTAAAAGACGAAACCTGATTCTGGGCATGTAACTGGCATTTCAGGGAATACTCTAACTAGATTGATGTTAAGGCCTAAGGACTTACACATACTTTCCATCCATGATTGGTCTGAATTTTGGGCTTCCACATAAGTTTGTGGTACTTCTTGAATTTTTACTTTACTACTTGAATTTTTACATAGTTGAAATTTAAGTTCACTGAGTACAGGGGCTCTTTCTTTTTAAAATATTCCTCTTTGCCCTCTTTTTGCCCATTGTATCTCCTAAGATATCCCTCCCTTCAAAAATTTTAATTTAAAAATATGATGACTTAATAAACTAAGATTTATGTTGTGTCCTCTAAACACTAAAAGTCTTCTGTGGACCAAATTCTCAGGCACAAATGAAGGATTATCTAAAGGTTATTAGTTATATTTGTAAATGGCTTTCTTTGTGAAAGCTTTCTTTCCAAGGAATACTGCCCTTTTATAACCAAGCTTGTGTTTTCAAGTTCTCTACAAAGTAGATCTCGAAAATTAGGAAAATTATCTGAATAGGTGAAATGTAAAAATACTCTATTTCACAGGAAAGTTTGTTTAGACTAGATTTCTTAAAAAGTTAATGTATAGAGATAGAACCATAAGGACACAGTTTCGTACTTACTGATGTCAAAGGTTACATGCAGAATGTTAAAGGCTTAGGAAGTGTTTCTTTTTCTTTTTTTTTTTTTTTTTCTGAAAACAATGAAACAATGACTATCAGCACTCAACCTTCATCTTCCTTTTCCGCTCTCTTCAAGTAAACTCAGGGCAACCCATCTGTGGGTCAGAACACATCTGTTTCCGTTCTGCTAGAATTGTTAGCCTGACATGGAGACAAGAGTATGAGATAGTTCAATCTGTTTCCCAGTGAAATATCCTCACTGTAGCTGGTTGATGTGCCAGAGGAATTAGATTAAAAGTCATTTCACATTCAAACATAGTTCAAAATGATTGATGTTGGAAAAGGACTACAAAATAACTGTTTCTTCACCTTGATTTTTAGCATAATCAAAATATGGGATTTACGTAAGAATTACACTGCTTATCGACAGGAACCCATAGCATCCAAGTCTTTCCTGTACCCAGGTAGCAGCACTCGAAAACTAGGTAAGCCTTTGTATTCTGTAGGACTCTTTTGTAGGGCTTTTTTGGATATGTAAGTTTTGTCAAAATTTTAAAATAAATATCAAGCTAGTTTTCAGCAACTGTTATTCTCAGTTGACTTGAGAAACTAGTATAAGAAATTATCTTTGTGAAGTTACAAAAACTTAGAAGAATAATTTTGGTTTGTAGAAATTTGGGGGAATAAGAATTCTGATGATACTTCTTATGAAATGATCTAAAAAGATCATTTTCACCTCCAATCTACTCTGTCATCAGCACTTGCTAACTCAAGTTTCTTTTTCCAGGATACTCAAGTCTGATTTTGGATTCTACTGGCTCCACTTTATTTGCTAACTGCACAGATGACAACATCTACATGTTCAATATGACTGGATTAAAGACTTCTCCAGGTAGGATCTTAGTCAATCAGATTCTTTCTTGGAAAATAATATGGATTTTTTTTCATTAATGATAATTTAATGTTGCTTGTTTTTTCTGTACTGAAATTATGAAGACATATAGGGGCTTTGGGTCTTTGATTAGCTCCAGTGATGTTTTAATTCATAGATGTACTTACCTTGTGATGATTGAACAAGTGAACAGAATCATGCTCCATGTGGTGGCTTAATTTTAATAGTAAGTCTTTCCTGAAATTATGCCGCTTTAGGTATACTTAAGATTATTTCAATATTTGTGAGATAGAGAAGGCTGTTCTGTTCAGCTTTTGTCCGGTGTGTGAGTTATTTGTAAAGTTACGGGGCTTAGTTTTAAGCCCTCAAAATAGTTCCTACCTACTTCAGCCTCCTCCTTAATGTTGGACAGAGGCTATTTTATCTCTGGATGTTTTTTCTAATCTTATTTTTTTTTCTTTAAGAAAATTATAAGTGGAATATATAATTTATAAATGGACTATAAAAAGCTTATATATTTTATATTTATATATATTAGGATATATTTATAAGTGGAATATATAAAGCTAATAAATGACATTTTAAAAAATAGTTTCTCAAGCATACTCTCAAGAAGGTTAGAGTTACATCATTTTAAGTACATTATCAATTGTTTAAGCGAGCTACATACTTGTAACCTACCTACTTATTTCTCATGTATAACTGTCAGAAAAAGACTTTGAATTCTATAACCAATCCCTAGAGCTACCCAGTTCCCACTAAAGTAAGATGCATTGATAAAAAAGAAATCTTGAAATAGTGTAGAATTTAGCTGGGCATTTACAGAAGTTTCCTAAGACTGACCCCAAGCCATTATTAGGACTTCGATACCTATGACAGTATCATATGTGGCATTTTTAATGCCCTGTTAAGTCTGATGTTGTCTAAACAAGAGTAAGAATGTTTGAAAAAGGAAAGAGGTTTTATAACTTTGCTTGCTGTCTTCTTGATTGAAATTAGAACTTGAACAGCTCCTGGTTTATTTAGCCATATAAAAAACTCTTCAAAATTTTTCCCTAGAAGATGAAAGCCTAATTATATTATCAGATGTCCAAGAGCTTTTTCTATATCATTTTGTTATGTATGACACCAAAAGGGGCCTTAAATTTAGTTGTTCTTCTGCCATCAAACAAATATGCCCAAGGCCACTTAACTAATAATTAGGAACCTTTCCTCTGTACTCCTGAAATTGTTTTATTGGCTCTCATATATAGATAGATAGTTAGGTGGCCAGATAGGTATGTTCCTTAGAAATTGACAGATGTGTGTGTGAGAGAGAAAGAGAGATCTAGTAATTGCTTGTCTTTTTCAAAACTTAAGGCCTGAACTCAGTACTTGATCTTCTATACTTTTAGTTCACAGCATTTTATTATACTAAGTGATGTTTATAAGGATGACTCTGAAGCATCTTCAGTTCAGTTCAGTCGCTCAGTCGTGTCTGACTCTTTGCGACCCCATGAATCGCAGCACACCAGGCCTCCTTGTCCATCACCAACTCCTGGAGTTCACTCAGACTCATGTCCGTCGAATCGGTGATGCCATCCAGCCATCTCATCCTGTCATCCCCTTCTCCTGCCCCCAGTCCCTCCCAGCATCAGGGTCTTTTCCAATGAGTCAACTCTTTGCATGAGTTAGCCAAAGTATTGGAATTTCAGCTCCAACATCACTCATTCCAATGAACACCCAAGACTGATCTCCTTTAGGATGGACTGATTGGGTCTCCTTGCAGTCCAAGGGACTCTCAAGAGTCTTCTCCAACACCACAGTTCAAAAGCATCAATTCTTGAACACTCAGCTTTCTTCATAGTCCAACTCTCACATCCATACATGACCTCTGGAAAAACCATAGCCTTGACCAGACAGACCTTTGTTGGCAAAGTAATATCTCTGCTTTTGAATATGCTATCTAGCTTGGTCATAACTTTTCTTCCAAGGAGTAAGCATCTTTTAATTTCACGGCTGCAGTCACCATCTGCAGTGAATTTGGAGCCCAAAAAAATAGAGTCTGACACTGTTTCCCCATCTATTTCCCATGAAGTAAGGGGACCAGATGCCACGATCTTCGTTTTCTGAATGTTGAGCTTGAAGCCAACATTTTCACTTTCCTCTTTCACTTTCATCAAGAGGCTTTTTAGCTCCTCTTCACTTTCTGCCATAAGGGTGGTGTCATATGCATATCTTGAGGTTATTGATATTTCACCCAGCAATCTTGATTCCAGCTTGTGCTTCTTCCAGCCCAGCATTTCTCAGGATGTACTCTACGTATAAGTTAAATAAGCAGGGTGACAATATACAGCCTTGATGTACTCCTTTTCCTATTTGGAACCAGTCTGTTGTTCCAGGCCAGTTCTAACTGTTGCTTCCTGACCTGCATACAGGTTTCTCAAGAGGCAGGTCAGGTGGTCTGGTATTCCCATCTCTTTCAGAATTTTCCACAGTTTATTGTGATCCACACAGTCAAAGGCTTTGGCATAGTCAATAAAGCAGAAATAGATGTTTTTCTGGAACTCTCTTGCTTTTTCGATGATCCAGCGGATGTTGACAATTGAAGCATCTTAATGAAGCATTTTAAGAGCCCAAATTGTCACCAACTAAACTAATTAAAGCCAACATAGGTTTTGAAGGATTTTTTTCTATGAACTTTATGTTGTCTTTCTTAGACCAGCAGAGGGCAATAAATACTTAAGAGTTTAGTGGAAATTTGGTCTATAGTTTTCCATTCATAGCTAAGAGCTGAGAAAGATGAACAATTACAGTTTTGGAATTATATTCAGAATAAAGGATCCTGTTTATTTTGTGAGGGTTTATCTGTCACAGTAACTATAATACATGTATCTGAATTGATTCATGTCTTGCTTAACTTTAACAGTTGTAGTATGATGTGATAGTGTATTTTCCATGCAAGGTTTTTCTTGAAGAGCTTTAAATACAAAGTTTGTTTTTTTAATCCAATTTTTTATTCTAGCAAAAGGAAGAGATTTTTGTGAGTAGTTATGGAAGGCTGTTAGTTGAGTTAAGTTCAGTTGCTCAGTCGTGTCTGGCTCTTTGCGACTCCGTGAACCGTAGTACGCCGGGGCTCCCAGTCCATCACCAACTCCCAGAGTTCACCCAAACCCATGTCATTGAGTCGGTGATGCCATCCTTCCATCTCATCCTCTGTTGTCCCCTTCTCCTCCTGCCCTCAATCTTTCCCAACATCAGGGTCTTTTCGAATGAGTCAGCTCTTCACATCAAGTGGCCAAAATATTGACGTTTCAGCTTCAACATCAGTCCTTCCAATAATAATTATTTTTTCTCCCTCCGTTAGAAGATTGGCAGTGAAGTATTTTTTCCTTCCTGAATGTATCCTTAAATTTTCCAATGACGAGATGTTTTTTCTTTTATTTCCTAATAGAGTCCTGATGCTTGAGGCCTCAGGTTTTGGTCTCCTTAGGATGGAATTAACATATCAAGCACATTATACTAGATTGGATTGTGAAAAGTCTAAACCTAACCTAGTTGGAGTATCTTACATATGAATGTATAGTTTACCTCATTGGCCACTTCTACTCTTCAGCCTACTTAAAGTCGAGTTTAAAGGTTACCACATCTCAGATAGACTATCCATAAATCTTAACTCTCCTTTCACTGATTTTTACCTATTCATACAATAAATGTTTGAAGACTTCCTCTGTTCAAAGCATTATAAAGTCTGAAGTCTAGTGAGGAAAGAAAAAGATATTTGTGAAATATATCCTTAAGAAGTTTGAAGTTTTAAGAGGAAGAAAGACCAATGTTTAATGCAATGGAAAAAACCTAGCCTGAGGTGGAAAGAGAGGGTCTAACAAAGGCGTTTCTACTGAAGGACTGGACACTGGCTCTGTTCTTCCTTTAAGAATATTTTTTGTCACTTTTTTCTCAATAGCTAACTCCATACCAAGTATTTGGGCTTAGATCATGAGACTGGGTCTAATACAAAGCCCTTCCTAGGATTTCCTTTCTTTTCCTGCCACTGTCCAGTTCTTTTTTAATTGCTGACTTACTTGACCATCTGCTTCATTAGTCAATACATTAATAAAACTTATTAGGATATGTATACTGTCTGCATTTATTTGAAAACTGGAAATAAAAAGAAGTAATTTGATTTTTTTTTCCTTCTGGCAGTGGCTGTCTTCAATGGACATCAGAACTCTACCTTTTATGTTAAATCCAGTATTAGTCCAGATGACCAGTTTTTAGTCAGTGGCTCAAGTGATGAAGCTGCCTACATCTGGAAAGTAAGTTACCAAACTTTAGCCTTTCTATATCAGATGTTAAGTAAAAATTGCTTTTTGCCTCTTAATACAGCCGAAATTTCACCCTAACTGTGAGAAAAATATATCACACGTTCACGGTACGCTTCTCAGAACTAAATCCATATCCTCCAGCAGATTTACAGATTATGAGGAAGTTGAGAATTCAGAAGACTGGAAAGACTCTTAAATACTTTGTCCTGTTTCCTGGAAAAACATGCTGTACTGCCTTACTGCCCTGTGTTTTCAGACTCTCATAAAACTTTGTATTAATTTGGTACAGTAACAGAGTACAGTCTTCGAACCCTACACCCCAGTCACCCATAGAACCTTGCACAAAACACTCATTGAAAAATATTCATGTAATAATTGTATTTTTTAACTCTCCTAAGTGGCTAGTTGTCAGGTTATTAAAATAGATGTGGCTGCTTTGTCAGTTTTGTATTTCTTTAATAGCATTATTTATTTATTTTACAGATTCCCTGTTTCTGTTACACAAATTTATAATTTTTTGTTTTTACATTTTAAATAGTGGCTCTAAAGTAGCTACTATAGGCTAAGAAATTTAAAGCTATTAGTTTGAAGTCCAGGGGAGAAAATTGAAATACAAGTAACAGTTGCTAACCACTGGAAAATGGTTCTTGTGGAATAATTAATTATAAAAATGTCTGAGTTCAAAGAAAAAGAGCATTAAGGTGTTTTCCTAGGGCTAGAAACCATTATCTTCTGGATTGCCCTATAGTTTCATAAATGTCATAGACATTGGTGAAATAAATGATCAAAGTTTATTGCTTTTAGCTTTTAGAATCATAGTGACTGAAACTTCATAGACATGTAGGTTGAATATGATTAAATCCCTTTCAGGAGACAATTGTGTCATCTTGAGTCCTGCCAACTTTTAGGAAGTCATATCTTTAATGCAGGACAGGGATAGAGCCTATCAGATATGAGGCATAATTCTTCAGCTTAATTTCAACTAGTCCTGAGGGAGGTATTAAAAAAATGATTAAATGTAACACTACCTTTTCAAAAGCTTTAGTAACAATAACCTTGATGATCACAGGGTGGAGATATTGTTCTATCTAAGATGCTTTTTTCTTTACCTTGCCTCTTTTTCTTCACACACACCTACTGTATTTTAAATGAAAATTTCCTTATAAAATACATACTTGAGACCCTCATCTTATGATAAGAGTTTTACATAACTTCTTGTCTATAAAATTCTTATTACTTGAGCTTTAAACTTTATGTGACTAGCACTAATGTTTCTGTTTCATAATCTGGTCTTATGCTGCATATTTATTATCTTTTGGTTTTTCCTTCCCTCACTATCTTACCTACATTCCTTTTTCTGCTTTGGTTCCCAACTTAGCTAGAGGATTTTATTCCTACCAAGGTCAGTATCTTTTAAATTTTTTTTCTTAAAAATAAAACTGCAAACATACCAAAAAGCATAATAAAGGATTATGCAAAACACAACTTAGGCACTGATGATGTTTTAAAATCAGTTTTTAATTATATAGTAATTATATAGTTGCGTGTGTGTGTGTGTGTAGCTTCTTGCCAATACTTGGCTGTTTGTTTTCCGGTTTTGTGGGTTTTTTGTTGTTGTTGTTTTTTAATTGCCAGTTTCTAAAGTTCCTCTTAGCTCTGGTACAAAAGATTGATTTTTGGCGGGGGGGTGGTTCCAGAAAATCTGGGTTGAGGGATGCTACCTAAAGACAAGCAGTAAAGATACTTGGCTGTTCATTAGTAACTCATTTTCGAACATCCAGTCAGTGGGTATCACACGCATGGGTGACCCTTTCTGAATTCTAGGCTGGGTCACATGTCAGTGCTGAGTGATGTGGTTCAGACATGATGTTCTCCTGCCTGTCCACACATAACTCAGTGTGCAGGTTCTGATATTTGAGATCTTGGCAAACTTACTGCTCCTAAAATTGAATTTGCCTGGTGAGGTGGCTCAATTTTCCTTTTCCATGGTAAGAAAAGGGGGGTGGGATGTAGTGTGTAACTTAAAAGCAGTTACACACAAGCTGAGTAGTCAGGCCATTAGGTCAGAATTCTCTCAGGTATAAGGATTTTCCTATGCCAAAAAAGCCCAAGGGCGCAAGAAAATGGGGTGAAAGAATGGAGTGTTAGATCTCAGGGCAGAAGAGATGAATGGCCCTCCAGTCCTAACTACTGCCCAGCAAAGAGGAGATATAATTTAGTTAGGCTTTCTGACACTGAGGCCCAAGAGTCAAAAGATTTACTATTATGGTTTTTTCTTATTTAATTTCCTACCCCTTGTCCTACCCTAACCCCTGCCCCCCTTCCCTGGTTCATTTCTGATAGAGCCACTGAATGGTATTGAAGTGGTTATAAATAAACTGATTTGGCACCATCACTCTACCGCTGACTGGCGAAACACTGAGCCTGACACTTTAGGAAGTGTAAATGATCTCATGGCAGAAATGAAGATTAGGTTTGGTCTCTAACTGGGCAGAGTAAGGAGGTTTTTTGAGGAAAGGTGCCGATCTTTTTTGCCTGTTCAAGTATACAAAATATTTTATAAGGTCTGTACGTTAGGGCCAGTTGCTTCTAAAGATACCTTCATTGTTCTGAGAGTTTTAACTTAGGAATTTCTCCTGCCTTGAGTTAAGCCTTTATTCTGTAACAACTAAAATTTGTAAGAGAAGACAATTTTTTGTGTTTTGACCTTTCCCAGAATGCATAGATGTAAATGTCTCTTGGACTTAACTAGTCTCTCTTCCTATTTCAAAGTAGAGGGAGGTTTTCAAAAGTGAAATCATGTCATTATAATATTTTTATTATATTGATTATAATGAATATTATAATGAAATGACAATAAACAAAAACATTTGAATAAGAATCAAAGATTTAAGTCACCTGATTTTCATTAGAAGAAATTAATCTTTGGAATAGTCACTAAATATAGTTTACCATACTAGGATAGTCCTCAACTGTGAAAACACTTGTTACTGACTTTCATAAAAAGTTGTTGGACATAAGCTCTCATTCCAGCCTACAACATGCCCTTCCCTCCACTTTTTGTTTTAAATTGAGGTAGAATTTGAATACTGTAAAATTCACCATTGTAGTCATTTTAAAGTGTACAGTTCAGTTACTTTTTTTTTTTTTTTTTGGTATAGTTATAGTATTGTGCAGCCATCCCATCTATTCCCAGACATTTTTATCACTCCTGAAAGAAACCCCGTAACCTTTGGAGTCATTCCATTCCTCCCTCCCCGCAACTTCTGGCAACCACTAACCTTCATTCTGTCTCTGTAGATCTGCCTTTTCTGAACATTCCCTATAAATGGAATTATATATAGACATGATCTTTTATGTCTGGCTTTGCTTTCATAAAATTTATCCATTTGTTATATATATCAGTACTTCATTCCTCTTTATGGAGGAATATTCCATTGGATGTTTAGACCTTATTTGTCTATTTATCAGTTGATGGACATTTAAACTTTTCCACTTTTTGGCTTTTTTAAAAAGTTATTCATTTATATATTTGACTGCATCCAGTCTTGGTTGCAGCATGCGGGATTGTTTGTTGCATCTCACAGATTTCTCTCCAGTATGCTCTGTGGAGTTGGTTGTCCTTTAGCATGTGGGATCTTAGTTCCCCCTCAAGAATGAACGGAGAAGGCAATGGCACCCCACTCCAGTACTCTCACCTGGAAAATCCCATGGATGGAGGAGTCTGGTAGGCTGCAGTCCATGGGGTCGCTAAGAGTCAGACATGACTGAGCCACTTCCCTTTCACTTTTCACTTTCATGCATTGGAGAAGGAAATGGCAGCCCACTCCAGTGTTCTTGCCTGGAGAATCTCGGGGACGGGGGAGCCCAGTGGGCTTCTGTCCATGGGGTCGCACAGAGTCGGACACGACTGAAGCGACTTAGCAGCAGTAGCAGCAAGAAGGAAACTGATGTCCCCTGCAGTGGAAGGTGGATTCTTAACCACTGGGCCACCAGAGAAGTCCCCACGTTTTCAGCTTTATGAACAGAGCTACTATGAACATTCATGTAAAAAGTTTTGTTTGAATATGTCTTCAATTCTCCTGGGAGTGTATACCCAAGAGTAGAATTGCTGGGTCGTATGGTAACTAATTCTATGTTTTTAATTTTTTAGAAATCCTCCCCTCACTTTTAATGCTATATAAGATACCTGGTTCATGGCAATCATTCATAAATGCTGACTTTTATTGTTACTATTTTCATTCCTGCCTTATTATCAAATTATAAAGAATTTTTCCAACAGGTCTATCTTTTGGGGTTTTTTGTTTTTTTTTTTCTCTCTCTCTTAAATCCTATAGATAAATGCAGAAATGTACATACATTCTGTTGGTGGACATTTTTTTTCTTGACATTTTTTAATCTTCGATATAGACACTCAGGTTCTCCTCGGTATATGTAATGCCTAAGAAACTGAGGAAGGTACAGTATCATGAGATGATGAGCTAGAAGCAACAAGCAAGTAAATACATGGAGTAAAATAATATGTTGTTACCCGAGAGGGTCAGAAGGACATAGGATTTCCTCTTTTAATTTGCTGTTACCCATCCTCCTTGGGTCTTGGGTAAAGAGAAACTTTATAGGCTGGAACCATTGAGAATATCTGTGACTGTTGAGATCATTAGAGTCTATCCTGAAAGTCTTTTCTAAAATATGCCACCATGTGAGAGAATGAGTTCTGTGGAATTGTAGGAGTAGGCAGCCAGTGAGATCCTTTTAGAGCTCGAAGAAAGGCCTCCTTCTCTGTTAAACTTTAATTAATCCAGCAAGGCAAATCAGATTCTGCTTTGTCGTCTTTGGCTTTTTGAATCATTACATATGTGCCATTTAACCCAGGAGAGGAGTAGTAATAATTGAGTTGGATACCTTATGAATCAGTAGGTTGAATCTCTTAACTACAGTCTGAGGAGTCCATTAAGTTACTTAGTCATTGTTCCAAATATTCTTCCCAGAGTGCCGCCTCCTCCTTCATACGAATGAGCAATGATTAAGAGTCTCAGGTAAATGAGAAGAGAATAATTTCTCTTTTTCAAACACATATGCTAATAATAGCTATGTGAGTCTGTCTCTTTGTGTTGTGCTGATTAATGCCTATGGCCTCTGACAGGGATTGACAGCTCTTGAATGAGTCAGCTGTCAAACGCATATCACTAATAGCATCCAGTGAGGGGGAAAATACCATTCTTAGTCACCTGTTAGTACTGCACAATGTGACCCTTCTTTTGTACATTAAAATGTGATAATACTTAACTTGAAAATTCAATTTCTTTAAGCAAATGAACTGAAAATAAAATTTCAGAGAAATTTTTTTTCCAAAAAAATACCAAAGTGCCATGTAGAATATAGCTTTTCCCCCTTCAAAATGAAGGAGTATAACTTTGGGCTTTCATAGAAGTCAGTGAGTTCTTTTGGAAGAAAGACTATCCCCTTGTCCCAGGAGATCTGCTACCATTCTCTGTACCTTCAGGATTTAGTAAGTGCAGTGTTCTGGAAGTAGCTGACTAGAGAAGATCTAAAATTTAGTCTAGGTTCCACTTCAAGTGTTATACCTAGCCACTGAAACTCACCCTTTCAGTCTTGAATTTTAATCAAAATATGTATAACTAAGACAGAGGATGAGATGGCTGGATGGCATCACCGACTCAATGGACGTGAGTTTGAGTGAACTCCAGGAGTTGGTGATGGACAGGGAGGCCTGGCGTGCTGCGATTCATGGGGTCGCAAAGAGTTGGATACGACTGAGCGACTGAACTGAATGGAAGTAGTCCTGATTTGAAATAAGAGCTGTCCTGGTATCTTACTTCATACTGTTTACTTATTTTGGCTGTTTTCCTCCTATTTTCTCAGATTAATGACAGAAATACTTTCATTGCCCATTGGGCCTCTTTTTCTGAGCTATAACTAGGCATGTCTAGGGATTTTTGGTAACAACTTTACAGCTGTCTAAGGTACAAGTATGGATAAATTTGAAGCCGCTGTCTGGAGACCTAACACTGCCCTGCTGACTTGTTTGTTTTTGATGGTGTGATAGGTCTCCATGCCCTGGCATCCTCCCACCGTGCTCCTGGGTCATTCTCAAGAGGTCACATCTGTGTGTTGGTGTCCATCAGACTTCACAAAGGTTTGTAAGCGAATCTCTGTAGCTGGTTTAAAAGATCACAGATTTGTAGATTTTCCCAATACAGACTTTTATGTTTAAATAAACATTTAAAGATCTAAGGCCATCCAGGATCTATATCATCATTAATCACACATTCTGTTTTTTCCTACTAAGTGTATTTCTTGGTTCTCTAGAGTCATTCCTTTCCTAAACGTAGAATTTAAGTTTTTAACATTAGTAAAATTTCATCTTAAAATTAAGGTGAAAAGAAAATCTAAAGTGAAGAAAACTAGTGTTTCTGACTTTGTATATATTATTAATGTGTGTTAAAAGTAACATCTTGACTGTTCTTCACAGACCAGTTTGGGTTTGCATATGCCTAAAAAATGCTTTTTGTGAAGTCTTAAAATGTTTGGCTATCTGTGACTAAACTATGGAAGAAGTAACTAAACTGTTATAGACACTCTGAAAAGAAGAAAATATACTCACTTTAAAATAATTTTTAATAGTGATACTTTAAACAAATTTTAAAGACCTGAAAGGCAGAAATCCCAGAAATAATAAATTCCACATAGATATAGGGATTTCATATAATAGTGTCCCCAGTTCCGCTCACTCTCCCAGCCCCCCACCTTTGGTCTCTGGGTTATTTTGGATTTACCAGAAATGTTCCTTCTGTGGAGAGCTCCATTTCGTCTCTTATGTTTTAAAGGTTTGTTGCCTATTGTGCCTATCTGTTTTTCTATCTTCTAGAATCTTCTCATGGTCTTATCTACTCAGGACATCCCTGCTGGCTTTCAAGTACTACTATGGATTTGCTTTTATTTCTGTATCCCTGTATAGCCATTTCTGTGATGAGCTCATGATAGACTTTTTTTTTTTAATCATTGCTTTAATCACCAATAATTACATCCCAGTGACATTTTCCCTCTTAGTTTCCATGAGATTTCCAGTGAAATATCTGCTTTTAATGAGGAATTTTATATCTTCATAGAACTTAAAGATGAATTTTTTTCAAATTACTCAGTTAATCATGTCATTTTTCTCCATCCATTGTATAGTGTCCTTATCTCTATGCACAGAAACGACTCAAAGGAAGTAGTAGCAGGGCTGTTTTCTCATATTCATTTAACGACCACCTTTCAAAAGGGTCTTTAAAATAATTTTGTCCCTACCCTAGAATTAGGAATGTAAAATACCCACTTTAAAGAAAAAAGGTTTAGACTTTGAAATTGAGAAAACTTGGATTTAAATTCTAGCTCTGAGCTGGGAGAACGGGATAGTTAGGCAGTTAGGGAAGGTCACGTGACACTGCTATATTCAAAACGGATAACCAGCAAGGACCTACTGTATAGCACATGGAACTCTCTTCATTGTTACGTGCCAGCCTGGATGGAAGGGAGTTTGGGGGAGAATGGATACATGTATACATATGGCTGAGTCCCTTCACTGTTCACCTGAACCAGTTACAACATTGTTGATCGGCTATACCCCAATACAAGATAAAAAGTTTAAAGTTTGAAAAATAAATAAATTCTAGCTCTGCCACTGAATTGTGGTGACCTTGGGCAAATAACTTTATTCTTATTTTGTAGATGAGGTTATTTGAGTGTCAGGCTTTTATATAATGAGAAATAAATAAGATAATGTTAATTTTAGGACACTCAGACTTAATAGTTGCTCTGTAAGTAACAACTAGATAATAGACTATAGAACAACTAGGGATCCCAGGCATTTCTTTGAGCAGTTAAATATGTGTGTCTTCTTTTGGCCTCCCAGTAAGGAAAGGAAAAAGCTGCCAGCCTCTTGGGGGCCAAGACTTAAGAGAACGTGTGTTCTTTTTTCCTCTCTTTTAGTTACTGAAATAGAGAAATTATATAAACAAATGCTAGGGAACAGCTCTGGTACCAGTGGCCATTTGCCACAAGCTCTTCAAGCCGGACTTTCTCTGCCATAAAAGGCTTGGGACCAAGATCAGGAACGGTCAGATATTTTTAAAGGGGCAAAGGTTATTTTTAACTTCTTTCAGGCTAGTGAACTTGTTGTTTTCTCAGATTGCTCCTTTACCTATCTGAAAAAGAATCTTAGGGAATGGTTTCATTCTACTTGTCATAGCATACTAGAGTCATGGGCTAAGTCAGATCTTGGGAGTGATCCCATTATTGGAATAAGCCAGAACTTGAAGAATTCTGAAGAAAGTCATATAAATTGAATGTCAGTGACATAACACTGATTGATCACGTAAAAGAAAAACGACGTCTTAATTATGTGTGTTTTGTAGTTATACAGAAGGTGATAATGATTTGTCCAACAAACTAAAGGATCCACTTTGGAAATCTGGAATGATTTCTGAAAGCAAGGAATGAAAGTATCTGACCTTTTAGGTAGCATTTTCTATATCAGACAGAATAATTCTCTAGTCGTGAGCCCTTAAAGACAGGTCTACTTTTTACTGTGTTGTGAATCTTTGGTTGAAAGTTACTAACTCCCTTTCTGGTTCTCTGTAGATTGCTACTTGCTCTGATGACAATACACTGAAAGTTTGGCGCTTGAACAGAGATTTAGAGGAGAAATCAGGAGGAGATAAACTCTCCATAGTGGGATGGGCCTCTCAGAAGAAGAGAGAGGCGAAAGCCGACCTTGGTAAGGATCCCATGCATTTTTCTAAGTTTTTTTAGGTTTTATTGGTTTAGTTCTGCAGTACAGAATGATAAGCTAGATTTGATCTTATTTTACTATGATTTTGAAGGAAAACACCATCTTACTGACTTTTTTAAATATATATTTTCTGAACACTGTTTATTATCTACTCAAGGCACTGGAATACACCGGTAGATTTATTTCTTTAAATATTTGTTGAACATCTACTGTGTGCTAAGCACTATTCTGATTTGGTGTGGATTCTGCAGTAATCAAAAGAATCAAGAATCAGAAATGAAGCTTACATATTAGTTTGAGTCAGTAAACAAGTTAAAAAATAAAATTTGCATGTTAGGTAGTAATACGTGGATTAGGGAAAAAGGAAAGAAGGAATGGAAGAATAACAGCATGCTGTTAAATTTTTAAATTAAGTGCCCACAGAAACCTCAATGAAAATATGGTGCTTGAGTACAGAAAGTAAAGTAGTAAGTCATGGGGGTATTTTTTTTTTTTTTTTAATCCACCCAAATACAATCTTCACAGTTGTGAATTCAGCTTTCCATTCATTAGTGGCTGTCCTCCAGTTAGTGATATGTTCTAATCATAAATGAATTCTTTTTTTTTTTCTATTTTTTTTAAAATTAATTTTTATTTTTTAGTTTGTTTTGCTTTACAATACTGTATTCGTTTTGTTACACATTGACATGAATTAGCCATGAGTGTACATGAACTCCCAATCCCGACCCCCACCTCCACCCTCCCGCCCCACACCCTCTCTCTGGATTATCCTCATGGGGGTATTTTTGAGAATGTTTCTGGCAGACAAAACAGCAAATGCAAACCCCCCGAAGCAGGAGCAGACCTGGCATGTTTTGTGTTCCTCAAAGAGGCTGATGTAGCTGTAATCCCTGTGGCTAAAGCGGGCAGAAGGGAGGACAGGAAATAGTAGTGGAAAATAAGGTTCTTGTACAATTTTGGCTTTTATTTTGATAGACAAAAAACTGTTGGAGGGTTTTGAATAGAGAAGTATACAATCTGACTTTTCTTGGTCATTCTAATTTCTGCGTTGAAAATAAATTGTAAGGGGATCTGGGTAAAACTGGAAGTTAATTTAAAAACTTACTGAAGTAACCTAGGAAACAATGGTGGTGACTTGGACCAGAGAGGTAGCAGACGATACAATTTTTAAAAGTCTTCAAATTCCAGATATATTTACATGATGGAGACAACAGAAGGTTCTATGGGATCAGATGTGGGACATGAGGGAGAGTTATCAAGGATAACATCAGAGTTCTTGGTTTGAGAAGCTAGAACGGAGTAACCATTAACCTCTATAGGAATCACTGCAGGAAGAGCAGTTTGAGGGAGGGAACAACTGGATATGTTGTTTGATATGATTATTAAATATCTAAATGGATATGTCAAAGAGGCAGTTAGATATTTGATTCTGCAGTTCAGGGCTAGAGTTGTAAATTTGGGATTTATTTTCATATAGATAAAAGGTATAGGATAGGTAAAAGGTAGCTATATATGGAAAAGAGAGTAAGTCTGCGGTCTGAGCCTTGGGCATCCTAATATAAGTTGGGAGAGGGGAAGCAGCAAGTACAACCAGAGAAGTAAGAGAAAAAGAGAATATTGTATAAAGTAACTAAAGAGAAGAGGGATGAATTTGGTTGAATGTTTTTGGCATGCCAAGTAAGATGAGGGCTGAAAACTGACCTTTGGATTTGGCAGTACAGGGGTTATTTAGCAACCTTGGTGAGGGCAGTTTTTGGTGGCATGTCAGTGGCCTGGTTAGTGTTGTTCAGGAGGATGGGAAGAGAGGAGGCTCTTTCAAGGAATCTTGCTAGAAAGCAAAGGAGAAAAATGAAATGATAGAGGACGAAGCAATGTTGAAGTTTGTTTTTAGTGAGAATATAGCATTTTGTATGTGATTAGAAGGATCCTCTAGTCCAGGAGAAAACTGATGCAGGGAAATTTGCTGGAGCAGTTTTCCTTGAGTGAGGGGATGATTTCGAATATACAAGATGAAGAGTAGGTCTATGTCAGGGGTGTGGATTATTCATCCATAGTGATGAGAAGGCAGAAATACAGGCACGGTAAAGGTAGATAAGTGAGAGGGTCAGAACTTGTGGAAGTCTTCGTTTTATTAGTGACATTGGAGTCAGGATCATCAACTAAGAATAAGGATTAGAGGAAGAGGTGATAGAGATTTGAGGAGAGAAAAGAAAGTCTGAAATAGTCACATAGAGAATAGAAGAGCAAATGGACCAGGGAAATATGATTTTTGAATGAAGAATCAACCTGAGGCTAGCACTCCTTCATTGAAAATGAGCAGTCGGTATGGTTGTGTGTCTGCTGCACAGGTACAGGTAGACTGTAGGTGGAAAAGTTGGTTTTAATCAGGGATGTGGTTTGAATCCACAAGTATGATGAAGTGAGTGGAGGGCCAAGGGAGTTGAGGATAGATATACTATCAGAGTTAAACTGGGTGAGGAAGGAAGTGAGGATATAATTGGGCTGAGGGTAGAAGTGAACTGAGGGGCCCTGGGCCTGAAGAGCTGATGGCACTGGAGTGCTGAAGAGAATGGGAAAATAGGTGGTGGTTGAAATTGAGATAGTGGAGGATTTTAGTAATAATGGAGCCACTGGTAATAATAAGGCCAAGGAGTAAGTGAGTGAAAGGACAAGGCTATTGTAGAAGAAGGTCAAGAAAATGAGAAACCAGGATATTGAAAAGATTATGAATGTGGGTTTTGTAATAACTGAACTGACGGATAGAGTTAAAGAGAGTGACTGGGAATCGAGAACAAAAATCTGAGCACTGAGCCAGCCAAAGGGAGTATCAGTAGATAGTCATAAGCTTGGAATTCAAGCTTAAAACTTATGTCGGCCGTGAAGGCCTAAGGTAATGAGGATTTGAGGATGAGACTATATGCTCATTTTTCTACTGACTTACTTGTTCAGTCTCTTATAAGATACCTCAAGCGTAACTAAACTCCAGAGGAGTCTTTTACTCTTAAGTCTACTTCTATAAAGTGTTTACTTTTGGTTTCTGCTTTATTTAAAAAAAAATTTTTTTTTTAAGTGTTGATAGTTTAACAAATCAACTAACTCTACAGGGCTAAGTAAGGTAAAAAGCATTCTCTAGATACCCTACCATAGTTCCCTTTTCCCAGGGTGACAACTTCGAATCTTTTAGCTAATTCTTTGATACTTATTCCTGTATCTCTAAGTAATATTTCTGCATTTCTATCTCTTAAGGGACTTTTTGTTGTTGCTTTAGCATTATATTGACATCTTACTCTGTGAGATGAGCACTTAGCTCTTTCCTATGTCCCCATGATTACCAAACCTCTGCACACTCAACATTCCCCTAGCTTCCCAACATAGAGTCATAGTTTTGGTTAGATCGAGACATTATTATTAATATCATTGTGTTTTCTATTCAGAATTTAGCTATGTGGTAAATAGTTGTTTCTTTTTATTTCCTATACTTTTTTTTCCCCTTGAGACTTAAAAAAAAAGTCAAGATATATTTGCATATCACAAATTCACCTGTTTATACAGTCCAGTGTTCTTCAATATATTCAGAGTTGGGCAGTCAACAAATCTAATTCTATTTTAAAGACCCAAAATAAGGGTTCCAGTGTCTCCATAACCTTGCCAACACTTGTTATTATTTCTTTTTGTAAATTATAGCCGTCTTATTGAGTGTGCAGTGGTATCACACTGTGGTTTTGATTTGTACTGATAATTTCATGATGGCTTAAGTTATTGAATATCTTTTCATGTGCCTATCGGCGATTTGTAAATTTTCTTTGGAAAAGTGCCTATGCAAATAAATCCTTTGCCCGTATTTTGATTGGGTTATTTGTCTATTGTTGTTTCTATTGTTGAGTTTTATATATTCTGGATATAAGTCCCTTGTCATATAATGATTTATAAATATTTTCTCTTATTCTGTAAGTTGTTTTTTTTTCATTTTCTTGATGATGTCCTTTGACACACAGAATGTTCTAATTTTGATGAAGACCTGTTTATCTGTTTTTTTCTTTTTTGTAATTTGTGCTTTTGATGTTGTATCTAAGAAATCATTGCCTAATCCAAAGTCACAGATTTATGTCTGTATTTTCTTGTAGGAGTGTTTTAGTTTTGGGGCTACTGTTGATTTGCATTTATTTTTGTGTATAGTATGAGGTAGGTAAGGGTCCAAATTCTTTTGCATGTGGATAGCCCACATTCTCAGTATCATTTTTCAAAGAGACTATTCTTTACCCCATTGAATTTTTTCGGCACTCTTGTCAAAAATTAATTGACAATAAATGTAAGGGTTCATTTCTGGAGTCTCAATTCCATTCCATTGACCTATAAGTCTGTCCTTATGCTGTTACTACATTGTCTCGATTACTGTCCCTTGTAGTAGGTTTTAAAAATCAGAAAGTCTGAGCCCTCCAATTGTCTTTTAAATTTTAAGATTGTTTGGACTATTCTGGGTCTTACATTTCTATACAGACTTTAGGACCAGCTTGTCAATCTCTGTAGAAATAATCAGCCGGAATTCTGTTAGGGATTGCATTGAATCTATAGATCAGTTTTGGGAGTACTGCCATCTTAACCGTATTTCCTTCTATTCATGAACATGGGATGTGTTTCTGCTGCCTTGTCTTTAATTTTGCTTCCTAATTTTGAAAAAAATAAAAGAATTATATGAGGAAAAAGTCATCAGCCTCCCCAACACTCATACACAATTTTAGTTAACATTTGACTTATTTTTTTAGATTTTACCCCTTTATCCATAGAGATTTTTTTATTAACAGAGTCATGCTATGTATACATTTGGATTTCTTGGAGATTTTTTCACTAAACATGATATTCTAAGCACTTTCCTTGTTAGCTTTTTAGCAAAACATTTAAATGTTCCATAGTTTACCTAGCTCTTCTCTTGTAGTTAAATATTTTATTTCCAATGTTTTGTGGAGGGTGGGGGGAATGGTTTTTTATAAATTTAGGATCTTCATTTCCCATTAAAATAGATTCCCAGAGGTGAAATCTCTGTGTTAATGACTATAAACATTTTTGAAGAAAAATATGTTGTCTTTTAACTAGGTATTTCTAGGTATTAATTATTCTTAGTTTTGGAAACTAAGTCACAAAAAAGTTACATATGTTGACCAAATTTATACCATATTAATAACATTTAGCCATCATTAAGAATTAGCATAGTTGTTCTAAAGACCTATTTGTATTATCTCATTTATTAGTAATTCCCCAAACAACCAAACCTGAAGCTCAAGGAACTTAGATTTGCTTAAAGTCACACAGCTGTGAAGTTATAGTAGAACCAATTCAGACCCTTGTGGTCTGATTCTAAAGCTCATGCCTGTAGTACTGCCTCTGTTAGAACCCAGCACAAGAGTTTAGATGAAGACTGTTCCAGGATTAGACCTAGATTTCTGATTCTGGGTAATGCTAGAGTTACTTTGAAGAGCAAGAGAGCACCAACTTGACACAGGGGCCAAAGGCTGCCACACTGGCCATTCAGCCCTTTACACCAGTTCCCAGAGACAGATGGGCTGTTGCTAATCATACTGCCATTTTGAAAATTATGTTCCTATGCTTGCCCAAGCTTCTAATTGCCACCCCAACCCTTCCTGCTGTCCCGGATTGCCTGTCTTCTCTTTTGGCCCTTTTTAACTTACTAACTGGCAGGCTTTAAATCGCAACAAACAGCCCCATTCCCTTCTGTCCTACTTTTCCCAGTCAGCACCTGCTCTATTACTTGCTATTCTTTCATTCTTTCAGCCAGAGATCTCAGCACTGTCAGGCCAAGGAGTTCTCTATCCTGTCTGTGCATCAGAAGCACTTGGGGAGCTTTTAAACAATTTGTATGCCTCCAGAAACTGTTATGTAGGCCTAGTATTATAAAGCTCCAAATGAGTCCAATATGCAGCCAGACTGAGAACCTCTGGTCTAGGTATCACTGAGTGAAAAGATGATTATCTTAAAAAGAAGGAAATGTTAGCTGTTCCATCTCAAGTGCTTGCTGTAGACGTATAAGTCAAACACAGTACTTACAGAATCTGTTCCTTGATGGTTGAAACTTGACCCTCATCCCTGTCAGCAGTAATGAAATTTAACAAGCATTGTTTAATAATTCCTTGCTAGGACCTACAGCGGCACTAGACCTAAAAATGAGTAAATCATTATCACTTGCCCTCTGGAGGCTCGGAGTCTAATCCAGGAGGCAGCTACAAAAACTATAGTACATTGTAAACATTTCACCCAGCTATGTAAACAAAAGGCTTTGAGAACTTGCTTCCTGTGGGAGAGGAGGAAAGAAGTTTGTGAAATCTTCACAAAGGAGTTAATAACACTGTCATCAGAGCCTGGAAACATGAGCGTTTTTGCCTGGAAAAGAAGGGGTAGACTTAGCGAGAAAACCACGTGAGCAGCGAGATGTGACAGTGCACACAGCTTGTTCAGGAAGCTGCGCGTCCTCTCCTGTAACAGGATCCTCAGCGCACAGAACCCGTGATCAGACTGAGAAGGTAGGCTGAGGCCAGATGGCAAATTAAAGAAAGGAGCTCCAAGTGGACTGGTGATTAGTAAACTCTATAATTCCTCAAAGGAACCTACTTTCATGAAGCTTTTAGGGCAGTGGCCCAGTCTGTGCACCATGTCATCAGATATGCAGCACTTAGGGTGCATAGGAGTTGGGGATGCGCTTAGGAGATGAAGTACTAGAGGCATCTGTGTTTTAAGTCTAAAGGTCAATGTAGTGACTCATATACAGCTGTTAAAAAGATTGTATTGCATCTAAGTGTACTTCTATGAAGAGGTGTAAAGAGAAGATAGGATGTTCAGAGAAGAGAAAATTGCAGAATGTGTATGTGTGTGTAATCTTTTTTTAAGTGTGATATACATATACTTTTGTGAATGCTAATAGGTACATAGAAAACAGTGGAATACACAGCAACATGAGAGTGAAATGAATTGGTTGAAAAGAGGACCTTTTACTTGTTACCTTATTCCCCTCTGTAGCTGTTCAGAGGAGGAAGGAAAGAAAAAGAGAAGAAAATTGGATGATAACATCCTGAAGAGGATACAGCTTTACACATATCAGATTTTCCATTGGCCTTTAGTAGACACTTGAGATTTCTGCCACTGAAGTGTCAGAAACATATATTTGGTTTGTCCCTGGCCCAACTTTTCCTTCTCCCGGAATCCTGCCTTAGAGTCTGCATGTTGTAAGGCCCATGGTATTTTAGGACTTTCTGCCCTAAACATACTCTTCAGCTCAATTTAATGGAGCTGATAACTGTAGGGGCTGTGCATTGACTGTGGGCCTGCACTGAGGAGTGAAGCAAATGAAAGTTTCTTTCTCCGGAAGCAGTAACAGTACTCAGGTTCTAGAACATGAGTGTGAGCCATCACCAAATGCTCCATGGACTGGTCCTAATCATTAACTCCGCTTCTATAGCTTGTTACGATGACATGGGGGCTTTCCAGTGATGATCTTTGTTGAAGAAGCAGTATCACTCACTGTCTCTAAACATACTGTTGATAAGAAAAGTTTAGACAAAAGTCAGTTTGTAGAACGTCTCTGTCTCAAGGCTAGACTGTTTGAGTAGGGAAAAGCAGAAGGTAAAATGTACAGGAAAACTGACTGACCAGAGTTAGGACTTGTATTTATTTCATATAAATACAACGAAGTAGTTAAACTGAATTAAACATCAGAGTTGTAGTACTGGGTAACTGAGACATAAATGCCTTTTCCTTGTTATTTGAAGACTGGAACCCTTTTTCAGAAATCTGGAAAGCTCAGGAGGGTTAGAAAACATCATGTCTGTGTCGGGTCCTCAGGAGGAAAAAACACGAGGTTTATGAGAGTTTGCCTGAAGTACTGGTCCTAGCCTAGAGACAAGGGACAAGACAGGTGGAACAGAGTGCTCTCCACAGTGTGATTCGTTTTGCATTGCATTTTGGAAACGTTCTTTGCCATTCTTGGCTTGTGGAAAATCATAAATGGTATATTAAGGTGGAAGGCACATGAGGCCTGATAACTTTAACAAGTAATTGATGGGATTACTTTTTGTGGAGATTCAAAGCTATCTCCATTTAACAGATGTGGAAACTGAGGCCGAAGAGGTGAACTGTTGTACCCAGGTGACATAGTAAGCGATTGTGCTGGATTGGAGACCTGTGCTCTCCTGACATGCGGTGCCTCTCTGGCCCAGCATTGCTTAGAAGCATCACAGAAACACTAAGAGCATCACTACTTACGGAAAACAAAGTGTCGTTAACAACCCTTAGAATACTCTGTAGCTGTTAAAAATGGTACAGATCTGTGTTACTGTGGGAAATGTTCATGATACATTAAGAAGCAGGTTACTAAGTATCTTGTACATCATGGTCCCATTTTTGTATAGAAAAGCTTGAGAGATATCATATGCATAAGTATAAAAAATTGTTCACCTGGATGCTTTTAAATTATTCTTTTTCTGTATTTTCTAGACTTCTACAAGATATGTTTTACAACAGGGTGTCTTAGGGGCTGGCAGTTAGGAAATGGGAAGAAAAATGCTAAAAAGGGTCTGGGAAGGATCGAATGATTTGTGTGATCCACACTGGGAAATCAGCCCCTGGATGATTAAGTTAGCTATCGGTATAATTTTATTTGACGAGAACCCTGGGATATTCTGTAGCTTCACCTCTGACTTTGTGACTCTTTGGTTTCTCAGTGGCAGTGCCCAGCAGCCAGAGCACTCCGGCCAAAGCGCCCAGAGCAAAGAGCAGCCCATGCACCTCCTCCCCGTCGTCGGCGGCCTGTGCTCCTAGCTGCGCCGGGGACCTGCCCCTCGCTTCAAATACGCCTACCTTCTCTCTTAAGACCCCTCCTGCCAAGGCCCGGTCTCCCATCAGCAGAAGAGGCTCTGGGGCCTCCGTCTCTCCCAAGCCACCCTCATCTTTCAAAATGTCCATTAGAAACTGGATGACCCGAACGGCTTCCTTATCACCACCCGTCACTCCACCTGCTTCCGAAACCAAGATCACGTCTCCCAGAAAAGCCCTCATACCTGTGAGCCTGAAATCATCCCAGGCAGTGGCTTGCTCTGAGTCTAGAAATAGAGTAAAGAGGAGGCTAGACTCCAGTTGTCTGGAGAATGTGAAGCAAAAGTGTGTAAAGAGTTGCAGCTGTGTGACTGAACTTGATGACCCCGTTGAAAAGCTTCATTTGGATCTGTGCTGCCTTGCTGGTACCCAGGAAGACCTTGGGAAGGACTCGCTAGGTCCTACCAAACCAAGCAAGATCGAAGGAGCTAGTATGAGTGTCTCTGAGCCTCCTTCTCCTGCCAGTCCTTATGCTTCAGAAGGCTGTGGAACATTACCTCTTCCTTTGGGATCTTGTGGAGAAGGCTCTGAAGTGGTAGGCAAAGAGAATAGCTCCCCAGAGAATAAAAACTGGTTGTTGGCCATGGCAGCCAAACGGAAGGCGGAGAATTCATCTCCACGAAGTCCATCGTCCCAGACCCCCAATCCCAGGAGACAGAGCGGAAAGACTTCTCCAGGCCCGGTAAGTTGGCAGCGATAGAAAATGCATTTCCTAACCTGGCCAGGGCAGGCGTAGATGCCTTCTCAGAAGTCAGAATGCTTTTTTTTTTTAAAGTAAATCTTTTTATTCCTAGGATCACCAGGTTTAGTACATTAAAATACAGGAGAAATATTTCATGGGACATATTATACTAAAAATTTTCATACTGCAATGTTATTTGTTTGAATTTCAAATGTAACTGTATGTGTCCTGTATTTTCTTTGATAATCCTATTTACTCCAATTAAAATCCCTTCTGTCAAAGTCCATACACCTCAGCCCCTTTGCCCAGGTCTTCAAAGCCTTCTTCCTCCTCTAGGATATCAATTCAAAAATAACTTCCTTCTTTGTTTGACATTATTCCCTCCCACAACCCCTTGCTTTTTAAAAATTTGCCTCACTACCCCTCAGCTCCTGCAGCCTCTTTTTATAGATTTCCCTCCCCTTTTTATAGAGAAACCTATAATTGATGGACAAGTTGCCAACATCCACAAATAGATTTTCAATTTGTAATTACAGCTTATGATTATTTAAAATAAAGCAAAATTAAGATACTTACAAAGCAGTTTTAAGTGCAGAATCCTAGTTACGTGATTTTCTTCCAGTCTTTGATGATCATCTTGCTCACACTGGTATTTTTGGCAACTCACTTGTATCTCCCTTTTTTTAAACATTCATCTTAATTTTACCTATCGTTTCATTAAACTTAGATAATTTCAAAAACAGATATTGCTGGCAGAAATAGCTTTGTGAACCTTGGAAAGGAAGTGACTCAATGATGGAGACAGAAGTAGCTGTGAGCATTGGGTGAGCTGCGGGCACCAGTCAAAAAGAATAGAAAGCTTCTGCTACTCAGGTTGCAAGTTAAGGATGGAGGCAGGTTAAGGAAGTTTCTCCCGTAGCTCTTTCTGTGTTAGGGAGAAGGTGGAAGAATGAAACCTGATCCAGGTATCATGACCAGTAAGATCTGCCTTTATAAAGGGCAAGGATTGGATAACCTTAGGCCAGTACTAATTTAACAAATGTTCATAACCCCCTCCTACTGTGAATAAGCCTATCCCCTAATTTTAGGAAAGATAAACTAGAAATATTTTAAAGATTACTTCAAACGCAAACTCCAAGGCCTTGCCATAGAGTATAAAGGGAGGAAAAAGGCTGTAAGGAGTCTTTTTCTCTCAAAATTCGCACTGTAGGTAATCTTTGCCCCTAGCCAAAATTCCTATTTTTTTTTCAAGGGAGCTGGTCTGAGTTATGTGTTAGCAGAAAAACAATTTCGATAAAAAATTATTTTCATGAATGTGTACATCTTAAGGGCATTTTAAAAAATAGTCTGCTCATCTAAGATATTTCTGGCTTTATAATTTCAATCTTTTGAAACTAAAGTTTCTTTAAAACATTTTTTGTCTTTATGTACATGTTGATAAAGACTTCAGAAAAGGTTAGTATCTGCCATTTGAAATACTATCTCGTTTGTAAATTTGGAAGGCTTATTTACTCATTTATTTCAAGGAAGATGGTAATTGTAACCTCTTTGGTTCCTATTATGAGGCTTAACTGGTACATATTTTCCATTCACATGAAAAATCTGTTTTCCTTTCACGCATGCTGCCTTCAATTTTTCTATATTTGGTACAAATCAACCAAAAGAGACATTGCCATCAAGTAATTGAGCCTGAAATCTGGCTACATAAGTGAATTTCCAGGCATCCTGACTTAAAATACCCATAGTGATAACTTGCTAAGTTAAATAGCTGAACTTTATCTTAGAAAATCTCTAAAATCTGAACTTTCTTCTTCTAGGTCACCATTACTCCCAGCTCCATGCGGAAAATCTGTACATATTTCCATAGAAAGTCCCAAGATGACTTCTGTAGTCCAGAACAGTCAACAGAATTATAGATTCTCATCTGAGTGAGTTAACTGAAGTTTGACTCATTAAAATAAGATAAAAAATTTGAGAGGGACTCTAACTCTGGTTTTAAGAAAGCTACCATTGTTTCCTTTTTAGTGAAAATCGTTTGGAAAAGTTCACCTAGTCTGGTTCTGCTACCATAGTGTATGTGCAGCTTCCTCAGAGTGATCGCTTTGTTTAAATTTCATGAAGTAAGTTTGCCACTCTAACATTTTGAGTGAGTAGTCTTTTAAATTATGCTGCTTCTGTACAATAGTGACATCCCAGTTTGTAGAGGCAGAAAAACAAGCCTTGTCTCTTCCTCCTCTGAGACCTGTGCACAGCTGAAAGCCTCCGCAGGCCACAGCAGGAGGCCCGTCTGTGAAGGTCGACTGCCAAACGGGACCCTGGGTCTCTGCTGCCTCTAACACATTAATACAGGTTCATATAAAATATATAACCTTTTCACTACGCTTTTGTGGATTTTTTAAGTACGTGGTTAAATGTGATTTTTAGATAAGTACATTTATATTGATTCAGTGTTAAAATACAATCTCTTAAGTTAAAATTGTCTTTATTTTAAAAACAGCGATAAATGTCAACTTGTTGGCGAAACTAGAACACTAACAACGTTTGTCTTTTCTCCGCCAAATATATATGCCGTATATGATCTGAGGTTTTCACATTTTTACTAAGCAATCTACTGCATTTCCAACCCAACTTCACGTTATGATTTTTGACATTTCCTGGAGGAAGATGTTTATAAAATCAGTAGTCATACACTGAAGCTGGGGTTTGAATTTAGTCTTTGGTTTTTTAGGGGCTGCTACTTAAAAAAAAAAAAAAGCTCTCAAATTTTAAGAAAAAGTATTGATTTCTTATTGATATTTTTACAAAAGTGTAGGTAGTTCCTATACGGAAAATCCAGAACCTAAAAATTAAATATTTGCCTTAACTTGATCTTTTGAATTCTCTTCATATACTAAAAAGCAGTGATTGTCTAGTAGAGCCCTGAGCCAAAAAGTCGTGGAATTTTCTATATAGATATTTAACATAGAGAGTATATAGAGATTCTCAGTTAATAATGTGCAAAATATCTTGACTATCTCTTACCTTAACAGTTATGTATCAATAAGCTTGAACTGAACCATTGTTTTCTATTTTAGCCCTTTGTAACCTCATAGAAACAAGCTCCATATATTTTCTATGTACTATGTTCTTAGAAGGGAGTCCCTTCCACTCATGAAACTTAATTCATTTTATCCATTTCCCTAAAGACTGTGTAGACTTTATTCATATATTCTGTCATTTTTAAATGTATTCTAATTATAACTCTATAATTCCTTTGATTCTTGTAAATTAAGCTATAACTGCAAAAACTACATAGGTCAATTAAGCATGGATTCTCCTGGTTTTATCCAAGGAGAAAGGTAAATAAAAGGCCACAGAAATGCTGTTTTTGAAACAAGTGTGGCATAGCATTAGCTGAATATTTAAGAACTCTAGTTATATTTGATGTTTGATTTTGGAGTGTTTGACTATGGGAAGGTGTTATTTATGACCAATACCTGCCAATAATGCCGTCTCTCTTGATTTGAAAGCCTTTGACCTGTGAAGAAGAGAACTGAAGTAGATGATTTTCTTTTTTGTGTCTCTGCTCGTATGACAGCTCTGCTGGGTGAAACTGGGGATAGACATGGCTGTCAGCAGCTGCTGAGGGTCTCGTGGGTGTAGCGTTCCCTCTGGGAAAACTAGTGCTTCCGACAGGCCAGTGAGCTGATGGTTATCCCTGCCTGGGTCTCTGTCAGGCTTTGAGCTACTTCTGAATAAAAAGCCTTGTACCTGATCTGATGTTCTTTCCTGAGCTTTTGCATTAACCTAGAAGCTTTGGAAGGAATGATGCTAAAGCTGAAACTCCAGTACTTTGGCCACCTCATGCGAAGAGTTGACTCATTGGAAAAAACTTTAATGCTGGGAAGGATTGAGGCAGGAGGAGAAGGGGACAACAGAGCATGAGATGGCTGCATGGCATCACGGACTCGATGGACGTGAGTCTGAGTGAACTCCGGGAGTTGGTGATGGACAGGGAGGCCTGGCGTGCTGCGACTCATGGGGTCGCAAAGAGTCGGACAGGACTGAGCGACTGAACTGAACTGAACTGAGAAGCAGTCTGTCTACACAAAAGAACTATAGTAGTAATCAAGAACCCCTTCTACTTGTTCATTGAATAAAATTTTTTATTCCCAAGGACATGATCTAGCTCAGGCTGAAAGAAGTTTTAATATCTCTTGCTTGATCAGACCTTGCGCATTTAAGATGACTTGGATTACTTGATAAAAGAGGGTGAGTGATGTATTTCTTTTTCTAAACAAGTATTTCCAGCCCAAGCTTTGCTATTTGAATACAGTCCAAGCACTGTTGCTACAAAGCTGTGTTAGAGTTTCCTTTTGGCTGTTTCAACCCGGGCTGTTAATTTACTTTTGTGAGGGATGACTAATTAGTCCTTTAAAATGCCTCTTAATCTAGGCTACACTTTTAATTGGTGATAAAACCATGTGTGGCTGCCTCCATAGGGGTTGCAGAAGGCAGATTCAGCCCACCACCCTTATCCCCAGCCTTAATGACTTAAAACTTTACTAAGACTTTTTCTGGGACACCCTGAATAGGAGGCATTTTTTAAAACCTCAACTGTCCACTGTGGATGTCTAGAGATAACTTTGAGAGACAGAGAGAGGGGGGGGAATAGGGCTTCCCCAATGGCTCAGGGGGTAAAGAATCTGCCTGCAGTGCAGGAGACACAGGAGATGCAGGTTCAGTCCCAGGCGGGAGATCCCCTGGAGAAGGAAATGGCAATCCGCTCCAGTATTCTTTCCTGGAAAACCCCATGGACAGAGGAGCCTGGCAGGCTGCAGTCCAAAGGGTCTCAAAGAATCGGACATGACTACGCACGCAGGCACGTTGCGCTCTTGTGTAGGTCACACGTAGCAGTTTGACGTGCTTTTGAGACCCTGTTGTAGCAGACACTGTGCCCTTAGGTCTGTTTTTCTGCTACTCCTAGTCCCTAGAGGGACTGGACTTCTCTCACACTGTTCTCAAAGCAAAGGCCCAGCAGCCTCACAGAGAGAATCGGTTCCACAGCTAGGTGGTAGGGGCACCATCTTACAGAGGTGCTTCGGAAGAGACCCTGGGAGAGGGTGTCGATTGAGTTGCGTTCTCCTTGGGGCCGTGCAGCACAGCTCTGCTTCTTCATTCTATAAAGGGCCGCGTCCTGACCCAGCTGAGCATTGCACCGCTTCCCACACACGTCTTCAGAGGAGATTCTCTGCCCGCCTTCAGTTTGGGTCATGCCACATCACAGATTAACCAGTACTCATTAAATTCTCTTAGGAGTTGTGGGAGAACCAGTATTGTGCATGAGCTCTTCAGAGGTTGCTTGGAAGTTACAGGCAGGCCAAACATAGCATTTTGTTGGATGTGAAATGAGTCAAATACTTCATTAGCTCCAATGCCAAGAATACATGCCCAGCTTCTTATAAGGGACCCACTTTATCGTTCTACAGTGGTAGGAAAAACCTGTTTTTATTTCTGAGCTACGTTTGAGGGCATGCTGCAAAGTGTAAAGGTCATTAAACAGTGATGTAAAGTGAAGTCAGCCTTTAAAAACATTACTCGGCAGTGTGTTGGGATCAGTATGCCTGCAGCAGATAGGTACAACACAGATGAGAGCTGTCATATTGAAGCACAGGCTTCTTCCATCCCCAAAGCTCCTTTCTCCCACTTCCCTGCTAAGTGGGGGAAGAGGACTTCAAGGATATATAACCGGGTTCTTTATTTTGAATTTCAAAGGTTTAATACTCCATTTATACCCAATTTCTCTTTAATTTCCTTAACTTGCTACATGCCCTTTCCTGTTTTGACATTCTAAATAGTTCAAGCCATTCTGTAGAATATGAATAGCACATTTCAAATGCCTTTGATTGGAAGATATTCAATTCAGCCAACACTTATTTATTCATCACCTGAGTGCCAAGCCCTGTGTGAGGCACCTGGCCTGTAGAGTTTTTGCCTTTACTTTTTTAAGTTGTCACAGGAGTCACTTTGTGGCGCTTCAGTAGGCCAAAGCCAGCATTTGAGGGACACAGGCAGATATCAGATTTTCAAGTCCTATGAATGAAATTGTGAGCAGCTACAATGTAGCAAGTGCTGGCTAGGTGCTAACTTCCATGGAGCAGCTTCATTCACCACCCATTAAACCAGCTTTAACTTTTCATGAAGATACCAGGAAATGCCATCCTCATGAATGTTTTTGTTTCAAGTGTTTTGTTTTTATCTGATGACATTTTAAAAATATTTATTGGCTGCGCCAGGTCTTAGTTATAGCATGTGGGACTAGTTCCCTGACCAGGATTGAACCCAGGCCTCCTGCATTCAGAATGTGGAGTCTTAACCACTGGACTATCAGGGAAGTCCCCTCATGCATGTTTCATATATACTTTACAACCTTGTTAAATAACAGTTAAAAACATGATCTCTAAGCTGCCCAGCTTTGGTTTCCAATTCTAGCTGTGTGACCTTGGACAAGTTCCTTAACCTCTCTGAATTTCCATGGGCTGTGTGGTTATTACAAGCGCAGTTCCTAGGACAGTGCCCAATAGCACATAATAGCTTAAATTTATTGAATGTTTACTGTTAGCTGTTCCCATAAGGTAGGGAGGGCAGGGGTTAGCTATTTTTGATAAACGGACAGACAGGTTTAAGTAACTTCAGTTCTGACTCATTTCTATTCCACTACAGTTGTAAGCCTCAAAGTTATGGGAACTAAATCAGAATCGCCTGGGAAGCTTTTAAAAATGTCGTGTGAGTCTCCTAGTATTAGCATTTTTCGAAAGGAGCAAGGAGGACTCTGGGGGGAGAATTTCCATTTCCCCACATATTTGAGATTCATGACTCTCACCAGGTATACATGAAAAGTACAAGGCTATTTCCTGTACTGGCTCAGCCACAGTGTAAAGAGGCTATCATTTACAGATCCATATCCTGAACTCAGCCAAAGACATTGCTCACACCAGGCCTACCCACTCTCCCATTTCCTGAAGGCTGCCCTCATTTTTGCTACATTGCTTAAGATGTGTTCACCTTTAGGGAGGAAGGTGCTGCTGGTCCGCTCTTAGAGCCAAGTCTTCATCGCTTGTTCCCCTGTTGAGTTCCCTGGCCAGTGAGAGAGGAGGTGAAGCTCAGCATAGGCCGTTCTGCTCTGTCAGTGGCTCTGATTTTGTAAGAAAGGTAGTCGCTGAACATCTGGCTGAGAAGTATCCTGTAACTCTAGATTCTTTTCCCTCATTTTAATGAGATTCTTCCCTAGGTTCTTTTTCAAGGCCAGTGGTACTTAACTGCCACTATCACATCAGTACACAAGTGCCAGCCATGAAGGGTTGACCCTTCAGTGGACAAACAGCACAGGTTCAGTTGGCACCCGAGTATCAAATTGTGTTGCTGCTGTTGCTGTTCAGGACCCTGGTTTCCAGTTTACGAGAACTTTCTCTTAGTAGGAGCTGGCATCTCCCTCTCTGTAAACAGTCCCCAACGCCGGACCCCTTCATGGGTTTGTGCCAGAGTTATCAATTTGGATGAAGATGTTAAGAATTTTGAAGTCAGGGTCTAAAAGTAATTATACAAATGGACCCTTCCTTAATATATTACTAGATGATACATTTTACTGAAACAGCAAACCATAAATAAACCATCCGGCCTTGCTATATTGACATGAAGTTAGCAAATACTATCATACATCACTCAATAATCATTCAACACCAGCCTTTCCCTCTTTAATTTCTCTTCCACCTTTTTCCCCATCACCTATGGTGTACCCAAACACAAGTTTCCAAGAGTTATTTGAAAAGAAGCATTATAGGATTTATTAAGTGTAACATGTAAAAAAGGTACAGAAACTTAACAATTAAAATCGAGTAGGCATTGTTGCCCCTTACAATAGGTTAACATTTGGCTCAACACTTAATGTCAAGTTGGAAGTGCTACTGCTGCTGCTGCTGCTAAGTCGCGTCAGTCGTGTCCGACTCTGTGCGACCTCATTGACGGCAGCCCACCAGGCTCCCCCGTCCCTGGGATTCTCCAGGCAAGAACACTGGAGTGGGTTGCCATGTCCTACTCCAATGGTGAAAGTGAAGTTGCTCAGTCGTGTCTGACTCCCAGTGACCCCATGGACTGCAGCCCACCAGGCTCCTCCATCCATGGGATTTTCCAGGCCAGAGGACTGGAGTGGGGTGCCATTGCCTTAAAAAACCATATTGAATTTTTCTAGCTTTATGTGGAAGTTAAGATTCTGAATCCAGAAACCAATGTCTTCACAAAGGGGTTGACTAGCAGACAAGTCGAAATGAATATTAGTAACTTTCAGTGGAGAAGAGGATATTCAAATAAACATTTCTCAGCTCCCTAATTAGGTAATGAGGTATTGGCCTTTAAGTGTTACAACTGTAATTAAGTTTTGGGGTTTGGAAAACTACCTCCTAAAACCAAGAAATGTCAGTGTAGAATTCTACATGGAGTGCCTGCAGGACTAGAATTAGAATGTGGTTTTTTGATGATTAGGAATGGTTTCTCTCCCAGCCACTTCTGTCCAATAAATTGCACACAGGGAGGATGCTGTTCAGAGCAGCTTGGTAACTTGAGTTATCCTGTGGTGTCCTCATGCCTTCCTGTTTGACAGCATTTCACTGATTCATGTAATTTTGACCAATTGAATAGATGAAGCCAGGGTTGTGAGTTTGATTCCCAACTGTGCCTATTCACTTCACTCTGTTCTGTGGCCACAGGCAGCGAACATGTCACAGGCTTCCCCTAGCCAGCCACCCCACGGAGAGGGCTGGATAGTGTTGAGGCTCAGGATAGACAGACTCAGTCTGTATCCTCAGTGCACACATCCTGAAGGCATTCTGAATTCTGGTCTTTCCTCAGTTCTCTCTATCTGAAGAACAAGTTTATAAACCTCTTTTAATCAAACTTATAGACTATTTCATGCAATACACACGTAAGTGACTATGATTGTTATCCACATTTTGACTGATCCACATTTAGACAGAAACTAAAGCACAAAAGTTCAGTAACTCGCCCAAGGACACCACAGCCAACAAGTGGCAGCTTGTAGACTGGGCTGACTCAAACACCCACAGTACTAATTCCTGTATTCTAATGCCTCAGAAAAAAGCCTGACCCTGTCCCCTCTATTCATCAAATATATGCTCTCCATTTTGTGCACATTTGAAAGAGAACTCTCGAAATACTCCAAAGACATTTCCTACTTGAGTGAAAAGTGACTCCTTGAGAGAGAAAACCATTGTTAACTACAGGAGGAAGGTGACACTCAAGTTGAGAAGCTTGAACCACTATTGATAATGTTATAAGAACACAAGAAGACCAACAAACGGGATCAAAAGCGGAGAAACAGGAGCAGAGACACAGAAGTTAGAATTCTCGAAGAAAGGAAAAGAGGAGTACGACTTGCCCACCCGTATAAGGGGGAGAATGGAGGAGGATCCACGTCGCCCAGGAACCAAGAGTCCCACCCCTGTGTCCAAGGGAAGCCCGTGCCCTGAGCACATGTGCAGCAGTGTCCATGGCAGCATCGTTGATACTGGAAACCACCCGTGTCCATTCACAGTAGGATGGATAAACTAGGATACGCATAACGGAAGACTATAAAAAGCACGAACTGGCTATACATTGCACTGAATGAATGTTACAAAGGAATGCATACAGCATGATTCCTTTCAAATCAAGTGTTAAAAATCAGGCGTTACTGAACTAGTATTTGAGGGATATACATATGGATGGTAAAAGGCCAAACAAAAATGTGACTATTACAATAAGACAGCGGTGCCCTCTGGAGGGTTGTGCTTGGTATAAGTAATACGGCGGGGAGTGGGGCAGCTTCCTCGATTATGGCAAGGTTCTATCTTTTGCTCTTGGTGGTGACATGCGTGTTTGCTCTAGGATTATACACTGCATTCATGTTTCGTGTACTCTTCTGTACACAGTTTATGATTTACAATGTTTAAAGGAATGAAAATGAGATCGTTCTCTAGAGAAGACAGGCAAGAGGTGGGGAGGAGGAAGTTCTAGTTAGACTGGAAAATAACAGTTACCCAAAGGGAATGAGCTACTAGAAGAGCCTGGGAGACTGTCTCAACACTTTCTAAGGAAAAAGGAAAATCCCTCTGCTCCCCCGAGGCAGAAGGATGAAAAGAGTTGCTTCTACAGGTGCTGTGAGGATTCAGTATATTCGTTCACTTTACTGGAAAAGAACTGAGACTTCAGCAAACAATGCAATGGCTCCAGCATGGGGCTGGAGTTTTCATAACTGGGACTGAGCCAAGAGTTGAGAGAATCCAGCAGCATTGCAGCCTTCAGCTGCCTGAAAACTCCATGCTATATACATCTCTTCCTTTCTCCTCCTTCCTCATCTTTACTTCTCTACTTTTCCCACGGTCAGTCATCGAATTAAGACAGAAATGGATCATAGAAATAAAATTCTTATTTTAAAGATGTGGAAACTGGCCTGGGAAAGTGAACCAATTTGACCAGCATCACAAAACTAGATAGTGGCAGGATCTGTTCTGGTATCCCACTTGGTTTGCATGCCAGTCCTTATCTATTAGCCAGTCTCCTGAATACTTGACTGTCCCGCCTCTGTTCAAGGCGTTTTCCTGCGACTGGAATAGTTTTCACCTCTTTATGCCTGCCTTTAATATCCTCTTTTTTTAAAGGTCCAGTTCAAACACTTTATACTTCTAAGGGAAGTATATATAAATGCTTCTATGGGAAGCATTTATAGATTTTCATAATTAAGTCTGCCTTCCACTGAACCCCCTACTGCCTTTTTTAAACACTAGTACATTTATCTTAGAATTATTTCCATATTTTGATGTCAGACTGGGCTCACTCATTCCTGTCTACCCAGTCATTGGTGTGCTAGAGCTGACTCATGAAAGCCAAGTATTAAATATTCAAGTATTTTGTGAGCTGGTTGTTAAAATGGTAGCCTGAATCACTGGTGAGAGTATTTACACCATGTAAAAGACAAAAGCTCCAAATCAGGGCCCTTTTTTCCCCCAGAGAGACAGCACATCAAGGCATATTTCCCATCACCACTACCACCAACCCTCATGCTTGCTATAGTGCCCAGCAGAGCAGTTGCAAAAAGCATGAGAAAGAAAGGGAACCAGTGAAAGCATAGACCAAAATGTAAAGAGAATTCCAAAGGTGTCTGCTCAGGAGCCCAGAGAAGAGGATTCTTTGAGAACTGGGTCGTTAACTGCTGCAGAGAAGTTGATCGTAAGGCCAGCAAATCTTTGTCCTTCTCCAGAGCTATCCCAGTAGCATCATAGGGATGAAAGTTGGCTGGGATGGGAAAAACAGGAGTGATTAGAAAAGAAGCAGTCAAGGTAGGTTCCTCTCAAGAGAACCTAGCCTTTCTCCTAGTAATAGCTATTTGCTAAACACCTAGGGCTTCCCAGGTGACGCTTGTGGTAAAGAACCTGCCGCTAATGCAGAGACACAGGAGATGCAGGTTTGATCCCTGGGTCGGGAAGATCCCCTAGAGGAGGGCACAGCGACCCATTCCAGTAAAATTGCCTGGAGAATCCCATGACAGAGAAGCCTGGAGGGCTGCAGTCCATGGGGTTGCAGAGTTGGACACAACTGAAGTGGCTTAGCACATACTAAGTGTCAGGCATTGCGCTAAACAGAAGTGACAAAGGCCTGTCCTCAAGCTGCTCCCAGTCTTCTAGGGCAGACGATAACGGACACGATGTGCTAAGTCTCTGCTGAAGGCATGATGGGCGGCGCTGGAGCACATCCAGCCGAGCCTGGACATCCAGGGAAAGTTTTATTCAGAAGCTGATGCTGAGCCCTGGAGAAGAAAAAATTGCCAGATGGTAAATGAAAAAAGAGCATTCCTCATAAAGGAAATAGCAAAATAACATCAACAGTGGTCTGAGGGTGTGAGAAAGAGTGCCTCTTGGGGGAACTCAAGTAATTCCAGTTTCCCTAGGGCTGGAGCAGAGGGAATATGTCAAGAACAGCAGGAGATGAGGCTGTGGGGGCAGGCAGGGGGCAGAGCGTGAAGGCCCCTACTGCGCCACTAGTTTGGACTCAGAGGCACAGCCCCTGAGTGACTAGGCGGGAGACAAGCACGAGTTGGTTTTTCTTTTAGAAAGATGACTCTGGTAGCAGCTGGTAAAGAATCCGCCTGCAATGCGGGAGACCTGGGTGCGATCCCTGGGTTGAGAAGATTCTCTGGAAAAGGGAAAGGCTACCCACTCCAGTATTCTGGCCTGGAGAATTCCACGGACTGTATAGTCCATGGGGTGGCAAAGAGTAAGACAGGACTGAGTGACTTTCACTTTCACTTTTCTGGTAGCAGAGTGGAAGGTAGATTGGGAAGTCGACCCCGTTAGGAGGTGTGCAGTAATCTCAGCAGCAGGAGGAATGGGCCTGAAGGAACAACGGCAGTGTGAGTGAGAGGAGAGTGCTGATTTGAGAGAGGCTCCCGAGACAGCAGTCTGGTGGTTTTCTAAGTGGATAAATGAGAGAAGGAATCGAATGAATCCCAGGATCTGACACTGGCAACCTGTGGATGGTATATCATGTGGGGGGAAGGGATACAGTAGAAAGGACAGGGTTATGGGAAAAGACTTTTCCCTGTAAACCCCTGATGAATAGTATCAAGTAGAGATGCCCTATAGAAGTTCCAGAGAGCAGACTGGACTGGAAAAAATTTAAGGAGTATTAGGTGTGAAAAGAATAATTAGTATGGAGCTTTAGAGAGGAGAGGGCTTCCCAGGTGGCACTTAGTGATAAAGAACTCTGCTGCCAATGCAGGAGACATGAGACGTGGATTCAATCCCTGGGTCAGGAAGATTCCCTGGAGGAGGGCGTGGCTACCCACTGCAGTGTTCTTGCCTGGAGAGTCCCATGGACAGAGCAGCTTGGCGGACCACAGTCCATGGGGTTGCAGAGTCAGACAGTGCTGAAGCGACAGCACTAGCAGCAGAGAGGAGATCGGCAGGGAGAATGTGTCGAGCGGTGGTTCTCAAGCCTGGGTAAACAGTCCACCAACTTTTAATTCAGGAGATCTGAAGTGGGGCCTGAAAAGTTGTACCTTGAGCAAGAGGCCAGGTTGATGGTACTGGTCTGAGAACCATGCTTTTGAGGCCCATGCTTATTTGTGTGGAGAGAAGCCCCCATTTCAGGATGAGGAGAGAAAGAAGCAAGCTTCCCTGGTGGCTCAGATGGTAAAGAATCTGCAATGTGGGAGACCCAGGTTGGATCCCTGGGTTGGGAAGATGCCCTGGAGGAGGGCATGGCAACCCACTCCAGTATTCTTGCCTGGAGAATCCCAGGGACAGAGGAGCCTGGCGGGCTACAGTCCATGGGGTCACAGGGTCAGACATGACAGCAGCTAACACAGGAAGAAAGAAGAGCTGACAGGAGAGACTGAAGGAGCCATTTTAGGAAAAGATGATCAAGATATAGTTTTAAGGAGTAAAACAACATTGGGCAAGATGGAGAACAAATAATGCCAATTGCATTTGACAATTTAGAGAGTAATACTGGAGTTGGGTGGCCATGTCAGGGAAGAGATGGGAGGTAGCAAACACAGTTTCCTTTTCCGAGGGGTTTGGCTGAGAAGGGACGAGAGAAGGTCCGGACCCTGGGCGCAGGGGGAGGGTCGTGGTCAGGGCAAGATCTGTGGAACGGAAAGACAGTGCATGGTAGGCCAGGAGAAAGGAGGCAGGAAAGAGGGAGAGTTTTAAGATGGGAGTGGGGATAACTATGATGGAGGCAGGAAGGAAGAGGATCCAGAACACAGGGCGCTTTGCCTTGAGGAGGAAGAGCCCTCCCTGTGAGGCCTTCGGGATGCCAGGAAAGGCCAGAAGAATCAAGGGGGAGAGTTTTGAAGGCTAGATGTGCCTGGAGGAGGTTTGTAATGTTTGTAGGCCAACAGCAAGGGGCCTGCCCAGAGACAAGGGGCCATGCTCTGGCTTAGGGTCCCGGAAATGGAGTCTTAGGAAGGATGGCATCAGGAACAGAGACAGACAAGGATGTCATTTAGGAAGCGCCCTGAGATGCTGCTGCAATCACCACAGTGCTATATATAATCTTGAAAAAATAAAAATAATATGAAAATTGTGAATTACTATGTTATAAACCTGAAACTTATATAATATTGTACATAACTATACCTCAACCTTTTAAAAGTTTTAAAAAATAAGTAAAAATGTTTTCCAGCAATCATAGGATGTTGGTTAGATAAATTAAGATATAAAAGTGAAAGTGAAGTCGCTCAGTCATGTCCAACTGCAACCCCATGGACTTTAGCCTACCAGGCTCCTCCGTCCATGGATTTCCCAGGCAAAAGAACTGGAGTGGGGTGCCATTTCCTTCTCTAGGGGATCTTCCTGACCCAGGGATCAAACCTGGTTCTCCTGCATTGTAGGCAGACGCTTTACCATCTGAGCCACCAGGGAAGTCTCAAGATATGAAAGAAAGATGCTATTGTAATGACAGAAAAAAGATAGGAAATGATATAAATTACCAAATAGTAGATGTAACATCTAATTTTGCTTTTAAGGGTGTAAGTGAATTTGAATATTTGTAAAGGTACTGTAGTAGTGGTAGTAGTCAGCACTGGAGAGTGGACTCACAAGTGATTGACTTATTTTGCAGATCTTTCTATAAACATTCAAAAATTTTTTAATCTTTTAATTTTAAAAATTATTTGATTTAAAAAATTTTTAAGTTATTTTGCAATATACTTTAGTTGAATCTAGGGAGGAAAAGAGTTACTTGTTTCTCAGAAGCAAAAGGAAAAGAAAAAATAATGGGCAAAAATACAGAGAAGATTTGTAGTTTTTTCCTAGGATAAGTAATTATATAACAAACATCTTTGTGTATGCAAAAACATTTCATATAGAATCTTTTATATAGAATATTTTAAGATATATCAGGACTTTCATGGCAGTCCAGTGGTTAAGACTTCACTTTCTAACACAAGGGGTGAGGGTTCAGTCCCTGGCCAGGGACCTAAAACCCCCCAAGCCTCGTGGCCAAAAAACCAAAACATAAAACAGAAGCAAGATTGTAACGAATTCAATAAAGACTTTAAAAATGGTCCACATCAAAAAACAGATAAATATATGTAGTATAATTATGTTATAGAACTTATATGTAGAATACATATACACATTTCCACTCTTCTTTATGAAAGATTCCTAGAGATGGAATTACTGTGACAAAGGGACTGGAAAACAGTAAGATCCCTGCCTTAAAAGTGCCAACTTACTTTTGAGAATGTAGTGCTGTAAAAGAGATTTTTGTAGAGGTATAAGGACGTTGAAGTTCACCCAGAAGGAAAGTTTCAGAGTACGGAGAATGAAGAAACAAAGTGGGTGTGGGAAGAGAGGGAAAGGAACAAATATGTGCCTATTTGTGACCCAGCCTATGCTAGGCTGTTTGATAAATACAACCCTACGAGGGGATTGTTGTTATTCCCATTTTACAGATAAATGAACCTCTGAGTTTAAACCATTTGCCCATGAAAGCTAGTGAGTAATGAGCAGAGTTCAGAGTGCTGACCTCCGGAAGCTCGTGTGGGCACTGATTCAGTCAAGCACAGGCAGAGAATGGAAGAATACCCCAACATTCCAACAGATGCTCACTGGAACTCCCAAAGTGATGCCTTTGGTCCCTGGTTCCCCCCTGACCAAGAATGATAGCATCAGAATTGAAGTATTCATACCTCCAATTAGGAGTAAACAAGGGATGATTTATAAGACTTGTTGAACTGCAGGAGGAGCTCTGATGAAAGTCAACAGACTTCCCAGAGTTTACAATCATCTTAGGATGAGATATAAGATCATGTCTCACCCAAATTCCCTAATCTTGACTCTACCACTTGGTAATTCTATGACATTATGCAATTTACTTAATCCCTCTGAGCCTGTTTCTTCATCGAAAAAATTACAGAAGTATTAACAGTAATTCTCTCATTGTCGTTGGAGAAGTCAATGAGTTGGATTGTATAAAGTCCTCAAATTAAGAGCCAGGCAGGTAATAAGTTTCTGCTTCTTTTTAATTTATTTTTAATTGAAGGATACTTGGTTTATAATATTGTGTTGGTTTCTGCCATATATCAACAGGATTCATATTGATATATGGCATATATATCATACCATAGGTAGACATATGGCCCCTCCTGAACCTTCCTCCCACCTCCCACACCATCTTTTCCAACATCTCTGAGGGGCCAAAATTCCTCCCTTGGAAAGTGAATAGTAGAGGAGAGAGTCAGACAGACGTGATCTTTCTTTTTTTTAAGTATTTTATTGAAGTATAGTTAAAATGTTGGGTTAATTTTCTGCTATACAGCAAAGTGATTCAGATATATATAAAATTCTTTTTCATATTCTTTCCCATTATGGTTTATTCCAGGATATTGAATATAGTTCTCTGTGCTATACAATAGGACCTTGCTGTTGATCCATTCTATATTATAATAGTTTGCATCTGCTGATCCCCAACTCCCAAACACCCCATCCCCCTTGACAGCCAGAAGTCTGTTCTTAATATCTGTAAGTCTGTTTCTGTTTCACAGATAAATTGATTTGAAGACACATGTGGTCCTTTTGTTGCTATTGACTGCCAATTTTTGTTTATTAATAAATATTCAGCATGTATTTCTTAAGAACATGAATTCCTTTACATGACCACAGTATAATTCTCATACTCAAGAAATTTGACATTGATATAGTAAAGTAAATACAGATCCTTAAATGGAATGGTTTTTTGAGGGCTCAGGCATCACAGAAAGCTTGTAAATTTCCAGGAGAGCTCAACAATATGGGAATAGAGGCAAAGACAGCTGAGTTAGGGATTACTTGAGATGGGGAGTTAGTCGAGAAGGACCCGGAGAAGAATAAAGAATGCGAGATCAGTGAGCAGCCTGGAGACAGCAGCCCAAGGGGTCCAGGCTGAGAATGGAGGAAATAAGAGTTTCCAAGAAGGGTGAGCAGGTGAGGAAGGAAATACACCCACAGGCAGAAAGCGTTCGATAGGTGGCGTGCAGAGTAGGTTGTGAGAATTTGCGATGCCATAGGCCGTTCTGATGCCATGTCCAGGTTATGTTCATCACAGTGGGAGAGTGCTGGAGATCCGCAGACAGCTGGACGGGGTGGCCAGGGAGGTGGGACGGTCTGCTCTGGAGAGGACCAGAGAACAGGGCAGGCCACGTTTTCACTGGGAGAAGAAGATGGAAACCATGTATGTGGAAAAGATGATGGAAGTGAGGAAGTGTGTTCACCGGCTAACTGCAAGGAAACACCTTCAAAAGCCTAGGAACTCCGTGAAGCTCCGTCTTGTGATAGGATCGCTGCCCGACAGGAAGTGAAAGTGGGAGACCAGGATATGGCCCCCCACAGCCCAGCCTGGGCCCCCCGCACCAGGACAGGACCTGCCAGAGGAAAAGGCCGGGGCTCCTGGGTCAGCACACCCGGCCTATTTCTGAACATACAGGCTGCTGAGTAATGGCCCCAGAGGAAGTGTCAGTGTCTCAAGGGCACAAGGGGAAAGTGAGAACTCGGGCTTGGCTGTCTTCAAAAGCCCAGCCTTGCAGTTCGTGTGCCTGACACTCCACTACAGCTCTCACAGGGAGTCTGAATGACCAGCCCTGCTCACACAGGTGCCCAGAGAGACAGGCCCTGCAAGAAAAGAAGAGCTCTGTGGTTTCCCTGAAGATAGCAAATTCTGAGTGCTTACTTCCTCAAGCAGAATCAACAGTCAATCCAGTTGGGCAACTAGGTAGTGAAGCCTGTTATTTCTCCCTGCACACGCGTTCTTTAAAATAACTGCAAGATGACCATGCCATGCGGGACACCTACAGACACTCTTCTCCAAACCTGAGAGGTTGAGGTGTGTAGTTTGAGTTAGAGTGAATTTGAGTTTGTTTCCAAAGATAGGAATGCCACCCTCACTCTCCCAGCCAGTCCCCTCTGCTGGCGAGGGTTACGGCTCAGCCTAAGGTGGAGACAGTCACAGACACACAAGGGTCAAATCTCTGACCCAAATGTACCCAGAGCTAACTGGCCCTGAGAGCCTCTGGGACAAGCCTTTGCATTCGTTGCTTCTGAATGCAAACCTCCAAAGACTGCCCTGGGGACACTCGTGGCTCTGTGATAGTTCAGTTCAGTTGCTCAGTCGTCTCCAACTCTTTGTAACCCTGTGACTGCAGCACGCCAGGCTTCCCTGTCCATTACCAACTCCCAGAGCTTGCTCAACCTCATGTCCATCGAGTCAGTGATGCTTTCCAACCATCTTGTCCTCTATCGTCCCCTTCTCCTAACTTCAATCTTTCCCAGCATCAGGGTCTTTTCCAATGAGTCAGCTCTTCGCATCAAGTGGCCAAAGTACTGGAGTTTCAGCTTCAACATCAGTCCTTCCACTAAATATTCAGGACTAATTTCCTTCAGGATGGACTGGTTTGATCTCCCTGAAGTCCAAGGGACTCTCAAGAGTCTTCTCCAACACCACACTTCAAAAGCATCAATTCTTCAGCATTCAGCTTTCTTTATGGTCCAATCTCACATCCTTACATGACTACTCCAAAAACCATAGTTTTGACCTTTGTCAGCAAAGTAATGTCTCTGCTTTTTAATATGCTGTTTAGGTTTGTCATAGCTTTTCTTCCAAGGAGCAAGTACCTTTTAATTTCATGTCTGAAGTCACCATCTGCAGTGATTTTGGAGCCTAAAAAAGTAAAGTCTGTCCCTATTTCCATAGTTTTTCCATCTACTTGCCATGAAGTGATTGGACCAGATGCCATGATCTTCGTTTTTTTAATGTTGAGTTTTAAGCCAGGTTTTTCACTCTCATCAAGAAGCTCTTTAGTTCCTCTTCAATTTCTGCCATATGGGTGGTGTCATTTGCTTATCAGGTTATTGATATTTCTCCCAGCAATCTTGATTCCAGCTTGTCCTTCATCCAACCTGGCATTTTGCATGATGTACTCTGCATCTAAGTTGAATAAGCAAGGTGACAATATACAGCCTTCACAGACTCCTTTCCGTATTTTGAACTAGTCCGTTGTTCCATGTCCAGTTCTAACTGTTGCTTCCTGACCTGCATACAGATTTCTCAGGAGGCAGGTCAGGTGGTCTGGTTTTCCCATCTCTTGAAGAATTTTCCACAGTTTGTTGTGATCCACACAGCCAAAGGCTTTGGCATAGACAATAAAGCAGAAGTAGATGTATTCCTGGGACTCTCTTGCTTTTTCAACAATCCAACGAATGTTGGCAATTTGATCTCTGGTTTCTAAATCCGGCCTGAACATCTGGAAGTTCTCTGTTCATGTATGATAGTAGGTCTGGTTAATTCTCAAGATTAACCCTATGATAGTTCAGTTCAGTTCAGTTCAGTCTCTCAGTTGTGTCTGATTCTTTGGGACCCCATGAGTCGCAGTACGCCAGGCCTCCCTGTCCATCACCAACTCCCAGAGTTCACTCAGACTTGCATCCACCGAGTTAGTGATGCCATCCAGCCATCTCATCCTCGGTCATCCACTTCTCCTCCTGCCCCCAATCCCTCCCAGCATCAGGGTCTTTTCCAATGAGTCAACTCTTCGCATGAGGTGGCCAAAGTACTGGAATTTCAGCTTTAGCATCATTCCTTCCAAAGTAATCCCAGGGTTGATCTCCTTCAGAATGCACTGGTTGGATCTCCTTGCAGTCCAAGGGACTCTCAAGAGTCTTCTCCAACACCACAGTTCAAAAGCATCAATTCTTCGCTCAGTCTTCTTCACAGTCCAACTCTCACATCCATACGTGACCACAGGAAAAACCATAGCCTTGACTAGAAGGACCTTAGTCAGCAAAGTAATGTCTCTGCTTTTGAATATGCTATCTAGGTTGGTCATAACTTTTCTTCCAAGGAGTAAGCGTCTTTTAATTTCATGGCTGCAGTCACCATCTGCAGTGATTTTGGAGCCAAAAAAAAATGAAGTCTGACACTGTTTCCACTATTTCCTCATCTATTTTCCATGAAGTGATAGGACCAGATGCCAGGATCTTTGTTTTCTGAATGTTGAGCTTTAAGCCAACTTTTTCACTCTCCTCTTGCACTTTCAACAAGAGGCTTTTTCGCTCCTCTTCACTTTCTGCCATAAGGGTGGTGTTATCTGCATATCTGAGGTTATTGATATTTCTCTTGGCAATCTTGATTCCAGCTTGTGTTTTTTCCAGTCCAGCGTTTCTCATGGTGTACTCTGCATAGAAGTTAAATAAGCAGGGTGACAATATACAGCCTTGATGTACTCCTTTTCCTATTTGGAACCAGTCTGTTGTTCCATGTCCAGTTCTAACTGTTGCTTCCTGACCTGCATACAGGTATCTCAAGAGGCAGGTCAGGTGGTCTGGTATTCCCATCTCTGGTTAATTCTCAAGTTCCCTTAAATCTCTTAGGGGTTCCAAGTCTAGCTCCGAGGTGAATCTCCTATCTTGAATTCCTGTATACCTCTCCTTTTCTTAAAAAGTAAACTCTCTTAATTATTTGGGACTTCTTCGGAATTCAAGTTCTCTTTTCTTAAATAGCCCAATGAACTAAAGTAATTGGGGTCCAACAGGGTTGAGTGGTTTGCGTGGAATCATATGAACCCTAGGGGACTTCCCTGGTGGTCTAGTGGGTAAGACTCTGCCCTCCCAACACAGGGGACCCAGGTTCTATCCCTGGATGGGGAACTAGATCCCATGTGCTGCAGCTAAGAGTTCACTAGCTGCACCTAAAGATCTCTCCTGCTACAACAAAGACTGGAGATCCCAAGTGTCACAACTAAGACCCAACGCACCCAAATAAACACATAAATAATAAAGAGAAAGAACTCTGCAGCACAGCTGTGATTGAAGCTCAGTGGGGTCCCTGCCTCTTTCAGTTGGCCCACCTCCGCCTGCTTGCCTCTCGTAGGTGCCAGTCTAAAAACCAAACCACGGATGGCTACAGGCATAGGCTCCTTCTCTGCGACTGCCACCTGTCTCTCTGGGACAGTCTTGGACATCACTACATCAGGTAGAAGATCATAAATACCCTAGCAAACCTGACACGTACCTTTCAGTGATAACCCCTGCTGGGTGAAATTCTACCCGGCTCCAAATATTATTGTCCTGTAGTCATGGCTTCTGATGGGTTTGTTTTCTGTCATTGATCTGTCAATGACTCCCCTGTAGTCAGAATGACTGTCTTGTGCACAGAAGACCTGACCTGTGTTCTGAATTTCATTAGTTTTCTGTGGCTACAGCCAGGACTTAATTCATTTATCAAATTAAATGCAATAGTGTTGGGAGCATAAGTTTCTACACTGTCCTCTCAAAAGTTCAAGATTTCTTAACTGTTTGGGGATTATCCACATTTGGAGGAGTCTTTGAAATCCAGAGACACACACTACAGAGAAATTCACAAGATACTTATATACAAAATGTTGCTTGTAAGAGTATGGTTGTGGGTCTGCAGGTTCATAGACCTTATGAAGCCCATTGATGACCCTCAGGGGCTCTGCAGGTCTGTGTTTAAGGATGCCTGGCTCAAGCTACTGCAGAGCAGTTGAGCTCCAGCCCAACAGTAGTGCAACAGGATTCATGGATTTAGTCCCTCTGTGGGTGAGTTGACTTTGTACACAAAAGCTTTTATCTCAGAACCGCAGAATAATCTCCAAAGTTTAGACCTGGAAAGAGGCTTAGTATGTGCTTAGTTCAGCCTCCTCTTTTTATAGATTAAAAAGGAAAAGAAAAGCACAGAGAAAATTAGTCATTCACTTGCGGTCACATGGCAATTACAGGGCTAGAACTAGACCCAGGCCACACCACATAATACCAAGTGAATGGCTTTAAATGGTGATCAGGCATATAATTTTGCATATGATGGAAAGCACATGATTATAGTCTCCTCATTTTTAAACACACGAACTGAGAGAGGCAGCCAGTATTTACTTAGTGTCTATCATACATCTGTTCATTTATTCAGTTATCAAAAAAAATGTATCTAATGTACACTAAGTGCCAGGCACTATGCAAGGTAATATTTACCATCAGGGTCTAGCTTCCCTTAACATAGTATTAACAGACACACAGACACACAAAATTGGTGCCAACATCCCCTTCTTATGATGCTGTATGTTTTTTCATGGCACACAGATATCAATTCAGATGCAGTCCACACTCAGGGATTCCACTGGTCATAGCTTCAGGGCCTTTTTCCTGTCGTGAACTGAGCTGGAGGGAGGTGATTTTCCTATACTGATTGTAGGCAGAACTAGCTCTTTCACATGCTGAGCAATCGTTCTGATTAGGAGCTTGTTATACATGTGGAAACAGTGTCAGACTTTATTTTTCTGGGCTCCAAAATACTGCAGATGGTGACTGCAGCCATGAAATTAAAAGACGCTTACTCCTTGGAAGGAAAGTTATGACCAACCTAGATAGCATATTCAAAAGCAGAGACATTACTTTGCTGACTAAGGTCCGTCTAGTCAAGGCTATGGTTTTTCCAGTGGTTGTATATGGATGTGAGAGTTGGACTATGAAGAAAGCTGAGTGCCAAAGAATTGATGCTTTTGAACTGTGGTGTTGGAGAAGACTCTTGAGAGTCCCTTGGACTGCAAGGAGATCCAACCAGTCCATTCTAAAGGAGATCAGCCCTGGGATTACTTTGGAAGGAATGATGCTGAAGCTGAAACTCCAGTATTTTGGCTACCTCATGCAAAGACTTGAAAGACTCTGATGCTGGGAGGGATTGGGGGCAGGAGGAGAAGGGGATGACAGAAGATGACATGGCTGGATGGCATCACCAACTCGATGAACATGAGTTTGAGTGCACTCTGGGAGTTGGTGATGGACAGGGAGGCCTGGCGTGCTGTGATTCATGGGGTCGCAAAGAGTCAGACATGTGTGAGCAACTGAACTGAACTGATAGTTTATACTTTTTTAAATTTTATTTAGGTATAATAGACATATAAAATGTAAGATATTTAAAATGTACATCATGGTGATTGAGATATATATATATATATATATACACACAATATAAAATGATTGCCCCCTCAATCTAGCTAATTAACTCATCACCTCACATATATCAGTTTTTTTAATGTAACATTTAAGTTATATTCTCTTAGCAAATTTCAGTTTTACAATACAGTATTATCAACCACAGTGATCATATTTTATATTAGATCCTGTGCTGTGCTTGGTCTCTCCGTCACGTCCAACTCTTTGCAACTGCATGGTTCAGTTCAGTTCAGTCGCTCAATCACGTCCAATGCTTTGTGACCCCATGAACCGCAGCACGCCAGGCCTCCCTGTCCATCACCAACTCCCAGAGTCCATCTAAACCCATGTCCATTGAGTCGGTGATGCCATCCAACCAACCATCCTCTGTCGTCCCCTTCTTCTCCTGCCCTCAATCTTTCCCAGCATCAGGGTCTTTTCAAATGAGTCAGCTCTTCACATCAGGTGGCCAAAGTATTGGAGTTTCAGCTTCAACATCAGTCCTTCCAGTGAACACCCAGGACTGACCTCCTTTAGGATGGACTGGTTGGATCTCCTTGCAGTCCAAGGGACTCTCAGGATTCTTCTCCAATACCACAGGTCAAAAGCATCAATTCTTCAGTGCTCAGCTTTCTTCACAGTCCAACTCTCACATCCATACATGACCACTGGAAACACCATAGCCTTGACTAGACGGACCTTTTTTGGCAAAGTAATGTCTCTGCCTTTTAATATGCTATCTAGGTTGGTCATAACTTTCCTTCCAAGGAGTAAGTGTCTTTTAATTTCATGGCTGCAATCACCATCTGCAGTGATTTTGGAGCCCAAAAAAATAAAGTCAGCCACTGTTTCCCCTGTTTCCCCATCTATTTGCCATGAAGTGATGGGACCAGATGCCATGACCTTAGTTTTCTGAATGTTGAGCTTTAAGCCAACTTTTTCACTCCTCTTTCACTTTCATCAAGGAGCTCTTTAGTTCTTCACTTTCTGCCATAAGGGTGGTGTCATCTGCATAGACTGTAGTAGCCCAAAAGGCTCCTCTGCCCCTGGGATTCTCCAGGCGAGATTACTAGAGTGGGTTGCCATGCCCTCCTAGAGGGACTCTTTCCAATCCAGGGATCGCACTCAGGTCTACCATGTTGTAGGCAGATTCTTTACCTTCTGAGCCACCAGGGAAGCTCAAGAATACTGGAATGGGTAGTCTATCCCTTCTCCAGGGTATCTTCCTGATACCCTGCAATTGAACCAGGGATTCTTTACCAGCTGAGCTATCAGTGAAGCCCACATTAGATCCTAAGACCTTATTAATCTTATAGTTGAAACTTCGTGCCCCTTTATCAATCTCTCCTTATTCTCTCACTCTTCAGACCCTGGCAACCACTTTTCTACTCAATTTCTCTACGCTCATCTTGTTTTTAAGAGTCCATATGTAAATAGTAACACAGAGTATTTGTTTTACTCTGTCTAGCTTATTTCAGTTAGCCTGATGCTGTAAAAGTCCATCTACATTGTTGTAAATGACAGGATTTCCTTCTTTCTCGTGGCTCAATAATATTCTGTTGTATATGTGTGTCCGTCTTCTTTATCCATTCCTCTGTAGAAGGACACTTAGCTTGTTTCTATATCTTAGCCATTGTGAATGATGCATGCAGATATCTTCAAGAAACTGTTTTCATTTCTTTTGGATATGTACTCTGAAATGGGATTGCTGGATCCTGTAGTAGTTGTTTTTGGTTTTTTGTTTGTTTGTTTGTTTGTTTGTTTTTAATAGTTGTATTTTTAAATTTCTGAGGAACCCCTATGTTGTTTTCCATACTGACTGCACCAATTTGCATTCCCACTAAGAGTGTACAGAGGTTCCCTTTTCTCCATATTCTCCCCAAAACTTGCCATCTTGTCTTTTTGATGATAGCCATTCAACAGTATTGGTATGAGGTGATATCATCTTGTGGTTTTGATTTGCATTTCCCTGATAATTAGTGATACAGAGCATGTTTTTTTTTTTTTTTTAAGTCTCAGCTCAGGGCTCTTCCCTGTGGCCAGGAGATCTTTTTTTCTTCTTTAATTAATTTTTATTTTTTAGTTTGTTTTGCTTTACAATACTGTATTCGTTTTGCTACACATCGACATGAATCATCCATGAGTGTACATGAACTCCCAATCCCGACCCCCACCTCCCCCCTCCCGCCCCACACCCTCTCTCTGGATTATCCCCGTGCATCAGTCCCAAGCATCCTGCATCCTGCATCAAACCTGGACTGGGATTCGTTTCACTTATGATAACACACATGTTACACTGCCACTCTGCCAACCCATCCCACCCTCTCTCTCTCCCACAGAGTCCAAAAGGCCATTCTATACATCTATGTCTCTTTTGCTGTCTTGCGTACAGGTTTATCATTACCATCATTCTGAATTCCATATAATGTGTAAGTATACTGTATTGGTGTTTTTCTTTCTGGCTTCACTCTGTATAATTGGCTCCAGCGTCATCCACCTCATTAGAACTGACAGAGCATGTTTTTATTAACAGGTCCCTGTTGGCTATCTGTATGTCTTCTTTTGAAAAATTGTCTATTCAGTTCCTCTGCCCGTCTTTTGATTGGATTGTTTGGGGGTGAGTTGGCATCAATTGAGATGATGGTGTGTTATTAATGTTGTGTTTTCACTCATTCTATTAATGTAGTGCATTGATGATGATGATGATTATTATTATTTTGCTGTGCTGGATTTTCATTGCTGTGCTTGGGTTTTCTCTAGTTGTGCCGAGTGGAGACTACTCTTCACTGAGGTACATGGGCTTCTCATTGTGCTGGCTTCTCTTGTTGCAGAGTGTGGGCTCTAGGCGGGCGGGCTCAGTAGTTGTGACACACGGGCTTTGTTCCCTCATGGCATGTGGGATCTTCCCAGACCAGGAACTGAACCCATGTCCCCTGGATTGGCAGGTGGACTGTCAACCACTGGACCACCAGGGGAGTCCCTTTTTGGTTTTTTGCTACTGAGTTTTGTGAGTTGTTTATTTATTTTGGATTGTGATATTATGATGTATAAGAAATATATATTTGCTTATTCAGAAGGCCAAGATATATTTCTCATATATATTTTGTCTTCATGTACAGTTCCTGGCTCACAACTCTCAAAACCCTTGGGATTTTCTAAGTGTTGAGAGTGATAAAGGTGCTTTTTGTTATGTGAAAGAGGTAACTTTCAGAAGCACCCAAGGGTGGGGACTGGTGGCCAGGTAAACCAACCCTGTGACTACAGGACCCTTCTGCTCCACGCCCTGATTTCCAGAAAGGAGAGAGCCGTTTGAGGTTCAATCAAACACCATTGGCCAATGATTGAGTCAATCATGTCTATGAGGATGGCTTTTTGGTCCTTTTTGGAGAGCTTCCACGTTGGGGAAGCAGAATGCTTCCATGTGCCACCATGTCAGGTGCCACATTCACAAGGACAGAAGTGCCTTTGTTTAGGACCTTGCCCTATGTATCTCTGCATTTGGCTATTGATTGATAATCTTTATTGCCCCTTCATAATAAATTGGTAATCTAGTGAGTAAACAGGTTTTCCTGAGTTCTGTGAGCCATTCTAGCAAATTAATGAAACCCAGGAGGCAGTAGTGGGAACTCCTTAGTTTAGCCAGTAGGTCAGAAGAATGAATGACAACTGAAGTGGAGGCCAGCTCTCCTGTGGGACTGAGCTCTTTACTTGTGGTTTCTGATTCTATCTGCGGGTAGATAGTGTCAGAATTGAGTTGCATTTTTGGACACATTGCTTGTTGGTGCGGGGAAACCTACCCTACACATTGGAACTGGGTCCAAGAAGAACTCTTTGCAGGATATTTACCCCTTAACAGATGTATGAATTACAAATATTTCCTCCTATATCACAGGTTGCCTTTCATTTTGTTGATGATTTCCTTTGCTTTGCAGATGTTTTTTAGTTTGATGTAGTCATGTAGTCCCACTGGTTTATTTTGCTTTTGTTGCCTTTGCTTTTGGTGTTATATCCAAAAAATCATTGCCAAGAGTGATGTCAAGGGGCTTACCCTTTATGTTTCATCTAGGAGTGTTATGGTTTCAAGTCTTACATTTAAGTCCGTAATCCATTTTGAGTTGATTTTTGTGTATGGTGTAAGATAGGAGTCCAGTTTCATTCTTTTGCAAGTGGCTGCCTAGTTTTCCCAGGAGAAGGCAATGGCACCCCACTCCAGTACTCTTGCCTGGAAAATCCCATGGGCGGAGGAGCCTGGTAGGCTGCAGTCCATGGGGTCACTAAGAGTCGGACACAACTGAGCGACTTCATCTTCACTTCTCACTTTCATGCATTGGAGAAGGCAATGGCAACCCACTCCAGTGTTCTTGCCTGGAGAATGCCAGGGACGGGTCTAGGAGTGTTATGGTTTCAAGTCTTACATTTAAGTCCGTAATCCATTTTGAGTTGATTTTTGTGTATGGTGTAAGATAGGAGTCCAGTTTCATTCTTTTGCAAGTGGCTGCCTAGTTTTCCCAGGAGAAGGCAATGGCACCCCACTCCAGTACTCTTGCCTGGAAAATCCCATGGGCGGAGGAGCCTGGTAGGCTGCAGTCCATGGGGTCACTAAGAGTCGGACACAACTGAGCGACTTCATCTTCACTTCTCACTTTCATGCATTGGAGAAGGCAATGGCAACCCACTCCAGTGTTCTTGCCTGGAGAATGCCAGGGACGGGAGAGCCTGGTGGGCTACCATCAATGGGGTCGCACAGAGTCGGACATGACTGAAGCGACTTAGCAGCAGTAGCAGCCTAGTTTTCCCAACATCATTTATTGAGACTATCATTTCCCCATTATATATTCTTGGTTTCTTTGTCAAAAATGAATTAGCCATATATGCATGGGTTTATTTCTGGGCTGTCTAGTTTGTCTCAGTGATCTTTGTTTTCAGTTTTACACCAATATTGTACTGTTTTGATTACTATAGCATTGTAATATAATTTGAAGTCAGGGTGTATGATACTTCCAGCTTTGTTCTTTGTCAAGATAGCTTTGGCTATTCAGAATTTTAGAATTCTAAAATTTTACAAACATTAGAATTGTTTGTTCTAGTCCTGTGAAAACTGTCATTGGAATTTTGATAGGGATTGCATTGAATCTGTAGTTTGCATTGGATTGTAGAGATATTTTAATAATATTAAATCTTCCAATCCATGAGCACAGAATATTTTTCCATTTATTTATGTCTTTTTTAGTTTCTTTCTTCAATGTGTTATAGTTTTCAGTGTACAGATCTTTCATCTCCTTAGTTAAATTTTTTCCTAGGTATTTTATTCTCTTGATGCAACTCTACATAAGATTGTTTTCTTAATATCTCTTTCTGATAGTTCATATTAGTGTATATAAATACAACTGATTTTTGTACATTGATTTTGTGTCCTACAACTTTACTGAATTTGATTATTATTGTTAACAATCTTTCGTGGCATTTTTAGGGTTGTCTACACATAATAGCATGTCATCTACATAGAGGGACAATTTTGCTTCTTCCTTTTTGATTGGGAGGATTTTTATGTCTGTCTTGCCTAATTCTTCTGGCTAGGCCTTCCAGTACTATGTTAAATAAAAGTAGTGGGAGTGGGCATCCATTTTGTTTCTGATCTTAGGGGAAAGTTTGCACCTTTTAACCATTAAGTATAATATTAGCTGTGAGCTTGTCATATATGGCCTTTATTATGTTGAGGTAAGTTCCCCCATGCCCAGTTTGTTGAGAAGTGAAGTGGCTCAGCCATGTGCGAGCAATCCCATGGACTGTAGCTTACCAGGCTCCTCTGTCCAAGGAATTTTCCAGGCAAGAATACTGGAGTGGGTTGCCATTTCCTTCTCCAGGGGAGCTTTCCACCCCAGGGACTGAACCCAGGTCTCCCACATGACTGGCAGATGCTTTAACCCACTGAGCCACCAGGGAAGCCCAAGTTTGTTGAGGGATTAGTTAATCTTTACAATAACATGGCAAGGAGGTGCTTTTATTATCTCCATCTTAATGATCAGGAAACTGAAGCTTACAGAGCTCGAGTAACTTCCCCAATGTTTGCAAGTGGTGAAGCCAGAACTAAACTTTGCCATCTGGCCCCCACACAGCTCCTTCTAAGAGCCGAAGTAGCAGGAAGCCAAGGGGAAGCAAGCTGTAAGTGTGACTCCTCCAGCCTCCAGCATGATGAGAGAGTCATTCTGTGGTGTCTCTGTTATGCATTAGACCACGATGATCAGTTAAGTTCAGTTCAGTCGCTCAGTCGTGTCCGACTCTTTGCGACCCCATGAATCGCAGCATGCCAGGCCTCCCTGTCCATCACCAACTCCCGGAGTTCACTCAGACTCACATCCATTGAGTCCGTGATGCCATCCAGCCATCTCATCCTCGGTCGTACCCTTCTCCTCCGGCCCCCAATCCCTCCCAGCATCAGGGTCTTTTCCAATCAGTCAACTCTTCACATAAGGTGGCCAAAGTACTGGAGCTTCAGTTTTAGCATTATTCCTTCCAAAGAAATCCCAGGGTTGATCTCCTTCAGAATGGACTGGTTGGATCTCCTTGCAGTCCAAGGGACTCTCAAGAGTCTTCTCCAACATCACAGTTCAAAAGCATCAATTCTTCTGCGCTCAGCCTTCTTCACAGTCCAACTCTCACATCCATACATGACCACAGGAAAAACCATAGCCTTGACTAGACGGACCTTAGTCGGCAAAGTAATGTCTCTGCTTTTGAATATACTATCTAGGTTGGTCATAACTTTTCTTCCAAGGAGTAAGCGCCTTTTAATTTCATGGCTGCAGTCACCATCTGCAGTGATTTTGGAGCCCAAAAAAACAAAGTCTGACACTGTTTCTACTGTTTCCCCATCTATTTCCCATGAAGTGATGGGGCCAGATGCCATGATCTTCGTTTTCTGAATGTTGAGCTTTAAGCCAACTTTTTCACTCTCCTCTTTCACTTTCAACAAGAGGCTTTTTAGCTCCTCCTCACTTTCTGCCATAAGGGTGGTGTCATCTGCATATCTGAGATTATTGATATTTCTCCCAGCAATCTTGATTCCAGCTTGTGTTTCTTCCAGTCCAGCATTTCTCATGATGTACTCTGCATATAAGTTAAATAAGCAGGGTGACAATATACAGCCTTGACGTACTCCTTTTCCTATTTGGAACCAGTCTGTTGTTCCATGTCCAGTTCTAACTGTTGCTTCCTGACCTGCATACAGATTTCTCAAGAGGCAGGTCAGGTGGTCTGGTATTCCCATCTCTTTCAGAATTTTCCACAGTTTACTGTGATCCACACAGTCAAAGGCTTTGGCATAGTCAATAAAGCAGAAATAGATGTTTTTCTGGAACTCTCTTGCTTTTTCCATGATCCAGCGGATGTTGGCAATTTGATCTCTGGTTCCTCTGCCTTTTCTAAAACCAGCTTGAACATCAGGGAGTTCACGGTTCACATATTGCTGAAGTCTGGCTTGGAGAATTTTGAGCATTACTTTACTAGCATGTGAGATGAGTGCAATTGTGCGGTAGTTGGAGCATTCTTTGGCATTGCCTTTCTTTGGAATTGGGATGAAAACTGACCTTTTCCAGTCCTGTGGCCACTGCTGAGTTTTCCAGATTTGCTGGCAAATTGAGTGCAGCACTTTCACAGCATCATCTTTCAGGATTTGAAACAGCTCAACGGGAATTCCATCACCTCCACTAGCTTTGTTCGTAGTGATGCTTTCTAAGGCCCACTTGACTTCACATTCCAAGATGTCTGGCTCTAGATTAGTCATCACATCATCATGATTATCTGGGTCATGAAGATCTTTTTTGTACAGTTCTTCCGTGTATTCTTGCCACCTCTTCTTAATATCTTCTGCTTCTGTTAGGTCCAGACCATTTCTGTCCTTTATTGAGCCCACCTTTGCATGCAATGTTCCCTTGGTATCTCTCATTTTCTTGAAGAGATCTCTAGTCTTTCCCCTTCTGTTCTTTTCCTCTATTTCTTTGCACTGATTGCTGAAGAAGGCTTTCTTATCTTTTCTTGCTATTCTTTGGAACTCTGCATTCAGATGCTTATATCTTTCCTTTTCTGCTTTGCTTTTCGCCTCTCTTCTCTTTTCACAGCTATTTGTAAGGCCTCCTCAGACAGCCATTTTGCTTTTTTGCATTTCTTTGCCATGGGGATGGTCTTGATCCCTGTCTCCTGTACAATGTCACGAACCTCATTCTATAGTTCATCAGGCACTCTATCTATCAGATCTAGACCTTTAAATCTATTTCTCACTTCCACTGTATAATCATAAGGGATTTGATTTAGGTCATACCTGAATGGTCTAGTGGTGTTGCCCACTTCTTCAATTTAAGTCTGAATTTGGCAATCAGGAGTTCATGATCTGAGCCACAGTCAGCTCCCAGTCTTGTCTTTGTTGACTGTATAGAGCTTCTCCATCTTTGGCTGCAAAGAATATAATCAATCTGATTTCGGTGTTGACCATCTGGTGATGTCCATGTGTAGAGTCTTCTCTTGTGTTGTTGGAAGAGAGTGTTTGCTATGACCAGAACATTTTCTTGGCAAAACTCTATTAGTCTTTGGCCTGCTTCATTCCGCATTCCAAGGCCAAATTTGCCTGTTATTCCAGGTGTTTCTTGACTTCCTACTTTTGCATTCCAGTCCCCTATAATGAAAAGCACATCTTTTTGGGGTGTTAGTTCTAAAAGGTCTTGTAGGTCTTCATAAAACTGTTCAACTTCGGCTTCTTCAGCATTACTGGTTGGGGCATAGATTTGGACAATTGTGATATTGAATGGTTATTTTATATTGTCCTATGTATGTGGGTTATTGTTTTTTATTTTTAAAGTTTTATTTATTTATATTTGTCCATTTATTTGGCTATGTTGCATCATGTAGGATCTTTCATTGCATTTTACGGACTCCAGTTGTGGCTCACAGGCTCCAGAGCATGAGGGCTGAATAGTCGTGGAGCGTGGGTTTAGCTGCTGTGAGGCGTGTGGGATCTTGGACCAAGACCGAGGATCAAACCTGCATTCCCTGCGCTGAAAGGTAGATTCTTAACCACTGGACCACCAGGAAAGTCCCTGGGTTATTTTTTTAAAATACATTGTGAGCTCCTTGAAGATAGAGAGCGTGTTCCACCATAGCACTGCACACATGCCAAGCAAATAGTTTGGTAAGTCCTTATCCACTGGGGCTCAAAATTCCCTGAGGGTAAACCTTAGGTATAGAAATTCAGAAATTCAGAAAGATCTCCTAGGCTTCCAAGTCTCATTTAAGAGTTGAAGAAACTGGGGCCTAAAAAGTGGAATCAAAGCTAGTCTCAACCCTTTTTTCAGGGCAGGGCCATCCTAAAGTATCCTCTCCTACCCTCAACAGCTTTGTGAGCAGTGCTGAAACTCTGTGTGTAATTATCCAATAGATGTTAAGACCTTGGGATCCAGTGACCATAAGACAAGAAAACTCTGATGTCATTGCTGGTCAGTCAGGTTTGTAGCTGGAACTGAAGGAAGCTAGCGATCATCTTGTTTAGTTGTAGGGGAAGTAACAGGCCCAGAGATGCAAGGGACCTAGTACTTACCCGCTGGCCGAGGGTAATCAATTAAATGGCACTCCCCTCCCAGAGGGAGCTAGGACACAGGAGACATGTGTGGCTTTTCCCTGGCTGGAGTGTGTATGTCTAGGTGCGGTTGCTCTCTTCCCAAGTCTGGCCAGCTTAGGGAACACTGCCCACGCTTCAGCAGGTCTATCAGTGACTCGCCCCTGTGTTCACCCGCTCCCCTCCGTTCTCCAAACAGTAGACGCCACCCCTGAGGCCTGGGCGCAAGCTGCAACCTAAGCCTACCACTCCTTCCATCCTCCACCAGCCCTTCCCTTCTCAGCACCACCTCTGGCCCAGTGAGCAGGTTAGGACTGTCACACGTGCACAGATTATAACCTGGCTGCCCTGTGTCTCCTCCACGGGTAAAACACCCAGGGTGGAGGGACAGAAGCATCTCCACTCTGTATCACTCTCTGCAGAAGCCAGGGGCCAGAGGAAGCCATTGCTTCCTTGAAGGCAGTGTGGGCACCGGACTGTCGAGTTAATTGAAGCATTAAAGAAAGCTGTGTAGTCCTCACTAGACTTGCTCAGTGACCTTCCTCAGGGGTCGAACCCTGTCCCTCCCGTGCACTCACAAGCACAGTACGGATCAAAGAACAGCACTTTCTGAAAGCTGAAAGGGATAGTTCCCAACAAGCCTGCTGAGACAGTGCAGGGAGGCTGAGCTCCACGCAGGCAATCAGTCAGGCTGTCCCAGGGGCAGGAAGTTTGGGAGGTGAACTGCAGGGAAGCTCACTCTGTGGAGACAGAGGACCCCTCCCCCCAGCAGTGCTTCCACTGAGAGCCAGGAGCTGGTTATCCCCATCCCCCAGGGCTGCAAACAGGGGAGGGGAAAGATTCTCACCTCTCCTCGATGGCTAAGTCCAACCCCTGAAGAACTGATCTCTCTGCCTCCTTGTCTGCCCTCAAGACCCCAAACACCACTGAGGAAAGTCTCACCAACAGGCAGATGGCTCGGGCTCGTGTCCAACTCTTTCTAACCCCATGGATGGTAGCTGGCCAGGCTCCTCTGTCCATGGGGATTCATTCTCCAAGCAAGATACTGGAGTGGGTTGCCATGCCCTCTTCCAGGGGATCTTCCCGACCCAGAGATCGAACCCGCATCTATCTTGCATTTTCTGCATTGACAGGCCGGTTCTTTACCACTATGCTAACTTGGAAGCCCTCAGGCAGATGGGTTCCACTGTCACAGAGGATCATCAACCCCGCATGCACCAAAGCATGGTTGACAATTTTGCTGGATTTCTGGGTCAGTTCACATCCCTATCAACACTGTTCCAAACCTTCTCCACTCACCTGAGTGTGCCCACCTCCACCCTCCCTTTCCTCATAAGTCATCATCTTCCAGTTCCCCCTCTTTTGTGTTGAAATTGTTAGTCGCTCTGGCATGTCCAACTCTGCAACCCCATGGATTAAAGCCCGCCAGGCTCCTCTGTCCATGGAATTCTCCAGGCAAGAATACCGGAGTGGGGAGCCATTCCCTTCTCTAGGGGATCTTCCCAACTCAGGAATCAAACCTGCATCTCCTGCGTTGCAGGTGAATTCTTTACCATCTGAGCCACCAAGGAGGCCCACCAAATGTTTCAGCCTACCTAGACTTCCCTTCCTTCTTGCTCCCCATTACGCTGGAAGGGTTTTCCTGTCTACTCTCTAACCAGGAGCCATCCCACCGCTTGTGTATTATATCCCATTCTCCTCCACCTTCCTACAGTGAATCTTATCTGTAATTTAGCCAATCTTTCTGTTGTATATTTAGTCTCTTCCTCTGTACTCAGTCCGTCTGATACTTATTTTTTTTTAATGTGTTTGTTTAGCTGCCCCAGGTCTTATTTGCAGCACGTAGGATATTTTAGCTGAGACATAAGAACTTAGTTGTGGCATGTGGGATCTAGTTCCCTGATCAGCGATTGAGCACGGGCCCCTGCACTGAGAGCGAGGGGTCTTAGCCACTAGACTACCAGGGAAGTCCCCTTCTGGTGGTTATTTAAACAAACTCATATCTCTCTTGTTAAAAAAGAGATTAACATATATCCTTTTCGGTCTGCGGCATTCTTTCTCTATCCTGTACACAATCTAATTCCTCCTTTTAACACTGAGTACACTCCAATCTGATTTGCACTGTTACTACTCTCCTGAAGCAGCTTTTTCAATGGTCGTCAGAGATATTCATGATTAATACAGTGATCATTTTTCAGTCCTCATCTTGCCTCTTCAGCATTTGACTCTGTTGAGTGGTTATACATGACCATTCTCTCTCTTAAAAAAAAAATCTTCCCTTATCCTCCATGACACAACAGTCTCCTTGTTTGATTTCTCTGTCTTTACCCACCTTGCTCAGTCTCCTTTACAAACTTATCCTTCTCTACCTAGCCATTCATGGTTAGAGTTCAAGGCATAAAGTTCTCTTTAAGTCTCTTATTCTAAAGTGCTTTTGCACGCTACACTGAACTGCCTTGTGAAAATGTTAAAATCAGCTTTTTATTGTAAACATCTTCCCATATCTGCAAAATTATTTTAGTGGGGGGATATTATGCATGTACTATAACTTATTAACTCAATCTCCTACTGTTAGTCATGTGTATGCGCGCTAAGTCGCTTCAGTCATATCTGACTCTGCATCCCTATGGACTGTAATCTGCCAGGCTTTTCTGTCCATGGGAATCTCCAGGCAGGAATACTGGAGTGGGTTGCCATTTCCTACTCCAAAGGGATCTTCCTGATCCAGGGATCGAACCCAGGGTCAATCGAACCCTGCGTCTCCCATGTCTCCTACATTGGCAGGCAGGTTCTTTACCACTACCACCTCCTGGGAAGCCCATTGTTGGTCACGTAGGTCCTTTCTAATACTTAGGCCTTCATAAGTAGCACTATGACAATCACCCTTATACGACTCTTCTTGCATGTGATTAGATGAGAGATGCTAATATTAATGACTACTATCCAGTCAGTAAGAAACTGGTATGTGGAAACTGGGAATTTGGGGGAAATGTACACTTCATTTTTGAGGTCAATAGCATGGAAGAAGCTATCTAGGTAACCCACAGAGCAGTACTGAGAAGGACAGGCTCTTAGGCAGAAAAAAACCAGCTTGGTCAAGTGTGTGTGTGTATATATATATATATCTGCTCTTTGCCTATTCTTCCAAGTTTTCAACTTGGAAGGTACCACCTCAAATGAAAAGAGGTTCTGGGCAAGGCATTGCTCAGAGGGGAGCCAGGGGGCATTGGCCTTATTCCCACTTTAGACTTCAGCAGAGGAGCCAGTCCTGATAGAGCCAGATGGATCTTAAATGACCTCAGAGGTCTTTGAGGACATGGATGGACTGGAGAGGTCTGCAGGGCCTGAGATGAGTCCTGGACCTGATCTGTCAGGCCCAAACTTGGATGGCTGCAGGACAAGTAAGTCAGCAAAAGTCAGTGCCAGAAAGTCAGCAAGAGTATGCTGATAGCAGACAGGATGGAGCATGGCCTCGAGAGCGAAAGAGAATTATGGGGAAAGGAGGAGGGTTGGCACAGACAACGTGAGCTCTTCTTCATCTCCCCAAATATTTCCTATCAGAGAGCCCCAAGGCCCAGTCCTGGATTTCCACCTGCTGTGTCCATCCTTCCTTCGTGATCTCACCCAGACCCATGGCTTTGAGTATTAACACTATCCATTCAGAGACTGGAGAAGGCAATGGCACCCCACTCCAGTACTCTTGCCTAGAAAATCCCATGGATGGAGGAGCCTGGTAGGCTACAGTCCATGGGGTCGCGAAGAGTCGGACATGACTGAGCGACCTCCCTTTCACTTTTCACTTTCATGCATTGGAGAAGGAAAATGGCAACCCACTCCAGTGTTCTTGCTTGGAGCGTCCCAGGGACGGGGGAGCCTGGTGGGCTGCCGTCTATGCGGTCGCACAGAGTTGGACACAACTGAAGTGACTTAGCAGCAGCATACAGAGATGATCCCCAACTTCACACCTCTAGCCTGACCTCCAGCCTAAACACAAGACCAGTGCATCCAGATGAAAAGTTGACATCCCCACTTGGATGTCTAACAGGCATCTCACATTTTAACACATAAAGCTTAACTCCTAACTTTACCTCCTCGCCTCCCCGGCTAATCTGATTTCAACTCAAGTCATGGCAGTATCACTCTTCCAGTTTCAAACCAACAACTTCATTCATTTATTTATGTTTTCTGTGCTGGGCCTTTGTTGGGGTCCATGGGCTTTCTTAGCTGAGGAGCACAGGCTCTAGAGCACTTGGGTTCAGTATTTACAGTATGTGGACTCCCTAGATGTGGTGTGTGGGCCTAGTTGTCCCTCAGCATGTGGGATCTGAGTTCCCTGACCAGGGTTAGAACCCATGTCCATCGCATTAGAATGTGGATTCTTAACCTCTGGACCACCAGGAAAGTCCTCAGGCCAGAAACTTGAAGTCATCCTTGACGTCCTCTTTTTCTCACAACCTGCATCCAACTCATAATCAAATCCTGTTGGCCTGATCTTCCAAACAGATTCAGGTTTGCCTTCATCCATGAAAAATGGGACTTAACTATCTCTCTATAAACAATGGAAAAACTGAATCAAAGATATGGAACAACTATTTCCAGACGTTGGATCAGAGGCAAGATGGGAAGGGAAGCAAATGAGGTGAGCCCTCAATCGTGGAGGTGGAGGCAATTTTCAGATTGCATGGCCCCCAGTACAGAACCATTTTTCATGGACAAGAACCAGCCACTTGTGGGAAGCTGATTACATTGGTTCTTCTTCACCATGGAAGAGATAACAGTTTATCTTGACTGGGATTAAAACATATTTCATTAACTCTGGGAAGAAGCCGTATTCCCAGAATTATGGGACCTGTGACATACAACGGGTAATTATCATTTTAACTCACTCCTTTTCACAAGTTTTCAACTATATCCATACAGAAAAATGTCTCTGTAAGTCCTCAGTTAAGTCCTAACAGAAGTCAATATTAAAATGTTACTTGCTTTCTGGCCCATTTTATAGAAAGATACTTATTCTCTGTCAAACAAGAAAACACTGTACAATGAAAGACCTCTGTATTCCCAAATGCCCTGCATTAGTTCACTCTACAAACATCTGATGAGTGTCTGCTATATATCAGGCAAAGAACATAAGGACAGAGGGATCAATGGGCAAACACGCTCCAAAGCAGGCACTAATCTCCCAGACTGCCCAAAATCAAGGACCAAGTTTCATTTCAGACACCTGATGGTAATTTTTTAGGGGTGCGCATTCAAGCAATCAATTTAATTTGCATATTAAATAAGTCCAATTATAAGATCACTTAAGATTTGTATTAGCTTATTATTACCAATATTTAATATTATTAGCTATTATTATTTACAGTTTCAATTCAAGAAGAATAAGAAAAACTAAATAGTATGTTTATTTGATACGAGAATAACAGCATATAGGAATTTTTGAAGTCTGTATCTATATAATAAAGTATACTTTTTAAATGTCTAACTTAAATAACCCGGTCTCCCACATTGCAGGCAGACTCTTTACTGCCTGAGCCACCAGGGAAGCCTCAACTTAAAAAACATATTTTATTAACTCCAAGTGGATCCTGGACTTATTTATAAAATGTAAAGATATAAAACACTTTAAGGAAAAGAAAACAGAGGAGAAAGTCTTTGAGATCTAGGACTAGGCAATGAGTTCTAAGAATTGACCCCAAAAGCTTGATCCATACAAGGAGAAGGTGATAAATCTGACCTCACTAAAATTAAGAGCTTCTGCTGGATAAAAGACTGTGAAAAGAATGAAAGAGAAGCTATTGGGAGAAAATGTTTGCAAGGCATATACCTATCAATGGACCAGTATCCAAAATACATAAAGAACCCTTAAAACTCAATAGTAAGAAAAAACAAAGTCCAGGTAGAAAATGGACAAAAGATACAGACATTTCACTGAAGATATACAGATGGAAAATAAACACATGGCCAAAAAGTTCCATAGCATTAGCCATTAAAGAAAAATAAAGTAAAACCACAATGAGATGTCACTATACATTGACTAAAATAAATAATTGTGACATCAAATGCTGGGGAGAATGTGGGAAAACTGGCTCCCTCCCATTGCTGGCGGGAACGTGAAATGGTATAGTGGCGCTGGAAAACAGCTTGGCAGGTTGCTGTTATTGTTTTTAATAAAACTGAACATAAAATTGCCTTGCTGCTGCTGCTGCTGCTGCTGCTAAGTCGCTTCAGTCATGTCCGACCCTGTGCGACCCCACAGACGGCAGCCCACCAGGCTCCCCCGTCCCTGGGATTCTCCAGGCAAGAACACTGGAGTGGGTTGCCATTTCCTTCTCCAATGCATGAAAGTGAAAAGTGAAAGGGAAGTTGCTTAGTCGTGTCCAACTCTTCGCAACCTCATGGACTGTGGCCCACCAGGCTCCTCCATCCATAGGATTTTCCAGGCAAGAGTGCTGGAGTGGGGTGCCATTGCCTTCTCCAGCAATTGTGCTCTTGGGCATTAATTCCAGAGAAATGAAGACTTCTGTTCACACGAAAACCTATACACAAATGTTCATAGTTGCTTTATTCATGACAGCCAAAGGAAAAAAAAATGGAAACAGTCCAACTGTCCTTCAGTGCTTAAAATGTTAAACAAACTGTACATTCATACCGTAGAATACTCAGCAATAGAAAAGAATGAACGATTGGTGAACACAACAACTTGGATGACTCTTCAGGGAAGTATACTGAGTGGAAAAAGCCAATTCTAAAAGGTTATGCTTTGAATGATTCCATTCATTCAGTCCCTTTTTTAAGGGACTGCCCTGGCAACCCAGTGGTTAAGGTTTCACCTTCCAGTGCCGGGGGTGCAGGTTCACTTCTTGGTCAGGGAGTTAAGATCCCTTGACGGCCAGAAAACCAAAAAAAAAGGCCCAAAAGCAATATTGAAGCAAATTCAATAAAGACTTTAAAAACGGTCCACACCAAAAAATCTTTTTTTAAAATTTAAAGATGATGAAACATGGAGAACAGATGAATGGTTGTCAGAGGCTAGGGACTGGGGAAAAGAGAGGGAGAAGCAGCAGTCAAGACAGGGAATCCTGTGGGGCTGGAACTGGTTTGTATCTTGACTGAGGAGGTGGATAAACAAACCTCCACACATGATACAATTGTATAGAACGAAGCACATACAACAGACTCACAGACACAGAAAGACGGAGAGGCAAAACTGGAGCAATCCGAATTGTAACAGGCTTCCCTGGTGGCTCAGATGGTAAAGAATCTGCCTGCCACACAGGAGACCTGGGTTTCATCCCTGGGTCGGGAAGATCCCCTGGAGAAGGGCATGGCAACCCACTCCAGTATTCTTGCCTGGAGAATTCCATGGACAGAGGAGCCTGGTGGGCTACAGCCCATGGGGTCACAAAGACTCAGACTAACACACTGATCTGTAATCATGTCCGTCTCCCAGCTGCAGCATTGTACTATTTTTGCAAGATGCTACCCTTCAGGGGATACTGGATAAATAGTACTTTGGATCTCTCTGGAATTGTTTTTTATAACTGCATATGCATGTATAATTATCAAATAAAGGTTTAATTTTAAAACGACATCTTCCTGGTTGATATTCTCGGTTTGGATGGGCTTTTTCTGCCAGGAGAGCCTGGGCCAACACCACAATCCAAAGGCTTGTTAGAGTATTAGATCCACTGACACAGGACTGAGTGTAACCTTGCTTTGGAATCTGGGCCTCACTCTTCAGCAAAGGTGGGAGTGGGTACATGACCTGGGATCCCCTAGTCCTAGCTCACATCCAGAAGCTGATAGTGGTAAAGTGGCTGCTTAATGATGCAGCTGAGACACCAACTTGGAGCTGATATCACCCTAATCAACCACCATTATATTCTGCTGTGAAGACTGATGCTGAAGCTAAAGCTCCAATACTTTGGCCACTTGAGGTGAAGAGCTGACTCACTGGAAAAGACCGTGATGTTGGGGAGGGTTGAGTGCAGGAGGAGAAGGGGGCAACAGAGGATGAGATGGTTGGATGGCATCACTGACTCAATGAAAATGAATCTGAGCAAACTCCAAGGGATAGTGAAGGACAGGGAAGCTTGGTGTGCTGTAGTCTGTGAAACAAAGAGTCAGACACGACTTAGCAACTGAACAACAATGATATATACTACTGTGTCCCCAACAGATGGAACACATACGTCAGGAACCATGGTAGACCTGCACATGGTCTCCAGTGATCTTGTGGAATTTCTGCATCCAGTCCCCGCAACTTTATTCTCTATGTATGGGTCTGGTGCTACTGCTACTGCTAAGTCACTTCAGTCGCGTCTGACTCTGTGCGACCCCATAGACGGCAGCCCATCAGGCTCCCCAGTCTCTGGGATTCTCCAGGCAAGAACACTGGAGTGGGTTGCCATTTCCTTCTCCAATGCATGAAAGTGAAAAGTGAAAGGGAAGTCGCTCAGTCGTATCCAACTCAGCAATCCCATGGACTGCAGCCCACCAGGCTCCTTCGTTCACTGGATTTTCCAGGCAAGAGTACTGGAGTGGGGTACCATTGCCTTCTCCATGTATGGGCCTAGAGGCCCTGATTCCTGTAGGGAGAATGCTTCCACCAGGAGGAGGCATAGCAGGCGTTCCGGTAAGTCATAAGCCATGGCTGCTGCCTGGTAACTGCAAGTTCCTCATGCTAAGAGAGCAGCAGACAGTGAAAGCATCACCAGGCTGGCCGAGGTGATTGACTCTGATGATCAGAAGGCTGTGTTAAACTGTGGAGGCAGGGAGGAATACCTCTGGCATTCCTGTAATCCATTGGAGCATCTCCTGATAGTCGTCCTTCCAATCATAAAGGTATATGGAAAAGTGTAGCGGCCTTGATCTGAGGAGGACTTGGTAACCCACTGCTCACATCCCTTGGGGATGAGGGTCTGGGTCACGCCACTTGGAACAGCAGAGGTGCCAGCCAAGGGTGAGGGCACTCTGGAGTGGGCAGTACAGGAGGGAGATGCTGCGTATTCATTATGGTCTCAGGACTGCAGTACTGGGGTCAGAGGGGGGATGACTCATTCATCTTGCTAAACTTCCTTAAGTTCCCCCAGGGGAACAGACCAGCCAGAATCCTGGATAAGCTCTTCCCCAATGGAGTGGATTTAAACGTCACAAGAGGTGGGTGTGTAACAGACAGGACGATGCCCAGTCCCGGTACCCCGCTTCAGGACTGAACTTGCATTCCCTCAGCGTCCAGGAGTGTTGCCTATGATGGCTCATGGCTGTGTCTCTCTCTGAGCAGCGCTGTCAGCTGAAAGGAGCTTCCTTGGCTCATTTCTGCACACCCTCGCTGGGGGAGCCCACAGCCAAAGACCTGTCAATGTGGGGCTACAAATCTTTGCTCAGTACTTCAGTATGGGGTATCTCTATCCAAGAACCATCTCAAAATTAACTTGTTCAAAACCAAACTTTTCCAAAGAAAAAAAGAAACCAAAAAAAAATTTTTTTTAACTTAAGAAGTGGATTTATTTAGAGAGAAACACACTCCACAAACAGAGTATTGGCCATTTCTGAAGGCTAGAGTGGCCAGCAACCAAACTCTTGGAGTTCTCTTGAAACATGTCCACTTCTCCATTTCAGTAAATGCCAATCGCATGCCTCCAGTTGTCCAGGCCACAGTCTCCTAACAGGCCCCCCGCCTCTGTGCCTGTCCCTTTCCTCTCTCCCATGCAAGCAGACAAAGTGATCATCATATCTCTAACAAATTCTCCGAGAGGCTTCTTATCACACTCAGACTACAAGTTAAAACCTTTACAACAGCCTGTACCACCTGTCTGACCTCCAGTCCAGCCACTCTACTCCTCCCTCTGCCTGCTCCAGCCTCTGTTCTATGCTGTTCCTCAAGCTCGCCAAGGATGCTCCTGCCACAGAGCCTTTGTACTTGCCTCTCCCCTGCCTGGAGTGCTGTTCCCCGAGATAGCCACACCCCTCAGTTTGCTTGGGGCTGCACTCCAATATCACCTCATCCAGCACATGTTTCCTGTCCATCTTACATGTAACAGCAAAACACCATCCCCACCTTATCACCACCCTGCTCTCCCAATGCCCCTTGTTTGGTCCTTACCAACTGGCTTCAATTTGATTGTTTGTTTATCTACTTGCCTCCATTAGAGGGAAAGCCACATGAGAAAGGGAGCTCTGTCGTTTGTTTACTGCACCATCTCTCCAGTTTCTATAACGAGGCTTGGAATATAGTGCTACTCAAAAAATATATATTTGTGGGATGAACCAATCAAGTTTCAGGGACTTTATAATTGAGGCTTTCACACTCCCCACCCCCTGCACTCCCGAATAACTACATCCTGAATTGCAGACACACCAGGACCACCACGGGAGCACCAGGTATCATGTGCAACACACCCTCTCAGTGACCCAATACACACAAGTAGAAGTGCCTCTCAGATGTGAATTCACTGTTCTGAACCATCTGGATCACAATGAGACTCAAAGATTCCAGAAGAAGGAAGAGACTTGAGCCTGCAAGAATTCCCTTAGTTGTTACTTAGCCACAGCGGGAGGTCGGTGTTCATAAGGCGTGATATTTTTCAGCTCAGTTCAGTCGCTCAGTCGTGTCTGACTCTGCATCCCCATGAACTGCAGCACGCCAGGCCTCCCTGTTCATCACCAACTCTGAGACTTCACTCAAACGCACATCCATTGAGTCAGTGTTGCCATCCAGCCATCTCATCCTCTGTTGTCCCCTCCTCCTGCCCCCAATCCCTCCCAGCATCAGAGTCTTTTCCAATGAGTCAACTCTTCACATGAGGTGGCCAAAGTACCAGAATTTCAGCTTTAGCATCATTCCTTCCAAAGAACACCCAGGGCTGATCTTAGGAATGGACTGGTTGGATCTCCTTGGAGTCCAAGGGACTCTCAAGAGTCTTCTCCAACACCACAGTTCAAAAGCATCAATTCTTTGGCGCTCAGCTTTCTTCATAGTCCAACTCTCACATCCATACATGACTACTGGAAAAACCATAGCCTTTTAGGGGCTCACAAAAATAATTTAGCTGTAATTCCTTTTAGAATCAGAAGAGAAGTGAGTATAATAATAATTAATATTTGATAATAAATCCAGCTTGGATTATTATATCAACAGTCATGAGATGGAATTTTTAATATTTTCTTATGGAGGAAACAACCCAGAAAGGTGGAAGAGACCCACAAAAGCCACAGTGTGGCCCCACTTGACACAGCATGCCTTTAAAGCTCTAGCTATGTCAACAGCCAGACGACAGAGGATGAGATGGCTGGATGGCATCACCAACTCGATGGGCATGAGTTTGAGCAAGCTCCGGGAGTTGGTGATGGACAGGAAAGCCTGGCGTGCTATAGTCCAGGGGGTCACAAACAGTCGGACACGACTGAGCGACTGAACTGAACTGAACTGAATGTCAAGAGCCAGCAGGCCAGGGAGATGGAGGGGAACTGACATTCAGCAGGCTTTCTCATTGGGTTGTCTCCCCAATCCATCTTTTAAGCCCTATGCTATCAAAGGGGAAACTGAAGCCCTGAACAGTGAAGTGATTTCACCTGTTGCCATCAAGACAATAAATGGCCGGCTTCCCTCGTGGTCCACTGGTTAAGAATCTGCCTTGCAATTCAGGGAACAGTTCGATCCCTGATCTGAGATCCCATGTGCCACGGGGGCAACTAAGCCTGTGTGCCACGACTACTAAAGCCCTGTGCTCTGCTGCAAGAGAGTCCACCGTAATGAGAAGCCCAGGCACCACAACTAGAGAGTAGGCCCCGCAAGGCAATGGCACCCCACTCCAGTACTCTCGCCTGGAAAATCCCACAGATGGAGGAGCCTGGTGGGCTGCAGTCCATGGGATCACTAAAAGTCAGACACGATTGACCGACTTTACTTTCACTTTTCACTTTCATGCATTAGAGAAGGAAATGGCAACCCACTCCAGTGTTCTTGCACTGAGTTCTTGTCTGAGCACAGAGTCAGACACGACTGAAGCGACTTAGCAGCAGCAGCAGCAGCAGCCACAACTAGAGAACGCCCGGGCACAGCAGCAAAGACCCAGCACAGCCAAAGATGAAGATAAATAAATAAAAATAAATTCTTTTAAAAAAGTGAAAAAAACAGTCAACAGCTCAGTTTTGAGCCTAGGACAGTGGAGACCCAGCCCTGGGCTCTGTAACCCCTGCAGCTTCCAGAGGGTGCCTGCACAGCTGCTGTCCTTGGCTCTGCCCCTGCCGGCTGGAGGCTGCCCTGCACCCTGCCCCCTAGTCACCCCAGCCCCACCCGGCCCTATAAGAGCCTGAATTTTCCTCTTCTGCCTCAGCCCCAGTGCCACACCCCCGCCCACCTTTGGCTCCCGGTCTTAATCATGATGCCCCACCCTATGCCTGGGCAGGCCCGGCTGCCTTCTTGTACCTGTCAGTCCTTCCAGAGAACAATAACTTTGTCCTGAGGAGGAAAAGAGCAGCCTGGGAGGGACTTGTGCTTATGACCCCCAGTGCAGTCTGGGTGCCAAACCCTTCCTCCTGACACCCAGGAAAAGGTCTGCACCTAGCCCTCCCCAGCACATGCTCAGGGGTAATCAGCTCCTTCCCGAGCCCCACGCAAAAATTCTCTAAGGGAGCCAACCTCAGTCTCCTCCATCTCCTGCCCCTGTGTGTGCATGGGCACAATCATCATGTCCACCTCTTTTTGACCCCATGGACTGAAGCCTGTCAGGCTCCTCTCCCTGTGAAATTTTCCAGACAAGAATACTGGAGCGGGTTGCCTTTTCCTACTCCAGGGAAGCTTCCCGACTTAGGTTGAACCCGCATCTCTTACATCTCCTGTATTGGCGGGTGGATTCTTTACTTACCACTGTGCCACTCCTGTCTGGTGGCCTCCGAAAAGGAGCAAGTGGTAGAATTCACGATCCAGAAGAAGAGCTAGAAAGAGAAGTATGGACTTGGGAACAGAAGGGCCTAATTGAAGTACAGCTCTGTGGGTCAGTAATTTAACTTCTCCAAATGTAATTAAAACTTGCTAAACACAAAAAGAGAGGGATTTCCTTGGTGGTCCAGTGGCTAAGACTCCCAAGTTCCCAATCCCTGGGTTTAGGGAACTAGATTGCACATGCCGCAACTAAGAGCAAGTGCAGCCAAATTAAAAAAACAATTTCTTAAAAGAGAACAAAATGTTCTTAAAGTGGCTAGCACAGAATCTGGAATCAGGTTGTGCCAATAAATGTTAGTGAAGTTTTATGCCAAGTATGCCTTCCACTCTAATTTGCCTGGTTTTGTGGTGGTTATATTCTGGGTTTTCTACCTAATGCGTTACACATTTACTGAATCCATCCACATTGGCCACTTTGTAAGCTTTGGAGACACAACCCCGAGTAGAAGAAATCTTTGCCTCTGAAGATATGCTGTAGTGGGGACCGTCAACAACGGTCCATTGTGGGAGTTGTCCAGCCTGGATCTTAACTCAGGGTGCTGCCATCAGGGAACCAACAAGTCAGATGGCAGAGAAGCACTCAGCCTTTAATTGGGCAGTGCGTAAATAAAAACAAGAAACCAAATCATGTTGTAAACAGGAAGGACCAGGATGGGTAACAGGAAAATGAGACCTGGCCTTTGACCATTCTATAAAGTAGGAGGTGTAAACCTAGCTGTTCTTGGCTATTCTTCCACAGAGAGAAGCCTCAATAGGGCTCCCGGGGGTTTGCCTTATGATTTTTCTAAAATAACAATAGGAATATTTGTATTGGCTTTTTGAGTAGGTTGGGTAGGTTGCCACCCACGTGTGTGCTCTGAGAGAAACGAGAGGGTGCCTCAGCGGAAGGCCAAAACACCTCTTGGTGTCACTATTCCTGGAAGTCCGTCATCATAGGTAGTCCTCAATGACACTTTTGGCCCTCAAAGTCTTCCTTTAAAAGCATTTACTCCAGAGAGAGATGTGCCTTTGCTCTGGCTGTTCCTTTGCTTGAAAGTGAAAGTGAAGGCGCTCAGTCGTGTCCGACTCTTTGCAACCCGTGGGCTGCAGCCCACCAAGCTCCTCCGTCCATGGGATTCTCCAGGCAAGAGCACTGGAGTGGGTGCCATTGCCTTTGCTTAGGCTGCTCTTTTCCACACCCATGCAAAGCCCATTTGGAGTCATTCATGTCCAGAGCGCTTCCTCGGGGCTTCTCTTCTGGCCTGTCTTCCTCTTTGGAGGACTCATACTGCTGCTGTGAGACTTTGATCCGGCAGATTTGGTCTCGCGTGGCTTCTTGATTGGATTCTGTGTGTGTGTTGTGTGTATTTGTGTGTGCGTGCTCATACACTTCCTAATCACATGTCTGTACATTACAGGTACCCCCACTTTTCGAAAGCTTTTACCAAGGACCTACATTAGTACCTGTTTTCATTAACCAAAAGAAATCCAAAGGGGTTTTCACTTTTATGAGAAAAGATAATTGCTTCTTCACTTTATACCATCTCCACTTAGGAAAAGCTTTGTAGAAGCACTGTGTTTTTGGATAGTGGGGGAAAACTGTATCTATCTTGTTACACTACAAATTACCCCAAAATTTAAAACAACTGTTTATTTACTCACAACTCTATAATACGGGCTAGAATCAGTTCGTGGTTCTTCTGATGATTGGCTTGATATCGCTCACACAGCTGTCATTGTCTGGAGGATCAGCTATGATGGAAAAACCCAAGAGGGCTTCATTCATGTGTCTGATTCTCAGTTGAGGAAATTAGAACAGCTAGGAACTGGCTGGCCCCTCTTTCCATGTGGTGTGTTGTTCTCCACGGCCTCTCTTCATAACCTTCTCTCCAGCAGGTCATCCTGGGCTTTCTAACAGTATGGCAGCTGAGTTCCAGAAGGCAGCATTTCCAGAAGTAGAGCCCTGATGTGCAAGCACTTATCTAGTTGCTTCATGTTTGTTAATATCTCACAAGGAAGTCACACAACCAAACCCAGAGTCGATGAGAGAGAGGACTTCAAAAGGGTATGACTCATGGACAGTATGGTTTGGGGGGAAATGTGTCCACCAATATCTAACACAGTCTATAAACAGAGTAGAGACTGTATTTTTTTTTTAATGTTCACATTTACCAGCATAGTCTAGAGTATATTGGTAGACGCTCCATAAATACTTGTTGACTGACAAATGAAGAATGTCGTTAACTGCAAGCAAAGCTCTATAGGATGGGCCTTGCAGGGAGAGCTGAAGGTTGGTCTATGAAGAAAGCAGGAGCCTGAAATTCAGAAAGGTGATTGAACACCAAATACAAATGAGTGGATTTTAGTGAATTTAACTATTTCCTTCCCTAGTGATTTCAAACCCAGAAAAATCGAAGCAAGAATATCAGAAGAAACCAAAATATGCTCAGCTCAGCACTGTGTTCAGCCTCATGGAGGAGATGAAAGAAAAGAGGGCCTTTGAGGCCACTGGAGAAACAAGAAATAAATACAGGAAAACTCAAATATCACAAGAGCCTAATGTTTGTTGTATTTTATGTATTTACTTTTGGCTGCACTGGATCTTCGTTGCCGTGCACAGGCTTTCGCTAGCCGTCACGAGCGTGGGCTACTCTCTAGCTGCAGGACGTGGGCGTCTCACCACAGTGGCTTGTCTTGTGGAGCACAGGCTTTAGTAGCTGTGGCTCATGAGCCTGGTTGCCCCACGGCATGTGGAATCTTCCGTGGGCCCTGCATTGGCAAGCATATTCTTAACCACTGGACCACCAGGAAATTCCCCTAATGTTTTTAGCAGAGTTCATATCACATAATAGACACTCATGAAAAGTTGCAGGAAGAACAGGCTATGGTCAGGAAATGAAAAATAGGTTACTCTAGGGTTCAGCAGACTACAACCCACAGGCCAAATCCTGCCCTCTGTCAGTTTTTATAAATAAAGTTTAATTTGAACAGAGCCATACCCGTTGGTTATCTATGGCCATTTTTGTTCTATGACAGCAGAATTAAATAGTTTCAAAAAGACCAAAAGACTTGCAAAGCCTAAGACAGGTACAGCCTGGGCCTTTACAGGAAAAGTTTGCCAACCCCAAAACTCAATAAATGCTCCCCAGACTCTGTAAAATTGGTACAACTTCCCTTGATGGAGGAGAAGGTAGATTAGTGCTCGGTTAGGTGGAAGACGAAGTGCTTTGTACTCAAAACTAAATAGCTACAGCCTGAGAAAAAACTCTCTGGTGGGGGGAACCCAGCTAGGAAGGCTCTGTGTTGCTTTGCAGCACTTTCAGGCCCTGGGCCCCTGTTTAGACCAGTAGTCCTGGCATTCTCCCCTCTCCTAACCCTGTTTGTCCATCCTCCTCCATGCTTTTATCTTGAGGTTGGACAAGGTATCCAGATTTTGAAGGTGGAATCAGATACACTTTCCATTTGGGTATATATCTGAGTCCTTAGAAGGAAGGGAGGCATCTAACTATATATAGAGAAAGGGCATGGTACCTTCAATCTCATTCCTTCAGCTCCATGGGTCTTAAGATCATTTTAGTCATTCCCTTGTGTCCAGACTGGATTAAAGTCTTCTCCTTGATCTAATAAACACACACACATGCCTCACTGTACCCAACTCCCACATGCTTAAAAAGAGCACACTCTCTCCCCAGGGCCAACTGATCCAAAGAGAGTAGGCTCAGTGCTAAGGGCCTGTGATATTTTAAGAACCAACACAAATATTTTAATTTTAACTTATTTTAATACTAGAAGGAAAAAAGAATGTAATAATAGTGGATATATAGTGATGATATATATATAGAGAGAGAGAATGTAATGATAGATTTACAATACTTTGGCCACCTGATGCGAAGAACTGACTCACTGGAAAATACCCTGATGCTGGGAAAGGTTGAAGGTAGGAGGAGAAGGGGGCAACAGAGAATGAGATAGTTGGATGGCATTACTGACTCGATGGACATGAGTTTGAGCAAACTCTGGGAGATAGTGAAGGACAGGGAAGCCTGGCGTGCTGCAATCTATGGGGTCACAAAGAGTCAGACACAAATGAGCGACAGAACATCAGCATATAGTAATGAATCCAGCCTAGATTATACTCTTTATACAAATTATATATAAAATATAATTTTAAATCTATTTTAATGGAGGAAGGGGGCCACAAAGGCAAAAGTGTCAAGGGGCCAGCAAAAGCCATAATGCAGCCTTGTAACTTCCTTAAGTAACAGCTTTTTCAAGGTCCATAAACCTGATGGAGAATGGCTTCTTCACAAGAGCTGAGCAGAATTCCTTCTGCGATCATGTTCTTCCTTGGCCCAGTCCTTTGGAGAACTAAACACAGCTGCCTTTGACCTTTGAGTCAGGATAAAAACAAAAAAAGCTCTCTGGAAGGAAGTGGAGGCTGGCCGCTAGGAAAGAAAGGTGCTGGTTTGATTCAACTGGCCCCAGGGCCTGGCAAGGCCGGACTGCCCAGCAGTGTCCCTGCCACCAGCGTGTCAGCTCTGGGCAGAGCAGAACCCAGCTCAGGCCCTTCATGAATAAACATTGCTTCAGGCCCAAGCATGTTGACCGAAGAAGCTGTGGTTCCTTCACCTCTCCGTGGCCGTGCAGATTGCTCTGCGGGGGCCTCACTCCAGTTAAAAGGTCTTTGAGGAATCAGCCCAGCCTGGGATTTGCTTTCCAGCTCTGATCACTGCTGCTCAAGGGGCTCCATTTCTCAGGAGCCAAGGATTAACCAGCTGCTATAATTCTCCAAAATTCTCCACCCGCCTCCCACCACTTCTCTTCCTTTCTGCTTCATAGCGTTTCTTCTTAGAAGGGTGGAAGAATAAAATTTGCTTTTCTTAAAATCAGGGTAGCTGGCACTACTTAAAATGCAACTTAAAACTTACCTAGATGGGACTTCTGGTGGTCCAGTGATTAAGGATTCACCTACTAATGCAGGCACTCAGGTTCGATCCCTGGTGAGGGGAACAAAGAGCCCCCGTGCCGTGAAGCAACAAAGCTCACGCAGGACAACTGAGCCCATCCACGCGGCAGCTAGAGAGCCGCCACAACTAGAGCGCCAGCGCAGCGCGATGAAAGACGCAGTGAAGACCCTGCGTGCTGAAACTAAGGCCCAAGGCAGCCAACTAAATAAATAAACGAACTTTTTTTAAAACGTACCTAGATGATCTTTGTTGTGGGCTGAATTGTGTTCCCCCTACCCACAAAGAAAAGATATATTGAAATCCTAGTTCTCAGTGAAAGTGTTAGTCTCTCGGTCATGTCCAACTCTTTGAACCCCATGGACTGTAGCTCGCCAGGCTCCTCTGTCCATGGGATTCTCCAGGCAAGAATCCTGGAGTAGGGTGCCATCCTCCTCCAGGGGATCTTCCCGACCCAGGGATCGAACCCGGGTCTCCTGCATTGCAGGCAGTTTCTTTATGGTCTGAGCCACCAGGGACGCCCTAGTACCTCGGAAACAAGTCTGTGCAGAAGAACTCAATTAAGATAGGGTCAGACTGGAGGAGGCTGGACCCCTCATCCAGTATGGCTGGTTTCCTTACAAAAAGAACACCAGGTGAAGAGGCAGAGACAGGCAGAGTGGAGACAGCCTTGGGAAAGCACAAGCGGAGAGAGGAGACAAGCTGTCAAAAGCCAAGGACAGCCTGTGGCCACCAGAAACTGGAGGAGGCGCAGAAAGATCATCTCCTAGAGGCTTCAGAGGGAGCATGACCCTGCCGGCATCTTATTTCAGACCTCGCCTCCAGAACTGTGAGCGAACACATTCCTGTTGCTGTAAGCCACTGGTTTGTGGTTTTTCATTCCAGCAGCCCTAGGAAACTAATACTGTTCAAAGCAAACAATCCACACAGCTGGAGCATCAAGAATCAACTGACAGACACAATAATCACTCCAAGCCATTGTTTAGTGTAAAAATTTTACTTCTTGAAGTTCTTTCCTCTCCGTTGTCTCATTTTAGCCTTTGTGACACAGGGCAGGTTTTATTATCCCTCATTTTATAGATGCAAAGCATGAAGGTCAGGATGTAAAATCACTTACGCAGAGTCAGGCATACACTTCTCTCAGAAGAAAACAATAACAGAAATGCAAACTCTGCTCCGCCCTGGCGAGGTATATATGTGAGCAGCCTCTGCTGAGTAACCCAAGCCGTGGCATCCACACACTGGAATTTCAAGTACAGTCATTACTTTCCTTTTAAGAGAGTTAAAAATCGCCTGCCATCTACTATCAACATCAATTCATAGAAGAAAAGGCATTTTAATAGTAAAACAAGGCAAAACCAGAATACCAGAATAAAGGGGGTGTCTTTTAAATTAAATAACTTTCATTTATTTTTTAAATTCACTACTTTTGGATGGCATCACTGACTCAACAGACATGAGTTTGAGCAAACTCCGGGAGATGGTGAAGGATAGGGAAGCCTGGCATGCTGCAGCCCATGGGGTTGCAAAGAGTCAGACACGACTTGCGATGAACAACTTTGTCTTTTTTTTTTTTTTTTTTTCTTTTCAGAAGACTGGCAGATACCAGGATCCGTATTTGGGACCAACTTCTGAAATCTCTCTGGCCTCATTTATCAATACCTTATCAGAGGGTATTGGATTTCTCCTTGAATCCCTCCACCTCTGAACATTTAATGATTCTCTGACTCCAGCCCAGATTCTCTTCCTACTAAGAGCTGGAAATAGAAACCCCTGGACTGGCAGTGTCAGCTAGAATGCCCTGGTCAGAGGAGCCAGATGCTTGAGTGTCTAGGATCCATCTGGAGACCACACCACTCCCTGCCATACCCCAAGAGAGAGAGAGAGTGACCAGGAGATATTTCAATGGCATCATGTCAGTCATGGAAAGAAATTACTTCCTCTTAGAAAGTGACTCCTTTGTATTTGAGGCCAAACAGCTTGGGATTTGCTGTGCAAACTGCAGTCTGCTTTCTCGCAGTACCTCCTGCCATCAGGCTGGTTCTGGCTGGCTTAGTGTTCACCCTGCGCGGCAGGACAGCGTGGAGGCCCTTCGGGCTGTCAGTACCCCTGCTGCTCTCAGTCAGAATTGGAGAAAGCAGCCTGGCGAATCCAGTGCTTCTCACCCAGGCTGCCACCGGGCAAAGCCTGAAGCTTGAATGTGCCCCCCTACTACAGTCAATAATTTTATTATCATCTGCCGGAAGCCAGCATGAAGAATCCCACCCGTGACAGGGTCATGTGGCAGACATTTGATGGGCAAGGACGAGTCAGATCTCAGGTTTTTCCCCTGGCATTTCCTGAGCATGTACCCCCAAAAAATAAGAATCTGCTTGCTTTTCCACTCTTCTGACATTCTCTGGAAAAAGTCAAACTCAGGGCTTTAGTCTTCTGCATTTGAAAGAGTGTTTCAATCCAAAAACCTCTCTGATGGCTTTCTAGCCTGCTTGCAGGATGCATACAGCTACGCATGTGATTGTTTGATGCCTCCCGACCGGGGAGGCACAGGAAGCTTAAAACATCCTAGGATGTAGGGGCTTCCGAGGAGTCAAAATCATTAGAATAGGACTGATTAAAGGTTTCATTTGTTGAGCCAATACTTGCTGCCAAATTTTCATATCTTATATAGTTGGGATATAGAAAAACAGGTAGTAGACCTGGTATTAGCAATATTAGATCTTTGAGTTAAGTACTTTCTTTGTTATAACTCACTGAACCTTTTTTCTACAGGAATGTAACTTTATTTAGTATTTTGAGGGTAATGCAGAGTAAAGAAAAAACACTTCTAGGGAAAAGGAGTTTTCTGGTTGATAGACAATTACCCAGGAAGAGAGCCATAAAAATGTTAACAGTCCTCTTGGCCAGAAGATAATGTAAACCACCTGAGACCTTTTGTATACGGGAGGGTATGCAAATAGAAAGCCTGGTTTTTGGGCTGCTAACGCTGCATAATTCTGTATTACCCGTTGATCTCTATGTACAATCTAAAAAGGTATAAAAGGCCTTTCTAGATAATAGTGGTGGGGCCAGTTATTGGAAGGACTGGTTTCCCCTGTGTCTCTGTTTATTCTTAATTTCTGGCTGAATTCCCATCTGGGGCTTGCAGGCTCACCCTGTCTACTTACCTGTCCCGGCTGCTAAGATCCGTAAGAGAGAGAGCCCAAGACGGGGCACTCTCCGATATTCAAACGGACACCGGTGGCCTAACGTAGATGGTGCAAGCTCCTTGTCTGGAACTTTATTGGCTTTCCACATAAACCAAGTTATTCAGCCTTCTTTTCTCCATCTAAATTTTCCTACTATACTCTTATTTCCTAATCTAATCTTATATTTCTAAATAAATAAGTTTTTCCTCGCCCATGCCGTCCCCGCTTCAAATCACCCTGGATTCACAGTCTTCTGCATATCGTCTTAAAATAATTTTTTAAAATCTGATATCTTTTTAGCGTAACAGCGGTGCTCAGGGAAATCTCTATGAAAGAGATAGGACTGAAAGGGTACTTTGAACAGGTGAGGTACTTGAACAGGGAGTAAGGTTGGGGTGGAGCCTACTAGAGAACACTCTGGAGGTTGATGAGGAGCAGGGCAGGTGAGAGCTGAGAAGAGCCCTGCCTGAAGGGGGCGCTGAATTCCCAGAAGGAGAGAGATGGGATGAACTAGCGACTTCACTTTCACTTTTCACTTTCACACATTAGAGAAGGAAATGGCAACCCACTCCAGTGTTCTTGCCTGGAGAATCCCAGGGATGGGGGAGCCTGGTGGGCTACCATCTATGGGGTCACATAGAGTCGGACACGACTGAAGTGACTTAGCAGCAGCAGCAGCAGGGATGAGCTGGGCTTCCCAGGTGGTGCAACAGTAAAGGGCTTCCCTGATAGTCCAGGGAAATCAGTCCTGAATATTCATTGGAAGGACTGATGCTGAAGCTGAAACTCCAATCCTTTGGCCACCTGATGCAAAGAACTGACTCATTTGAAAAGACCCTGATGCTGAGAAAGATTGGAGGTGGGAGGAGAAGGGGACAACAGAGGATGAGATGATTGGATGGCATCACCAACTCAATGGCCATGAGTTTGATCAAGCTCCAGGAGATGGTGATGGACAGGGAGACCTGGTGTGCTGCAGTCCATGGGGTCACAAAGAGTCGGACATGACTGAGTGACTGAACTGAACTGAACTGGTAGTTCAGACAGTAAAGAATCTGCCTGCAATGCAGGAGACCTGGTTTCAATCCCTGAGTTGGAAAGATCCCCTGGAGGAGCTTGGCAACCCACTCCAGTATTCTTGCCCAGCAGATTCCATGGACAGAGCAGTCTGGTGGGCTACAGTCCACGTGGTTGCAAAGAATTGGACACGACTGAGCAATACACACTTTCAGTTGCAGGAATGGGCCGGTGTATGGAGATATCACAGGCTTTTTTTTTTTGGCTGCATCAGATATTCCTTGCATCATGCGTACCAGTTGTGGCCCACGGGCTCAATAGCTGCAGCACATGGGATCTTAGTTCCTTGACCAGGGACTGAACATGTGTCCTCCGCATTGCAAGGCGGATTCTTAACTGCTGGACCACCAGAAGTCCCTCGCACAGCCTTCTGAGGCACAGACTTGGTCAAGCCATAGCTCAACCACTTACCAGTGTTATTATTCCCCTTCATCCTGCAGCCTCACTGGGAGGGAAAGCTCTCCAAGGCTAGAAGAGTTAAGTGGTCTCGAGGGGTGGAGAAAGGGAAGGAACAGAATGAGTCTGACTGGAATTCTGTCAAAAGTTGTTCAAGGAAACATCAAACAACCTCCACCCTCTCGGTCTCTTCAACTGGTTGCTTTGGGGCCTCCTTTTCCTTGAAAGTGAAGTTCCAGGGAGATAAACATCCACGGAAACCAAACTTGTCTTGAGGCAAATGTGACCCCAGCAGCCGAAAAACAGTCCTTCCCGCCCTGCTCTCAGGCGGGGTCCGTAATAAGGACTGAGGAAGTGACCTTTTCTCAGGAAGTGGGTGGACAAATGACCTAGAATTCAACTCTTCCCTTCGTGGAAGAAACCTATCGTCTAAAGGAGGAAAGTTGTCAAATGTGCTCCTCTCAGGGCAGAAGGAAAAGGGAGTGGCAGGAACAAGTTACTGTCCAGCAGTAGGTTTTAGAATGTATTAGCAAAAGAGAAACATTTTCTACAAATGGGCACCTGTTTCCTCTGAGGCGAGAACTGGCCCCTTTAAAGAGGAGGCTGAAAATTTTCTCTGGAAAATATAGCCTCTACTTTTATAATTGTCCCAGTTGGACACCAAGAGGGATTTTTTTTTCATATGTGATATTGATGTGTTATTTATTGACTATGTTTTGGTTTTCCACCACCTTCTATTGAAACTGTTGGGATTCAGACTCAGTAGGGTGTGAAGACCCCTGACCAGACCGAGAGTGGCGAGGCTGATGAGGGAGCCGACCTAAGGACTGGAGGGAGATCGGGAGCAAACAGCCAGCTCAACTGTGTTTGACTTTCTATGACTTTATTTGAATTTGCAGCTTTATTATGAAAGGAATATATGTACCCAGTCAACTTGGTGTTTTTATTATAAAAGTAATTTAAATATCCAGTATATTATTCAGTTCAGTTCAGTTCAGTCCGACTCTTTGCAACCCATGAATTGCAGCATGCCAGGCCTCCCTGTCCATCACCAACTCCCAGAGTTCACTCAGACTCACGTCCATCGAGTCCGTGATGCCATCCAGCCACCTCATCCTCTGTCGTCCCCTTCTCCTGCCCCCAATCCCTCCCAGCATCAGTCTTTTCCAATGAGTCAACTCTTCCCATGAGTTGGCCAAAGTACTGGAGTTTCAGCTTTAGCATCATTCTTTCCAGAGAAATCCCAGGGCTGATCTTCAGAATAAGAACATCGTGTGGAGGCATTCCAGCATTCTCCCCAGATCTGTGATCAGCTCCTTACGTGTTCTTATGAGAAAGCATCCACGTATAGGTAACTAGGAGAGTGTATCATTTCTTTAAAAAACTCGCACAGAGCTTCCCTGGTGGCTCAGTGGTAAAGAATCCGCCTGCCAATGCAGGAGACGCAGGTTCTGTCCCTGATCCAGAAAGGTCCCACATGCCGAGGAACAGCTAAGCCTGTGTACCACAGTTATGGAGCCTGTGCTCCAGAGCCCGGGAGCCACAGCTATCAAAGCTCACATGCCCTGGAGCCTGTGCTCTGCAACAAGAGAAGCCACCACAATGAGAAGCCCAAGAACCACAAGTGGGGAGTAGCCCAGGCAGCAACGAAGACCCAGCACAGTCCAGAATAAACAAACAAACATTATTAAAACAGAAACAAAGATCTCACCCAAAAAGAAAAATCCCACACAAATGGAGTCGTGCTATGCATACTGTTGCACATCTTGCCTTTCTCACCTAAACATCTTCCTTGGAGATCATTCTTTTCATTGAAATGGCTGTATGTCCCAGTTTGCCTGGGACAGTCCATCCTGTATAATTATCAACAGATTCCCACTCTCATAGCATCCTGGTTTGGATAAATCTCTCTACTTATCAGGTCAAATAGATTTCATGCCTTGCTTTTAGTAAGTTTCATAGAATGTCACACCATGGACACCTCAAATACTAATATAATAATCACCCATCTATCAGTTCAGTTCAGTCGCTCAGTCATATCCAACTCTTTGCGACCCCATGGACTGCCCCATGCCAGACTTCCCTGTTCATCACCAACTCCCAGAGCTTGCTCAAACTCATGTCCATCCAGTCAGTGATACCATCTAACCATCTCATCCTCTGTCGTCCCCTTCTCCAGCCTTCAATCTTTCTCAGCATCAGGGTCTTTTGCAACAAGACAGTTCTCGTCAGGTGGCCAGAATATTGGAGTTTCAGCTTCAGCATCTGCCCTTCCAATGAATATTCAGGACTGATTTCCTTTAGGATGGACTGGTCTGATCTCCTTGCAGTCCAAGGAACTGTCAAGCATCTTCTCCGACACCACAGTTCAAAAGCATCCACCCATCTATGGACACAGGATATTTCTCATTTTACCTATTAGAAACCATTCAGCTTCCTTGTACATTCATCTTTGAACAGTTATTTCTGCTTTATTGACTATGCCAAAGCCTTTGACTGTGTGGATCACAATAAACTGTGGATAATTCTGAAAGAGATGGGAATATCAGACCACCTGATATTGAGAAACCCACCTCTTGAGAAACCTGTATGCAGGTCAGGAAGCAACAGTTAGAACTGGACATGGAACAACAGACTGGTTCCAAATAGGAAAAGGAGTATGTCAAGGCTGTATGTTGTCACCCTGCTTATTTAACTTATATGCAGAGTACATCATGAGAAATGCTGGGCTGGAAGAAGCACAAGCTGGAATCAAGATTGCCAGGAGAAATATCAATAACCTCAGATATGCAGGTGACACCACCCTTATGGCAGAAAGTGAAGAGGAACTAGAAAGGCTCTTGATGAAAGTGAAAGAGGAGAGTGAAAAAGTTGGCTTCAAGCTCAACATTCAGAAAACTAAGATCATGGCATCTGGTCCCATCACTTCATGGCAGATAGATGGGGAAACAGTCAGACTTTATTTTGGGGGGCTCCAAAATCACTGCAGATGGTGACTGCAGCCATGAAATTAAAAGACGCTTACTCCTTGGAAGGAAAGTTATGACCAACCTAGATGGCATATTAAAAAGCAGAGACATTACTTTGCCAACAAAGGTCTGTCTAGTCAAGGCTATAGTTTTTCCAGTGATCATGTATGGATGTGAGAGTTGGACTGTGAAGAAAGCTGAGCACCGAAGAATTTATGCTTTTGAACTGTGGTGTTGGAGAAGACTCTTGAGAGTCCCTTGGACTGCAAGGAGATCCAACCAGTCTATTCTAAAGGAGATCAGTCCTTAGGTGTTCATTGGAAGGACTGATGCTGAAGCTGAAACTCCAGTACTTTGGCCACCTCATGCAAAGAGTTGACTCATTGGAAAAGACCCTGACGCTGGGAGGGATTGGGGGCAGGAGGAGAAGGGGACGACAGAGGATGAGGTGGCTGGATGGCATCACCAACTCGATGGACATGAGTTTGAGTGAATTCCGGGAGTTGGTGATGGACAGGGAGGCCTGGTGTGCTACAATTCATGGGGTCGCAGAGTCAGACATGATTGAGCGACTGAACTGAACTGAACTGAAGTGAAAACATTACATGTGCAGGATAAATTCTTGGCAGTGAGACTTGCTGGGTCAAATTGTGCCTTTTACATTTTGTTCTGTGAAAACAATATTTAAATTTACTTTTTAATGGAGGCAAAGTAGTATGTGGTATGAATTTGCTACCAGTAATTTATCCATCTTTTACATTTTGAAAACGCAAGCAAAATTCCTCTCCTAAAAGGAGAAACTGCAGGCAGAGGGACTAGCCCAGAGCAGTCCTTCAGGTACCTCTCTCACTCTCATAGCCCAGACACCCCACACCTCTGGACTCGTTGGACTAGATCACTGTCCCCTCTCACGATTACAGCAGATTCTTCTCTGACTCCTTCTCTCTCCTGTAGGTGCCCAGCCCTCTTCCAGGAGGCAAGGCCTGACTGCCCCCTTACTGACCTCCCTAAGACTGGGCTGGGGCCTTTGTGTGTACTCTCGCAGAGTTTGATACTTCTGTCCCAGCGCTCATCACATTGAACCTTAATCACTTTTTAACTTTCCTCTTCTGAGTTGAGCTCTGGATTCGTTTCCTATTGCTGCTGTCACAAATCACCACAAACAGTGACTGACAACAATACAGATTCACTATCTTATAGTTGTGAAGGTCAGAAGTCCATTTTAGACTTCACTGAAACCGAGGTGGTTTTGGAGGCTCCAGGCAGAATCTGGTTTCTTGTCTTTTCCAGTTTCTAGATGCTCAGCACATGGCTTCTTCCATCTTCGAAGCCAGCAGTGGAATTCCCTGACAGTCCAGAGGTTAGGACTATGAGCTTCTGGTGCAAGTGACCTGGGTTCAATCCTTGGTCAGGGAATTAAGATTCCATAAGACATGTGGCAAGGCAAAAAAAAAAACCAAAACAAAACAAAACTGAAAAGCCAGCAATGGCTGATCGAGTCTTTCACATCTCTCAGACACCAACTCTCCTGTCCCTTCCACATTTAAGGATTGTGCAACTACACAGATCTCACCTAAATAAGCCAGGATACCCTCCCTACTTTAGGGAATTCCCTGGTGGTCCAGTGGTTAGGACCTGGTGCTTTTGTTGCTGCGACCTGGGTTTGATCCCTGGCCGTGGAAATAAGATCCCACAAGTCACGTGGCATGGCCAAAAAAAAAGTCAGTTGGTGAGCAATGTTAACTTCCATTTGCAACCTTAATTCCCTTTGCTGGGTAGCAGAGTATGTCCACAGCATCCATGGATAGGACAAGGACACTCTTGGGTGCCTCTATTCTGTCTACCACAGGCTCCAAGCTCTGCAAGGGCAGAAGGTAGATCATAGTCTCTGTTGTATGCCCAGTACGTGGAACATGGTAAGTATTCATTAACTATTTATCAATCCACTGCTCCTTACCCTGCGTGATTCTTGCAGGTCAGATAAAACACGGTGCCTGAAGGGTTCCGCCAGAAGGCATACTGTTGTCTGCTCATCAAAGTGAGCAAGAAACCTCATGGTGGAGACTAAGACTCCTTTTCCAACACAACTCTTTTTATCCTGAAGGAGTTGAAGACCAGGTCAGTCACATATGTGGTTCAGAGTAGGGACCATTTCATTTGTCTGCATGTTCCCCAACCCAGAGCCTGGCACACTTTAGAACTCAATGCATTTTTGTAGAGGGGTCGGGGTGGGCGGAAGCCCAACTCGGGCAGAAAAACTGACAGCAAGAATTCCACTAGGGCATTGGTCAGAGTGGGAGGGTTAGAGGCCAGCTGGGGTGAATGTGTGAGCAAAGTTTCCAAAGCGGACAGTGCTGTATCAGCCCGGCCCCAAGAGCCAGCGTGGAGAATGAGGTCAGGCAGGAAGTTGGACGAGGCAGTGCAACATGGACGGCAGGGGAGAGAGCAGGGGCAGGGCTGGGTTCAGGAAGCTGGGAGGAGGTGGAGGTTAAAACTGAGGGGCACATCAGGAACCTGGAGGAGACTAGGAACGAACTTGACCACAACAGCTTCCTGCGCCGTGCCCCAGTTTTGCGTTGTTTCTGTGATAAGAGTCAGTTCAGCCTGGCTGGAGGGCCCTGGTCAGCGGATGGTGCCCCAGGTCTGGGAGCAGGAACAGCCGCTGTGAGGGACCATAAACCAGACACGGGCAGGAGTCAACAGGAAGCTGTCACAGTAGATATAAAACTGTATATGACACAGTCACCCCCCTTGGGAAATTAGAGTCCAGGGCAACAGTCAGGCACTGCCTAACTTTTATATAAAGTAGGAGATGAGAATGAAGGGTGATTAAACCAAAAGCTTTTTAAGAAAATCCTCTTTAACCTTCCCAGTATGTACAGTAGATGTTATTCCCTCCAGTTTATAGTCAGGCTCAAAGAAGGTAGGTAATTTGCCCAAGATCACACAGCTAAATCAATGGAGGAGCCAGGATACAAACTCAGAATCCTGTGAATTTGTATCCTTCCCTTACTCTTTAGAGGCCACACTTCTAAAGTCTATCCCATAAAAGCAGAGGCTGTTTTTCTCTGAGCCAAGCATGTGCTTAGCACCTCAGTCATGTTCGACTCTTTGCAACCCCGTGGACTGTAGCCTGCCAGGATCCTCTGTCCATGGGGATTCTCCAGGCAAGAATACTGGAGATAGTAGGCATTCAGTAAGCACTTATTAAATGAATGACACTTCTGAAGTAAATCTAACTCTTATGCTCCTTTACTCTACACACATTTCTGTTATAACCCTGAGTTAGTACTAAGGCCTTGGTAGAATAAACACATTTCACTCATTCCAAACAGTACTTGAAATAGAATAGTTATGTGGTTCTGAGCTTGCTTTCCGGTCAAGCTGTGAGCTCCTGGGAGACAGGAACTATATCCTATCAACTTTTTCACCTAGCACACAGTAGGTGTTCAGTACCTATGAGTATGAACAAGTGAAGGTTAACTTGGCAGTGTTGCTGTCAGTGGACTGGAGAGGGGACAAAGAGGATCTGGGCTGAAATGTGGGGCCCCCTTTTTCTTCCCAGTATTAGTAGTGCCTGGCACCCTAAAAGTACTCATGAACATTAGTTGAACGAATGAGTGAATCCGGCATTTACTCTAGTTCTAGTTGTAACTGTAGAATCCTATCTACTCTGGGTAGTTCTAGAGCCAGCAGAGATATTATATTACATTCTAGGGACCTCTCAGTCCAAAGAATTTCACACTATGTCTACAGAATACCCCTGTCTCCAAAGAAACTGCAGTTCAGTTCCAAGTAGTTGTACCACAATCATAAACACAACCACAGAGGAATGGAAACAAACCACCAGAACACGATGAGTGGGAGGCCCAACTCCTCTCACCCACTGGAGTGTATTTCTAAACAAAGGGGGATTACACCTGCTCCGGTTCCTGCCAAAAAAATAGAAAGCAAACCCAAGAAAATCGGACTGGCACCAAGTAAGAACCCAGTGGGGCCAAATAGGAGGAAGTTTCCTGGAGGAGATTAATGTAAGATTCCAGGGATTAATGTAAGAGGTAAGAGATTGACCTAGTTACACTGTCTTCAAGGATATGATTGTAAAGTCTAATGGGTTGTCCAATTCAGGCCTATTATATAACTGTAATCAGAGATAATAACAACTGACTTCCATTGAGTGATGATTATTGAATACCAGGCGCTGTGCTAAGTATTCTTTATCATTAGCTCACAGCAGCCCTGAGACTCGCTAAAACCAGGCAGGGAGGTAATCAAGTCACGAGAGGCATCCAGGTAGGTGAGAGAATATTTACGGTCCACACAGTTGAGGACAGAAAGTTCAGAGGTCAGCAAAGAGACCCAGCACAGGTGTCTGCCTCACCTCCAGCCATTTAAGCTGTGATTCCCAAACACAAACCAGAGAAATCTCGGGAAATTTCCAAAAGATGGCTTTCTGGGTCCCACCCAGACTGCCTGAATCAAAATTTCTAAAAGCAGGGCCCAGAAATCTGTATTTTAATCTATATTTTAAAATCTCTATTTAAAAAAAAAATCACTCTGGGACTTCCCCAGTGTTCCAGTGGCTAAGACTCCAACTGCCCAGGTTCAATCCCTGGTCAGAAACTGGATCCCACACGCGGCAACTAAGAGTTCACATGCCACAGCTTAAGATCCTGCAAGCCTCAACTAAGATCCAGGCAAACCAAATTAAAAAATTGTTTAATCACCCTGAATCCACACTCATTCATGTGTATGTATTCAACACGCATGGACTCTTAAAGGAAAATGCAAATACTAAAATAGCTCAGGACCCTGCGATGGACATGAGTTTGAGCAGGCTCCGGGAGCTGGTGATGGACAGGGAAGCCTGGCGTGCTGCAGTCCGTGGGGTCGCAGAGAGGTGAACACGGCTGAGTGGCTGGCCTGAGCCGCACTGCACTGGCTTGTTCCCAGACTGCTTCCTTATGATCCTAGATCTGCTCTCAGTCGCACCTGAGTCTCCGTGACCCCATGGCCTGTAGTCCACCCGTCTCCTCTGTCCATGGGATTTCCCAGGCAAGAATACTGGAGCGGGTTGCTATTTCTTGCTCCAGGGGATCTTCCCAATCCAGGGATGAAACTGCATCTTGTGTGTCTCCTGCATTGGCGAGCGGATTCTTTGCCACTGAGCCACCTGGGAAGCCCTAGTCTTAAATCTACCTGATTACAAATTCTTGGCTCTGAAATCCTAGCATTCCAGGGCCGGTGGAGCTGGTGTTTCTCTGGATGACATTCAGTCTTTGAATCTGAATCTGTCCCTATCCCTCAGATTAACTTGACTCCTTTGAGATTTTGTGCCATCTGATGCTGGGAAAGACTTAAGGCAAAAGGAGGAGGGAGTGGCAGAGGAGGAGATGGTTAGATAGCATCACCAGCTCAATGGACGTGAGTCTGAGCAAACGCCAGGAGATACTTCAGGAGATAGCGAAGGACAGGGAAGCCTGACTTGCTGCTGTCCAAACAGTCACAAAGATCTGGGCACAACGTAGTGACCAAACCACCACCACCACAACAAAAATCTCGGGTGGTTCTTCCTCCCGCCGCAGCTGTCTGCATCTGGCCAAAGCAGTGCAGAGTCCCACAGGAGGGGATGGTGGTGAGGATACTTCTCAGGGTACCAGCAATGAGAGCGTCATACAGTAAGATGAGGACACTACATGACCAGGCCCAACCAAAGCCTTGATATCTGCTTTCTATCTGGAGAGGAATCCCATAGCAGTCCTGAGCCCACAGACGAGGAGGTGCAAGTGAGGAGAATCAGAGGTCTGAGCTTGCAGGTCAAGCTAGGATCATCTCATCAAGCTTCTCAGGTTCTGAATCCTTCTCCTGCATCAGTAGTCATCTCCACCAGTCCCTGTCTGTCTTTACCACAGGCAAACACCTCTGCTCAGTCTTGGCAACCATCCACAACCCACAGACAAAAATAGCCCGGCTGGCCTCTGCAAGCACTTTGCTTTTGCTGATGAGAAACAAAAGCCCATTTGGTTTACTTTCCCTTCAGAAAGTCCAGGAAGCCTCTTGACAGAAGATATTGGGAAGGTTTAGTGAAGGCCAGGGGTTTAAGTTTTGAAACCTAAACCATTTGACAGGCCCTGTGAGGTGATGAAAGCCGAGAAACTTATGGTCAATTTGAAACTCTTGCACTTTCTCATTCACTACACGTGGTAAGACATTTATCACGGTTGCTTAAACGCAGAAAAAATCTAACTACAGTGAGGCACAGAAGAAAGAACTTTCTAGTAAAGCCTTCCATGAGATGAAGAGTTGGCCCTGGGAAGTGTGAAATCATTTCCATTGGATGTGACTCTGATTCATTATTTGCCAGCCATGTCAAAGATATGAGGTTGGAGCAAGATGACCTTTGAGATAGCTTCCAATCCCTAATTCCATGACTCTGATTATTATCACCATAACCTTTAAAGGCTTGTGGTAAAGGATAGTGGCTTGTGATAGAGCACAGAGAACATGTGAGCCCAGAAAAGGCATAGTTGAGAACCAGAACTAGTCATGTTCTAAGGGATATTCCTGCAAAGCTCTGAGGCCATAATAGTTTACTAGAATATAATCCTAAGAATATTCCTGGATATTTCAGTGAGAATCCAGACAGCTTCATCTCTGAGCTTTCCTGATAGCTCAGTTGGTAAAGAATCCGTCTGCAGTGCAGGAGACCCCGGTTTGATTCTTGGGTTGGTAAGATCCCCTGGAGAAGAGAAAGGCTACCCACTCCAGTATTCTGGCCTGGAGCATTCCATGGACTGTATAGTCCAGGGGGTCGCAAAGAGTCGGACACAACTGAGCAACTTTCACTTTTCACTTTCATCTCTGTGCAGTGTCTACTAATCAGCTCTCTGTTTTTAAAATAGTCCAAATCAGTCTTACACACACTCTTCTCTCTGAAACATTCTCACCTATCTGCACATCTTGTTCCCTTTTCTCCTTCAAGTATTCACATAGCTGTCACGTTTGCGGTGAAGCCTTCCTAGACCATTCTATTTATCCAGCCTGCCTGTTAGTTGTAGAGTTTAGACTATTAAATTTAGTGTAATTATTGACAGAACTGGCTTCTAAGTCAACTCTCTTGCTATTTATGTTCAATTTACCCCATTTGTTCTCTGTTCCTTTTTTTTTTAATCTCTCTTCCTGCTTTCCTTTGTATAAAGCAAAAAACAAACATTTTTTAAAGTGTTCTATTTTGTATTCTCTATTGACATTTTAGCTATTTCTCATGAGATTTTTGTATTGCTCTAGAAATTACAATATGCATGCTTAACTTTTCATAGGTATCTCTTGAAATCAAGATATCATATATTATAAATATTATATCACTTCATGTATAAGGTAAGAAACATACAATGGTATACTTATATTTTAGCCCTTCTGGCTTTTGTGCTATTGTAATATGCTTAATTATTTCTACACAGTTTATAAGCCCCATAAATTGTTTATTTGTAGTTAAAAGTCAGTTGTGTAAGTTCATGAATTTCTATTTTATTCAATGACTTATAATCTATTACTATTATTATTTTTTATCTTTAAATTGTCCAAACATATGACCAGTAGCAATTTCTTCAAGTTATCTCCTGTGTCCTTATGGTATGACTCCATCATTCTCTGAGTATTTTGTTACTTTTAGTAATAGGATCTGGAATCATCTTATACTCCTTGCCTTGGTCCCTAAATTAGCCATTTCTCTGAGGAGACTTGACTCCTTTTAGCGGAAGGTGATATTCATAAGGCCGGATCTGGGTATTCAGTGTGCTCATTGCTACTGGAGTGTCATTTATTCCTTCTAAGGCCCCTGTCCTTGCAATAGGCAGAATCAGGAAAACATAAACATATATACACGTGCACATCTCTATATCTATTTCCATGTTTGCCTACTAAAAACCATGAGTTCTCACCAACACTTCCAACTTCAAGTTAGTATCACAGGGTTTGTCTTAGCCTTACCCTTCTCATATTTGGAATTCCTTTCACTAACAATGAGTCACTTTCATTACCCTTAATATATTACATGTTGGCTCAATTCTCTTGAATGTAACCAATACCCTGGCTACTCTGGGGCCAGTTCTTGGTCCTGCAGTCACTGATTCCCATCAGTGGGATCCTTCCCCTCTAATCCCTGCTGACCATATTGGAGCAAAACCCAGGCCCTGATGAAGGGCTCAGTAGGCCTGACATAGAAGCAGAGGAAATGGCTAGATTAATCCAAAGCTGATGATCGATAAAGAAGAAGTGCCGGGAAAATCTGGGAGCCTGGATGCTAAGAATGCCAGAGGAGAGGCCATGAATTTCAGGCAGGATATAGAAGGAAGACGCACCAGGAGGTGTGCTGAAGTGGGAGAAAATGGAGGGGTGGAAACACCAGAGACCCCAATAAAGTCAGAGAATACATACGAGGGAGATCATTCTGAGGACCCAGTCATTTCCAGCTAGCCAGTCAAAAGTCTGATCATATCTATACATAAACGGGGCTACAGTGAGACCTGGCTCCATCAGAACTCTTATTGTCAAGCGAGTCACATCCGGGAGACTTGCCGTTAAGCAGACATTTTTCCAAACAGGGATTACAGGTGCTTCCCCTTCAGTAAATTAAGTCCCCTGGAGCAGAAGTGACGGAAGCACATGTATGCTCACACACAGACTGAGTATAATACTGGCCCCCAATCAAAAACCATCAGGAAGTCAGAATTCAAGGCAAGCCCCTGTCCTAAAATGACTCTTTCATGATCAGATTCCACAGGTTCTCCGAGAGAAAACACCCACACGGAGCTTCTGCAGGTTCCTGAGCCCAGAAGCCACACGGTCCCCAGAGACAAATCCAGAACAAGCCACAAGTACGCAAAAACTGTGACACATGTGGTGTGTACACTGTCAACGCTGCCTTCTCAGTTCCTCCCACTCTCTCCTTCCCACGCTGCGTCCACAAGTCCAATCTCTAGGTCTGCTCTGGCTCAAGAGGGAGGAGATATGTATGCAGTTACCCCTGATTCATTGCCGGTATTGTTGTACGGCAGAAGACACTATAAAGCAATCATCCTCCAATTAAATATATATATTTTTTAAAGTAAACTAAAAGAATACAGACCTCCCCCCCTCAAAAAAAAAAAAAAAAACAGTCTGACAGAACAGTGGGTACATCTGGTACGTGGGAGCAGGTCAGGCAAGGCAGAGTCACATCTCCACTCAAAGCCAGGTACTTGGTACCACTTGGCAATGTTTCCGTGTGTCCCTCTCCTCCTTCATTCCCTATGGAGGCTATTCAAGACCTCTCTTAGAAGGCAGCCTTGGGGCTTCCCAGGTGGTCCAGTGGTTAAGAATTCACCTTGCAATGCAGGGGACATGGGTTTGATCCCTGGTCTGGAAACTAAGACCCCGTGTGCCACAGAGCTACTAAGCCTGCACACCCAACTAGAAGTTCACGTGCCACAACAAAAGATCCACATGAGGAAGTAGAGATCCTGGGTGCTGCAACTAAGACCCAAGAGAGCCAAATGAATACACGTTTTAAAAAAGTAGACGGAGACAGCCTTGCTGGCTTCAGTAATAGACACCAAGACTACCAGTCATGAACTTTCTCCATCTCCTCTCTCTCTCTGCACCTATACTTACTGAACACTTCTCTCCTTCCCCAGTCACAGGAAGACACATCCTGTCCAAGGCTAATTCCTCAAACTGCTCTCATACTCACTTCCCTTCTCCCTCTTGGAAACATTTGCCGCCGTTCTCACCCATAAACCCTTTCAGACTCTTTCCCAAAAGCCTTGAACAAGCAAACCTCATGAGTGCATGAAACCTCAGCTTCAGCTTTCCTCATTCTTCTCTTATCCTGTTTTCTTTTCTCAGGTTTCCTGGTCCTCTGGTCCTTAGTCCCCTGTTGGGGTCTTTACTAGTGTTTTCTTGGCACTGACTGTGCCCTGGAATCATCTGCAATGTGTGCCTAGAGATTGTGATTCAGACTGAGCCTCAGCATCAGTATTTTGCAGATGCTATATGTCCCCCACTCAGTTGCTATATGTCCCCCCTCCTTTGTTGCTCGTTTCGGGAATGGCACACCTCTCCATCCACTCATTTAATCTAGAAATCTTGCCTTCTCCTCCTCTTCCAATCAATCACTACATGCTATCAATCTACCTCCTTGGGAGTGCCTGCATGTATGATCAGTCATATCTGACTCTTTGTGAAATGGACTCTTGCCCACCAGCCTCCTCTGCCCACAGAATTTTCCAGGCAAGAATACTGGAGTGGGTTGCCATTTCCTACTCCAGGAGATCTTCCCAACCCAGGGATCAAACCCAAATCTCTTTTGTCTCCTGCATTGGAAAGAGATTCTTTACCACTTGGGAAGCCCCAATGTATCTCCTTACTATTTCTTACTATGTCTTTCTACATTTCTCCATCTCCAATTGTCATTACCCGCCTTCAACTCATCATCATTTCTTACTTGGATGATTGAAATGCCTTTGTAGTTGATCTTGCCTCCAATCTTGCATCACTCCAGTCTTTTTGTTATTTTTGTTGTTCCACAATGAAAATGGGCTTCCCTGATAGCTCAGTTGGTAAAGAATCCACATGCAATTCAGGAGACCCTGGTTTGATTCCTGAGTTTAAAAGATCTGCTGGAGGAGGGATAGGCCACTCCCTCCAGTATTCTTGGGCTTCCCTTGTGTCTAAGCTAGTAAAGAATCTACCTGCAATGTGGGAGACCTGGGTTTGATCCCTGGATTGGAAAGAGCCCCTGAAGAAGCAAAGGGCTACCCACTCCAGTATTCTGGCCTGGAGAATTCCTACAGTCCATGGGATCGCAGAGTCAGACACAATTGAGCAACCTTCACTTTCACAATGAAAATAGCATTGTTGTTTTTTCCCAATTATATAAATAATACAAATCAATATAAAAATTAAAACACTCATTAAACATAAGGAATAAAGAAATGATCACCTGAAATCCTCCTCCCTGTGATAGCCCCGTTCCCCATTAATGTTTTGATGGTCATCCCCTATGGGCTCCTTTTTATATTGATCTATCATGTGATAGAAGAGTCTAAACCTTATCCCTCCTTGGGATTCAGATGGATGGCCCTGAGGAAGGAATAATTTTAAGTAGGAACAAAGAGGGCCTGGAAGGAGTGAATATATAATTGGAAGCAAATGGAATTATATCATAATGCTTTGTTTTGAATAAAGGACACCTTTTATTTAGATACTTTTTTGTACCTTCCTTCCAGTCTCTTTCTGTACTTCCTGCACCCCCACACCCACCCCAAGCAACCAATGCTAAGAATGAGTATTTTCATACTTTTTCTTCATTATAATCATAATTATATTTGGTCCTTCATTATAGTGACCAAACTACAGGCGTTTAGTCACTTGAGGTTTTATCTTTGCACGTACAAAGTCCAGGGCTCCATAAAGTGATCAGGGAGCCAAGTTCCATCTGCCTTGTAGTCTTTCACACTTCATATCTTCAAAGCCATAAAATGACTGTAAAAATGCCAACTATCATATCCTTATTTCAGATAAGAAAAGGGGAAGACCAGGAGTAAAAATGAACTTCAGCAAACACTCCATCCAAAACTTCCACTTATATCTCATTGGTCACTCCCATCTGCAAGGCAGGGCAATACATGCACACACAAGGTTTTAGGGTTGTTATTTTGCTATCAGTGAAGTGAAGTCGCTCAGTCATGTCCGACTCTTTGTGACCCCACGGACTGTAGCCTATCAGGCTCCTCTGTCCATGGGATTCTCCAGGCAAGCGTACTGGAGTGGGTTGCCATTTCCTTCTCCAGGGGATCTTCCCAACCCAGGGATTGAACCTGGGTCTCCCACATTGGAGGCAGACGCTTTAGCCTCTGAGCCACCAGGGAACTGCCTGCATTTTCTAAAAATTGGATCAGAGTACAGATACACCTTTGCATATAGCTTTTCCCACTTAATCACACTTCATGGAAATCCCTCTAAGTCAATGAGTATAACTGCCCGTTCCTTCTCCAGGGGATCTTCCCGACCCGGGGTTGAATCCAGGTCTCCCGCATTGTAGGCAGACTCTACCATCTGAGCCACCATACCTTGTCTGCTATATATATGGGTGCCTGCATGCTAAGTCGCTTCAGTCATGCCCAACTCTTTGCGACGTATAGACTGTAGCCTGCCAGAGTCCTCTGTTCATGGGATTCTCCAGGCAAGAATACTGGCGTGGGGTGCCATTTCTTCTTCAGGGGATCCTCCGACCTAGGGATCGAACTCACGCCTCTTATCTTTCCTGTATCAGCTGGCTGTTTCTTTACCACACGCACCACCTGGGAAGCAGCTCCTCTATATTTGCGGTTCTTCCATATCTGCTGATTCAACCAACCACAGATAGTTTACTATTACAGTATTTACTATAGAAGAAAAAAAAAAAACAGCCCATTAAGGATCCATGAAGTTCAAACCCGTATTGTTCAAGGGTTAACTATGCTTCTATAGGGTCAATTAGCAGCAATGGGATTGCTGGGATAAAGGACATATGTGTTAAATTTTTATAGTCTTTGCCTGATTGCCAAAGAGTTTGTAGCAATTTATATTTCATCTAGCAATGTACAAGTGTTTCTTCTTTATTGTTACCAGCAGCAGGTATTATCATTCTTAATTTTTACCAAATTGAAGGGTAAAAAGTAAAGTTACATTATTGCTTTAATTTTCTTTAGCATATTTTAAGTACATTTACTGGATATTTAGATGTTCTCTTCCATGAATTGCATGTTCATATCATTTATCCATTTCTGCCAAGTTTGTCTTTCCTTACCAGTTTCTGAGAGCTCCATGTATATTGTGGATATTAATCACTAATTAGTATAGTACAGTTAGTATACTAATATACTACAGGAAAACTTTATTCGATCCTCTTTGCTTACAGAATAAAGTCTTTGTACTTTAACAAAGCCAGATGTGGGGACCTCCCAGACAGTCCAGTGGTTAAGGCTCCATCCTTCCACTGCAGGGGGCACAGGTTCAATCCCTAGTTGGGGAACTAAGAACCATATGCTGCATGGTATGGCCAAAAAATAAAAATGAAACACTTTCAAAAAGCCAAATGTGTTGTCTGAGCAGGAGATGGTGTTCACATGCCTTTGATAAGAATGGTTGGGCCGTTGCCTTCCCTCCATGTATCCATTTACACCTGTTGATTGACACAGAAGTTGAACAGTACAACCTATGAGAAAGAGTCTGAACCTTATTCCTGATTGGATCAGTCACCTGATGAACTGGGTGGCACTGAGGGAGGCATGATCATAGGTAGTGAGGCCTGAGAACTCAGCAATCATAGGGAAGAAGGGATCTGCCTCCCTGAATTCATCTAGCATTTGGGCCCAAGTGCCAAGGAGGATGGTGTTCCGGGTTCACAGTGGAAGCTAGCTCTAGGACTTATCTCCGCTAGCTGTGTTGGCAGCATGTGTGGCTCCCCGAAGAAAAGAAGGCTTGTATGGATGTTTAAAGAGCTACTTCTGTGAAGCTGAGCAGCCTTGCTGTGAACCGTTATATGAATTGTATCCAGTAAGAGCATTTTCCTTCACACTTTGCTAGAGCAGTGCAACAATCTCTGGTCTTCAGATGCAGCAAAAATGCTCCGATAAGGAAATGGCAACCCACTCCAGTATTCTTGCCTGGAGAATCCCATGGACGGAGGAGCCTGGTGGGCTACGGTCCATGGGGTCGCAAAGAGTCGGACACGACTGAGTGACTTCACTTTCTTTCTTTCTTTCTTTCTTTCTTTCTTTCTTTCTTTCTTTCTTTCTTTCTTTCTTTCTTTTCTTTCTTTCTTTTCTTTCTTTCTTTCTTTTCTTTCTTTCTTTCTTTTCTTTCTTTCTTTTCTTTCTTTCTTTCTTTCTTTCTTTTTCAACATATGAAGCTCCTTAATCTGCTAGGTATTTGTTCCAGTCTTGTGTTGGCACTGTTGCTGAAGCATCAAGGCCTGGGACTGCAGTATTCCAGCCTGGCTAGAGATGGTAGTGAGGGATGACCTAGGTTGTTTGACTGAAGCACAGACGTACTCCCCAAAGAGTCCCCTGAATACTTGATGGGAAAGACGCTGAACTCTGACTGCCTCCAAGATCTTGACTTCCTGTGGTCAAGTTAATGGGATGTAGAGCACACAGGAGTTGAGTGTTGACACCAGTGGGATTGTGTCTATGTACACTGACTGGTAAGGCGCAAAGCTGGTCACATGTGACAGAGTTTGCCAACTCTCTCATCTCCTGCATTTTCTCTGTTGCTCCCTAAGTTCTTGGTTGTTGAGCCAGTAGTAAATTCTTTCAAGCCTCATACCTTCTTTGTCAACTATAACTCCACAAGTATTTGTTCCTTTTCCTGAAACACCCATCCCTTCAGCCATATTATTTATCAGCTAGCTCCTGTCAGCCACCATCTCCTTCAGAAAGTCCTCCTTGACTCCTCCAATCCTGGTGTGAGATCTCTGCTTAATGCTCTCCTAACATCCTGTGTGCTGACATACCCCACTCCTGTCAGAAGGGGAGCTAGTTTCTTCATCACGGAGTGCAATGCCTGACATATTAATGGATGCTCAACGATGCTTGTTAAACAGAATTAAGGAATGAAAAATTAAATATCAGTGTGTGCTTGATGCTGTACTCATTTCTTCTAAGAGAAATAAAAAGCATGTATCCCTTGCCCTCCAGTGACTGACAACCCAATTGAGGAAACAGATGGTTTTGTGTTTTGGGTTTTTTTTTTTTT